>JAVANC010000025.1:7526216-8126216 GCA_033319125.1 Parnassius glacialis
CACTTGTTATATACGTTTTCGCTATTGAGTCTGAAGGATATAGAGAACCAGTATAATAATGATCTGTGAGCAGCGAGGAATTCCATCTTTTGTACGTTTTGTACGTGGTGAAGCCATACTACAACTATATTGTAGCACGAATGGGTCGGCTCGGCCGGAGTAGGACAACGCTCTCACAGAATACTAGCGTACAATAGCAGCGTTAGCTGCTGTGTTTCGTATGGTGAGTGTAGAGAACTGGATACCATTTTTACTGGAAACGAGGCATTCCATATTGATCCTCAGGGGTGACAACGCATATAAATTTTAATTAATAACTGAGAATGGATGTAGATGTCTATGGGCAACAGTATCGACTTACCATCAGATGGACTGTGTGTTCGTTTGTCAACTTTACAGCTATAGCTGCAGCGTGGCTCTACCACGTGAAAAATCACTTACACACCACATATAAATATCACTTGGGGAAGCTTTTGTTCATTAGTGGACTTGTGATGGACTGTAATGATGATGATTATGATTTGTAACCGCTGAGACAAACCAACAGGATTTGAATCTATGACTCCCTGAACAGAAAATAAACCGCTAAACGAGTTGCCGTATGAGTGTAAACAAATGTTTCGATGTTCCACAATGGACTTACGTTTACACCTACATAATATATACGTATGTATTTATGTTAAAATATTTCCATATCAATGCATTTTGTGTGCAGTAAGACGTTTGTAAGGAAAATATTTGACTACCTTCATTTTATGGGCGATTGTGAAAATCTAAGCGGATTTATGCCATTGTGGCATCACACAAAGACTTCCATCTATACTACGTCTCACACGGTTTATTTTTACGACTATGTCATAATCTCGTTAAGGGAATAAATTATTGATGTCAATAATGACATGTTGATTTATTTATGGGACTAAACGCGTCCATCGTCCATATTTAATTTGTTGTTTGGTTGAAACATTTTGACATTAATTTGATCATTAAATTTAAATTTGATTTTATATAAAGTTAAAAGGTAAAGTTACCGCCTATCTTTATATATAAAAATTACGTGTCACGTTGTTTGTCCGCGATGGACTCCTAAACTACTGAACTGATTTCAGTTGAATTTTGCACACTGTGTGCAGTTTGGTCCAACTTGAGAGATAGGATAGTTTTTATCCCGATAAGTGACCCTCAATTTTTTATTGCTAATCTCAGGAGTTTTTTTAGGAAAGCAAATGGTCTTCGGAAAGGGCAGAACCACGTCTGTTTGGTCAGTTAGTATACTATAAGTCTCACTGCTGGGAACAGGCCTACCCTCATTTCCGAGAGGGTTTTAGGGCAAGGAAGTGTCCGCCGCGCTACCCCAATGCGTGTTGGCGAACTTCACATGCCTTCGAAATATTTTTTTCTAATTTCTCAGACATGTAAATTTTCTCACGATGTTTTCCTTCATCGTCGAGCACGTTGTAAATCAGCACTTAAAATTGCAATAAACAATTTCATTGATGCCGGCGGGGATCGAACCCACTTTGCTCGTGTACTGTTAAATTTACAGCGAGCGCTAACCATCTGAGCTACCACGGTTCTGGTGATTTTAAATGATAAAAAAAATTACAACTCGCTAATAAATCCATACATTACAGCCTATAAAAGTTTACGGCGGAACATAGGCTTCTTCCGTAAATCGCCTCATAGCGAAGATTTTGCCATAGTTACGTGGTAGAGCCATGCTGTACCTATATTAGTAGTATATTAGTAGTACGAAGGGGTCGGCTCGACCGGGGAAGGACCACGCTCTCACAGAAAACTAACGTAAAGTAGCAAGCTTAATGCTGCTGTGTTTCGTATGGTGAGTGTAGAGAACCGGAGAACCTTTTTTACTGGAAAAGAGACATTCCATCTTAGTCCTCACGGGTGACAACGCATCTGCATTTTGATTCTTTACTGAGGATAGATGTGGTCACAGCAATCACTTACCATCAGGTGGACTGTGTGCTCGTTTGTCACCCTATCCTATAAAAAAAGTTACATTGGCAGTTGGGTTGGCAACTAAAGTTTTTTTATAATTTTTAATTTTTATTATTTTTTTTATAATTATTTTTTTAATAATTATTATTTTTATTTTCTATAACAGAATGGCTTCATATCTATACAAATAAATAAAATTGAAGTGTCTTTTTGTAATTTCAAAATAACAGTTTTTTACTATATGCATATGAAAGTATATACGGTACTTATAACAAAAACACAATTTAAAATTTTTGTCTGTCTGTCTTTCTGTTTGTCTGTCTGTCTGTCTGTTTGTTCCGGCTAATCTCCAAAACGGCTGGACCGATTTTGACCGGACTTTCACTGGCAGATAGGTGATGTTTATAAGAAGTAACTTAGACTTTACTACTTTTATTTTAGAAAAAGAATTAGGGTTCCGCGCTAAAAATTAAAACCCATGAAATCCAATCGTAATAAATTACGCGCGGGCGAAGTCGCGGGGAACAGCAGCTAGTATGTAATATTTTCTTTACAATTTTATAATTTATGATCGTAAAGTCAAGATGCCCTAGAGAGTGTTCGATGCGAAGTATTAAAATCGTCTCATAAGCATCGCATTACACGTAAAGGCAATACTGTTCAGTACCTACGCGGAAGAACTCTTGGAACGCGTCTTGCAGCGCGATTTACTTCGGGTATCGTATGGCTGGCGCAACTTGAACCCGCCGCTTCACGTATAGAGACTAACAAAATGTCGGGGAATGACGCATCTTCTTTTCAGTTAACATTTTATGTTACCCTAGTATCAGAAAGAAAGACCAATGTTTGTTGATACCAGATCATACATATATGCTATGTAGAAACAGTGCCAGCTTAAATTCTAATTTTTAAAATGTGGTAAAAATTAAAAATTGTGTGGTTGTACACAATTTTTCACATCTATATAAATTGTTAAGGATAACTCAAAAAAAAAAACTGCACGGACCTTAATCAATTGTTATGGTACCACATGAGAATCACCAGTTTTCAAATAAAAAAAGAATTTCGAAATCGGTTCATCGAGAAAAAAGTTATGAGGTAACACACATAAAAAACATACAGTCGAATTGAGTACCTCCTCCTTTTTGAAGTCGGTAGTCTTCTTTATTTGAAATTGACTGCAAGTGTCCATGCACTGCAAAAGCCGGTAAGTGGCTCAGGTAGATTGGTAGGTAGATCGGTCGGTTGAAAAAACATGGCGCGTATCAACTCTGACGCGTGACTGGAGTTTACTCCTGAAAAACGATTTTCTTAAAATATATCAAGTACAATAAACTTTAAATATTTGTGACCCGCAAATTGACGTTTGATATTGTACATGTACTTATACTGAATACTATAGTCAAATTATAGAAACAGTGTCACTCTGTTATCTGCGCTGTTATGCCATCCCCACCACGCTTTCCAACGCTTTCCTTTAATAAATATTAAGAAAGAGACAGAAAGACAGAGTCACGAAAGAGAGAGGGGAAATGGCCACAGAATACTTGGCGCTGAGGAGCGGGAACCGCTATGAGATGCTCGAGTATGTTGCATAGAGAAACCATTAATTTATTTAACATTAACGGTTAAGAATCAAAATGCAGATGCGCTGTCACCCCTGAGAACTAAATTGGAATTCCTCGTTTCAAGTAAAAAGCCTCTCCGGTTCTCTATACTTTTTTTAAAGTGGTAGGGCCACGCTGCATAGTATAGTTGTAGCAAGAATGGGTCGGCTCGACTGGGGAAGGACCACGCTCTCAAAAAATACCAGCGTAAAATAGCAGCTTAATGCTGGTGTGTCTCGTATGGTGAGTGTAGCGAACCGGATACCCTTTTTACTGGAAACGAGGCATTCCATCTTCGACCTCACAGGTGACAACGCATCTGTAGTTTTGTTCGTAATCGTGGATGGATGTAGATTTTTATGGGCCACAGCAACCACTTACCATCAGGTGGAATGTGTGCTCGTTTGTTACCCTTATCATATAAAAAAAACTTACCACACTAAACACAGCAACATTAAGCTGCTATTTTACGCTGGTATTCTGTAATACCATTGTCCTTCCTCGGTCGAGTCGACCTATTCGAATTCGTACAGTATTTAATTGACTTGCAGTTTCAGATCTATTGCAAACTTAAGTATTAAAATATTAAAATTATTAGCTATATTGTAAATAAATTCAATTTATGGATGAAAATAAAAACAATTAAATATTACATTAATTTAAGTTTTCCTTTTTCCGCTTATAAGTTACAAAAATGTCTGTCGGATCAAACCAAACATTTTACATAATATTATTAAAACTCCAAAGTTTTATTTCTTAGACACTTGGCCCTTATCAAAAAAAAAAATATTGCGATATCTTCATTCAATATAAAGTTATTAAAGTTTTTATACGGCGGCGGTGGTTTTTAAAATATTTTTATACGGTGTTTTTCAAATGTACGTCGCTTGCTGTCGCGTGACTAACCCAGATAATTTATATATTTTGGATATAAACGGAGCAACGGATAACATTGTTTACAAATAAATTTTGTAAGCAAAGTATATTTTTGCTTGCGATCTTTTTGATGTTTTTTCCTTCGCACATACTTATACTTATATTAATATATCAAACAACTTGGACGAAGTCACGGGTATGAACTAGTCTCACCTATTTATTCCACCAATTGCGAGTACTTGCACTGATGTGGTCTATTCTGAAGGTTATAGAAAGCTAGTATAGCTACAGGTGTGGAGCTATTGGAGGTTACTCCTCAGATGCAACCACGTTTCTACAGAACAGGTTCTACAGAACCTTCTTTGTTTAAAGTTGGCTGTAGTTGCAGTTGTTTGAAATTCAATAGCCACTTACCATCCAGGTTGACATTGTGTTTATTTGTCACTTCAGTTTTAAAAAAAGTTCTCATACATATGGCGATTTAATGCCTTGACGCATTCTTTCCCAGTCATCTATTGGGCTAAGCAGAGATAAACATAAGGGGGGTAGTGCCGGAAAATAAACTAATAATGAGAAAAAAATATATACATATATATATGGGATAAGGGTGACATACGAGCACACAGTCCACCTGATGGTAAGTGCTTGCTGCGGCCCATAGACATCTACATCTATCCTCTATTACAAATCAAAGGCCTCCGACCACCTGCACTCACCAAGCGAAACGCAAAGGTAAACCTCTACTTCACGCTGGTATTCTGTGAGGACGTGGTACCACCCCGGTTCGTCCGGCCCATCCGTGCGACAGCAAAAGCTACCGCGTGGCTCTACCACTGTTAAAAAAAAGGTAACGAAGTTTGAATAAACCAGAATATATATATATATATATATATATATATATATATATATATATATATATATATATATATATAGGAGATATTCTATACATATATCATAAAATGTATATGTATTAATACAGACGTAATCGATTATATGTATCTTACAAAATACAAACAAGCAATAGTTTTTACACAAATAAAAAATGTAATACAAAACACACTTTTATTCTACGCCTACGCGTACGCGAATGACAAGGCTGCGGAAGACATACCCGGATTATGTCATACCCATTTATTATGACAGTGTCAAGTCCATGATATGTTCTAAGTCTTGAATATGCAGATTTCGCGATACTCTCCGTCACCGCAAAGCATGCGATAAATCATGCGAGCTTCGTGCCTGCGATTTGCTTGTTAGGATTAGGCGCCAGTGTGGAAAACCTCTATACATAATGATTCTATGCATTTGCGAATGACGTTAATTATTTTAATTTTTTTTAATTCCTATAAATTGCACAAGGACGATCTGAAATAATTATCTGTATTGCCTGCGGCTCTAAGCGTCACAGCTATTGAGTTATATGTACTACGTACTAGAGAAGCCATTCCGAACATTGACTATGTTCAACTGAACTGTACTGCAATCCGTACAAACTAAATATTGCGTAAATTGAAGATCTGTGAATTCCATAAAATAATTATTATTACATTTTATTTACAAATATAACATGTTTGTTTAGATGAAATTAAGATATTTTATATTAAATTCTTATATTTATTTTATATTAATATCTTATTTTATATCAAATTAAAGACTTCGCGCACGCGCGAATACTACACCCGCGCATGCGCGAAAACATAGAGTAGGACACAGTTTTTGTTTGAAATGGCTTCTCTAGTACGTAGTACATATAACTCAATGGTCACAGCTAATTGTGTGTTGGATTGTTAATTTTTTTTAATAAAATAAGGGTGACAAACACCTGATGGTAAGTGGTTGCTGTGGCCCATTTAGACATCTATATCTATCTTTGTTTGCGAACTAAAATGTAGTTTTATACGTGGTAGAGCCATGCTGCAGCTATATTATGGTTGTAGCACGAATGGGTCAGCTCGACCGGGGAAGGACCACGCTCTCACAGAATACCAGCGTAAAATAGCAGCGTAACCCTGCTGTGTTTCGTATGGTGAGTGTAGAGAACCGGAGACCCTTTTTACTGGAAACGAGGCATTCCATCTTAGTCCTCACGGGTGGCAACGCATCTGCATTTTGATTCGTAATCGAGAATAGATGTAGATGTCTATGGGCCGCAGCAACCACTTACCATCAGGTGGACTGTGTGCTCGTTTGTTACCCTTCTCCTATAAAAAAAAAGATGCGTTGTCAGCCTGAGGACTAAGATAGAATGCCTCTTTTCCAGTAAAAAGGATCTCCGGTCCTCTACTCTCACCATACGAAACACAGCAGCATTAAGCTGCTATTTTACGCTGGTATACTTCTGTGAGAGTTTGGTCCTTCCCCGGTCGAGCCGACCCATTCGTGTTACGACTATACTATTAATATAGCTGCAGCATGGCTCTACCACATATAAATTAAATTAAATGAAAGTAAAAAGGATTTAACACGTTCAAGATTTGGTCCAGATATTTTTCTGATTATTTTACATACTAATTCTCCTTCTTCTTCTTCACCATCTTGTTGTACGGGGAATTAATATCAAGCATGGCGGGCGAATTGAAGATCTGACGTCTTCGACCTTTGACGCTGCTGGTGACAATGAGGTTATAATACGATCCATCAACAGCCATCAAATTTTTCTGATATTTCCCGCTGTTGCCTATTAACACAACCACAGATTGAAAGAAGTTGATGGAATCTTTAGCGCATCATTTAAAAACAGATATTAGCTAGAGGCGTAGTTAAATTATTTTTAATTAAAAACATAATATCTATTATGTCAACATAATATCTAATATATATTTTATTGTCATATCTACTTTTTATGATACTTGATAAGGTTTATGTATATGATATATAGTTATAATGTATTACAAAAATATTTATAAATATGTATGTATTCCATGTATGTATATGTTGGTATTTGTGTATATGTATGTGTGTATGTATATATGTATTTGTGTGTTTATTTGTATATGATTATGATTTTGATTATTGCATTGTCTTATATACTACTACTTGTACTATTAATATATACTTGTTTATCTACTATTTATGCACACTTCTATATATTTAAATGAAAATTATCTTTCACTTTAAATATATTCTATATAGTTAGGTTTGTTTGTAATGTCAAAATAACAGCTTTTTACTAAATGCATTTGAAAGTATATACGGTACTTATAACAAAAAAAATTAAGTTATCTGTCTGTTTGTTTCGGCTAATTTCCGAAATGATAGGACCGATTTTGACTGAACTTTCACTGGTAGATAGCTGATGCTAGAAGGAGTAACTTAGGCTATTATTATTTTGGAAAAAGAATTAGGATTCCGCGCAAAAAATTAAAACCCATGAAGTCTAATCGTAATAAATTCCACGCGCACGAAGTCGCGGGAAACGGCTAGTTAATAAGAATGAAATTTATGACTGTTTTAGTATTTACACAACACCAGTACACAGTAACACTGGTCACAGTATGACGTAGGTTTCCCGTCCGCGCTCGCGACGACGGCTGATAGTGGTGATTACGTCTTGAATGATGGTAGCCCTGAAACAATGGAAATGCACGCGGAAATGTAGATATGCGGCGATTCGTGTTAAACTCGAGTACACGGCCGGATACGGCTCTGTTTGCGAAGCGAAATGTTCTGCGAAAGATGGACAATTTAAACAAGTTTTAGATTAATAAAAGTAATAAATTATGACGATATTTCTTTGTTGAGGGTTTCTTTGCGCTGAGTACAGCGTGCTTCATACTACTCCTGTATCCTTAGGATTTCCTCTTACGTCAGGTAAGTGACATTACTATCATATTATGTGACATTTATTTCATATTCGTTTAATTTATATTCATTTCACTTGAATTTTGTCTACTTCCTCAACGCCTCATTCATTTTATTCCTGCATTGCCCTAAGGTTAACCGGTAGATAATATTCCTTTTTTCTGTCGACTTCCAAAAAGGAGACGGTACTCAATTCGACTGTATGTTATTTTATGTGTGTTACCTTATAACTTTTTACTGGGTGAACCGATTTAGATGATTCTTTTTTTATTTGAAAGCTGGTGCTTCTGTGGTCTCATATGACCAATAGTCAGACCAATAGTTTTTGAGTTATTTTAATAACTTATATTGAAGTCGGCTGTACAACATTTTAAATTATATAAACTAAAGTGACAAACAAACTTACAATCTACTCGATGGTAAGTGGCTATTGTAGTCAATGGACAGCTGCAGTCAATTTCAAATAAAGAAGACTACTGACTTCAAAAAGGAGGAGGTACTCAAATCGACTGTATGTTTTTTTATGTGTGTTACCTCATAACTTTTTTCTGGGTGAATCGATTTCAATGATTATTTTTTTTATTTGAAAGCTGGTGCTTCTGGCGTGGTCCCATATAAATTTAATCAAGATCTAACCAATGAGGACATCCACGACTTTTTCTGCCACCAGGGCGGCGCCACTTTACAGTGAAGTAAAATATTTGACAGATTTCATAGCGGGGATGATAATTTCTTAGGAAAATGTAATATTTAAAGTTTCTTTCTGCATTATTAGTTATATTTTATATGTAATGTATAATGTAATTAACATTAAAAATGAATAAACCAAACTATAAGATATAACTAAAAGCTGATTTTTGTTTCAAAAAGAGTTATAAAGTGCAAAAAATTAAAAATCAAACCACTGACGCATTGTGTTGTGTAGTACCTAATATAATATTCTAGATTATGATAAACTATTTATTTAAAACTAATTTCTCAATTAACTGACACTGTGTAACAAAAACTTTACCTCAGTCACAACTAGCGACATCTGGTGAGTGGAAGATTATTAGCCCTCATTGTTTTTGAGTTATTCTTAATAATTTACATTGAAGTCAGTTATACAAAAGTACTACTTACTTTTTAATTATTAACATATTATAAGCCAGGGTTTGACCACAATCCCATCTGATGGAAAGTGGTGATGAAGTATCTGATGGTAAATCGCACTGTTTTAATTTTCGCGTAACAAAAGCCTGTTGATTCTTGTCAAACTCTTGTCAAAGCCTATTCCGTTTTGAATTTGTCCTATTTGTATTCGGACGGAAATACAGAGGCAGACTAAGATGTAATGCCTCACATTCTGTAATGACACTAGCTCTATATACCTTTGCAAGCAATATTTAGCGGTAGAATAAGTAAGAAGACGGACCCTACCAAGACGGGCACGTAGATGGGGTCCTACCACCTAAAAAGAATCATAACGTTTAATCATTTCCATCAGCCTATAGAGATACTCACGCTTCACATCAATAAAACTGTTAATTGCAATTTTAAGTGTTAATTTACCACGTGCTCTGTGGTGGGGGTAACGTTGTGGGGAACCCTGCATGTCTGTTCGAGGACATGTTAAATGCGCCAATACGCATTAGACCAGCACGGGCTAATAGCTCCATAACGCTCTCAGACAGGACAGAAGGCCTGTGTCCAGCAATGTGACCAACAGCTTGTATAAATAAAGTCACATTCTAACTTTATTTATACAACGACAATTCCTTGGTATTGAAAAATAAAAATATATCAGCAATGTTCTTTTAAAAGAAATCTCGTTATTGTTAAAATTAATAAAAGGTAAAAAACGGCTTCAAAAAGACCTTTGATTTTTCGACACACTATGTCTAAGCACCGGCTTCAGAAGCTTTTATGTGGAAATAATTATTTTTTTCAGTATTTAAAGGCAATTTATAATTTATATTTAAGTTTATTTTTAACTTTTTGGGTGGGATCTCAATAAGGCAAGCACAAGGTAACAAATTAGTATATAATCTTAAAGCTTCTATAAAGACTCCATCCTCTATTGTCCGCCATTAAGTATGGATATTTTTCTTAAAATTTACATGAGTTTAACGTGGTAGAGCCATGCTACTATATTAGTAGTATAGTTATAGCACGAATGGGTCGGCGCGACCGGGGAAGGACCACGCTCTCACAGAATACCAACTTAAAATAGTAGCTTAACTCTGCTGTGTTTCGTATGGTGAGTGTAGAGAACAGGAGACTCTATTTACTGGAAACGAGGCATTCCATTTTAGTTCTCACGGGTGACAACGTATCTGCATTTTGATTCGTCATAAGGATAGATGTAAATGTCTATGGGCCACAGCAACCACTTAAGATCAGGTGGACTGTGTGCTCGTTTGTCACCCTATACTATAAAAAAAATAAGCTTATCATTGACTGGAATAGAATCAGTTTTAATCAATATGGATAATCCATATTGATTGAAAGTAATTTAAGTTTAACCTCTGGTTCGGGGAAAAACCTCTGTCCTGAGAAGAACCAGCAAGAAACCCAGCTGAACTATTTTTTAAACATTAATTTACAATAGAATATTTTGTATAATTATTAATATGAAAATATTTAGAACGGTATGGTATGGTAGTGATCACCACATTCCCAAGGGTTATCAATATCAATTGTGTACTGTAGTATAATAACCCCTATTAAATAACTTATGCGTTTTAAACATTTAAAAGTATAGGTTATTTCATAAATAAATAGTAATTTCAATCAATTTGGCCGTTTCCACGAAACCGGTGACTATACTCCACGAAAAAGACTATATTCTTTTAAGAATTCGGTTAAAAATTATTCGATAGTACTCAGTAACACGAAAAATATGCAGACGTAAATCAGATCAAGGTTATGTGCACAGTTGAAACGTTTGCTCTTACATTCTTTTGTATCGCTACGTTCCTCGTGTTTTTGTGCTTCTGCTTGTACTTTTATTGTCTGTACGAATTGTTTAAACAAGTGCTGTTATAGAACCATTTTGAAATAAAAAAATCGATTTAAGAATTTATCAGATATTTTTTTTATTAAATAAGGGTGACAAACGAACACACAGTCCACACGATGGTACGTGGATACTGTGATCCATACACTTAGCTACCTACATCTTTCTTTATGAGAATAAATATGTAAGGGCGTTGTCAACCTGAGAACTAAGATAGATTGCCTCGTTGCAATTAAAACGGGTCTGCGGTTCTCTACACTCACCATACGAAACACAGTAGCATTAAGCTGCTACTTTACGTTAGTTTTCTGTGAGAGCGTGGTCCTTCTTCGATCAAGCCGACCCATTCGTGCTACAACCATAATATAGCTGCAGATTGGCTCAATCACGAACATAATATATACATAAGGGATTATGTACATGGGAATGTAAGCTCGATCGTCTACGCGTAATTTTCAGCAAACACGTTTAGGTGCTTGTTGATGTGCCTCTACTTTTTCTGAATTTAAATTACTTATATAATGATAAATCATTTTACCGACGTTCGCCTAAACCATCTGTAATGATATCACAGGGTAAACACATCCATTCATAACAGCCTATAGAAGTACATTGTTGAATATAGGCTAGTCTATATACTATAGCTATCCCCCATAGTTGCCACAAAGGGAGGATTTTGCCAGGGTTGCCACGCTAATTGCAATTAATGTTGTTAATCGGCAGACTATAGAGAGGCTTTGTTGTATTGAACCATAAGAAAGGTTCGTTTAAATGAAATCTTGTTAAAATTATAGCGTTATAACTCATCTTGAGATAAACCTTGTAATGATGTGTGTGATATAAGGAGAGTAACCCAATAATCTTACCTTACCGTAACCCACTTGGCTTTGACGTCAAATAAAGTGTCAAGTGAGAAAATGTTGAGACAGGTCAATGTATACAGCGCCTATAAATTTTGGGCCCCGAAATCACAGGAGCGGTCGGCGAGCGGGTAAATGCTGCAATCGACTACTCCATATCATCGCGTGGCTATCGTAAGAAGCGACAGGGGGAAATCAAAACAGGAGATGGGTCACTACATCTTTCTGATAAAATCCCATTAATAATTATAAAAAACTGCGGTTACCAATTCGCCAACCAAACGTGGGAACTATAAATAAATACCTCCTATTTGGTAATATAGGGGGGAGGCGTCAGGAGTGGATTTTTTCTAGGCTGTAATGAAAAAAATATAGTTTATTCAGTATGTGATCATACAACAATATAACTTGGGACGGGGTCTCCTTTTAAGTATAATTACTTGTGTTAGGGAATTCCACTCTTCCATGGCACTCAAATTACTATTTGGAAGACATGATTTTTTATTTTATATAAATACTATGAAAGTATGTAGGAATAATCTTTATATATAAAAAGTACTAAACCGATTGCAATGAAATTTTGCACGCTGTGTGCAGTTTGGTCCAACTTGAGAGATAGGATAGTTTTTATCCCTATAAGTGACCCTCAATATTTTTTTTTATTACGAATTTAATAATTTTTATAGGACAGTGTCGTCGGAGAGCGCAGAACAATGTCTGCCTGGCCGGCTAGTAAAACTACAAAGATACACACCAGAGGTTTAAGCGCATGCCGCACACACGTGCACGCAATAAAGTAATTAAGATGGAGTTATTGAAAATAAAAAATGGATATAGATATTGTATGTGACTACGATAACTTAGGATGGCTACTAATACGTTGTCTATGGGCGAACGCTAATAATATGACTTTAATCGAGAAACTTGACAAACAAATCACACAGACTGTCTATTATAGTTATTTTATTTCACGATGAAGTTTTGACTATGGTTGTTGTTAGCCGTGTACATACACAGTGTGTAAGTGTGCGTAGGCCTCGGAAGCGCCACTCCCGAACGCCCGCATCCTACGCACACTAACACAATATGTATGTGCACGGCTAACAACAACTAAACTCAAAACTTCACTGTGAAATAGGATAGCTATACCACATAATCAATAAAAGCTGTATCCTAATTGCTTTAGTTATTGTTCTGAGGTCGTAATAAGTATAATTTGGTAATTTGTTAAAAACGTTAATTCTAGCGTTCAAGAAGTTTATTTTATTCATACGCTGGCGACCTGCTCAGGCTTCGCCTGGGTAGAACCTCTTAATGTGGCGTTATTTAAAGAATCATGCACTTTCCATACATTGATTGACCTGTCACTTGATTCGTTTTATAGGCCGCGTCTTCCTACAACTAGTGTTGTATAATAACAATTATTATTTATAATAACATAATAACTTATCATCTTTTTATTTAGAGGCCAGGGAAAAATGCTATTAAGTTAATAAGTTTTTGGGGTTATGACAGCTGTCAGACCTTATCTGACAGCTGTCATAAGCTCAAAAACTACACTTATAATGAAATTGTTTCTTAATCGCCGATAGACTTACAACCACTCAGAAATAAATCTCTCTTCAATGAAATATCATCAAATCGTATAATTCATTAAATTATCGGTTAAAATCTCGTGCATATGGACTACACACCAGGAGTCGGCTTGACAGTTGATGCTTTTAACCATTGAGTTATAATTATGTACTACGTACGTAGTACATATAACTCAATGCTTTTAACCATCGAACTCTAGGTCTGATAAACAGACAAGAACGAGTAACTAATACCTAATACCAGCATAATACTGCCCCACTGCTATGCAAAGGCAGGAGCATTAATCACCATGCTTGGTCAAGATGGGTTGGCGATTTCAGACTTTTATTGATTACACCTACGCATTGAAAAACACACATTGGTAGTTGCCCGAACTTGAACTTCTTGAACTTCTGGGCCATCATGACATAAATAGATGACGAAAGGAACTACCTACCTACATGTTTCTTGGGAAGGACAGGGAAATGAAATAAAAAACAGGATTTGATTTATTATTATTTATTCAATGTCTTCTCGTACAACCACTTCATCTAAAAATGCCGCTGGAGGCATAATGTTGATTTCATGCCTGGCCCAACCTAAATACCACACTAACGTCATAAGAAGCGCACAACAACCTACAATGCGACGGCCTATAATGCAGTTGCAGCAATACTCTATAATGCCTTCTCGTCCATTGAGTATGACCACGGCAAGATGAAAGCAGATGGATCACACTATTTTTTCCATAAATCTGAGCATTAATAGTCAGCATGGATACATCAAAGCACGCTTTACAAATGTAATCTTCTTCTGTTATCTGAAAAACAAATCAATTATGAGATTTTAAACCATAAAATAGAAATAAATATATTTAATTTATATTTTTACATGTTTTTATTTAGACAGCTATCTAAAAGAACACTTTAGCTAAAAATGGGGAAAACCACTAACACATTCATCTATTTCTACCACCTGTCAGTTTATTCCACTTCTAGAGTCTGATGTCAATGTACTGGCCAACCTACTCTTGGAGTGTGATGTGCATCGACATACTATGATTTAATTTGAAAAAATGTAACACACTTCTGTGAATATTACTCCTTTTTATAAAATAATCATCTGTTCGTCTGTTGACTGTTGTAGGTGGATAGATTTTTTTTATAGCATAGTGTAACAAATGAGCACACAGTCAACATGATGGTAAGTGGTTGAGGTGGCCCATAGACATTTACATCTCTCTTCAATAAAGAATCAAAATGCAGATGCATTGTCAACCGTGAGGACTAAGATGGAATGCCTCTTTTCCAGTAAAAAGGATCTCCGGTTCTGTACACTCACCATAAGAAACAGAACCATGTTAAGCTGCTATTTTATGCTGGTATTCTGTGAGAGCGTGGTCCTTCCCCAGTCTAATCGAACAATTTGTGCTCCAAATATACTACTAATCTAGCTGCAGCATGGCTCCATCACGTAAATCCACGTATAAAAAAGGTAGATTTTTACATATACGTCTGTTAACTAGATACTAAATCGTTAGGTACTTTATAATACTTACTATTATTGGAGATATCCAAGTACTAATTAGCGAGATGACTCTGCTATCAAGCTGAAAGGCCCGATAACGCTGGAGCGTATTTAACATATATGTTGCAGTTTGTACACAGCAATCTCGTAGACGGCTCCATAACTCTTTCTAACAAGAGCGATAACGTCTTTGATCCTAATCAAAAAGTACTAAAACGGTATCCGTATAACACATGCCAAAGTAATCGTAAGTAAAAGGTATTAAAATCCGTAGAAAATGCAAAAGTTGTAAGGTTATCAGAAAATCCAAAATAGCACAGTACAATACGTATTACGTAGCGACAACAAACGAACGATTGCAAAACGTCAAACAAATGAATGCCTGTCATTCATTTTTTATTTTTATATTTTTGGAATGGCTTCTGGGCCTTTGCGCCATTTTTCTGTCTCCAAAAGTCTATTGAGAATGATAAACATATTAACATTACTTTTTTTTCTAGCTTTATTTGAGAATTCAATTATGCGATACGAAATAAACAAAAAAAATACAATTTTATAAGATATTTTGCATCACTAGACGCGTCAGAAAATTTTCAGGTCAAAACTGGACATGCTTCTTTAATTTAATTCAAGACCAACAATTTAATAAATTTTTCTTTTCCAAAATAATTACCAAGTTTTTCGGATTAAATATAGCCTATATCACATAATATGTTGAATAGCATTTCTCTCTATCTGTACGTGAAGTTACATTACAATCGGTTCAGCCATTCTCTAGATTAGGCCGGACAGAAAGACAGACAGGAGAGACAAACATTTTGAGATTACAGACAGATACTTCAATTTATTTATATGTATGGATATGAAATAAACCTAGCAAGCTAACAGCATAGCAAAGTGGCGAAGCAATCAGCTTTGTAGCGCTTTTTAACGGTTGCCGTTGAGCAATCAGTTTCAAAATAGGAGGTTCAGATGCCTGGGTGATCAGTAATCGATTGCTGAAAACAGAATTTGAAAATTCGAAACCGTTCTCGAGATAATCGTGGGACAGACGTACAGACGGACGGACAGACGGACAGACATCGTGAAATCAATAAGTGACTTCGCAAGCTTCGCCACTTAATAATAACACTATTGTTAGTCACATCAAAAAGGTTAATAGTTTAACTCCGCTAAATTTGTTGTACATGTGTATCGCTCATTTCATGGCCTCTGCGCGTTCATTGAGGGGTCATATAAACCGCTGTCCGTCGTTTCCTTGGAAGCGCTGTCGCATCTGATATGAATGTCAACAATATTGTACAAACAGGACACGAGGAATCCAGCTAACGCTGTCCTACTTATTAAAGAGTCACGCTAATAAACTATCGTTTATTTGATTAACGTAAATTATCGTACTTTATACATTTTAAAATACAGTTAAGTGATTTCCCGCAAGAGTTTTTTTTAATAGCATATGGGTAACAAACGAGGACACACACCTCGTGTTAAGTGAATGCTGTGTGTGTGCAAACTGTAAATGCGTTGTCACCCTTGAGGACTAAGATGGAATGCCAAATTTCCTCTATCAACAAATATCCTTAGCAACTCTATCTAAAATTTTTGGGATAAGACAGTCCATCTTATCAGCAATAGTCTCCAAAAAGCTTTTGTGGGCATCTCAAACTCTGTGCAATAGACAATACATAAGATCGAGGCAGCCCCGAAAACAGCTCGAAGGAATTACTGTAGGCTTTATTAGCTATACCAGTATGTTTTGATTATTATGTGCAAAATACCGTAACCTCTGCGTGGTATACGTAAGCCAACGTAAAATAGCATCTTAATACTCTGTTTCGTAAGGCGAGTGTAGAGAACCGGAGATCCTTTTTACTGGAAACGAGGCATTCCATCTTAGTCATCACGGGTGACAACGCATCTGCATTTTTATTCTTAATCGAGGATCGATGTATATGTCTATTGGCCACAGTAACTACTTATCATCAGGTAGACTGTGTGCTCGTTTGTCACCCTATCATATAAAAAAAATAACTATCGAAGCGTGCGTTTAAATTGTTATTCACGTCTCTCCTCAACATTTTCCTAAAATCAAGTACAGGAACCCTGTACTTGATTTCACTAACTGACCGTCTTATTTTAAAAACATTTAAAAATTAATCTTAAGTGATTTGGTCGGAAGTTCTACATCAGGAGCATTTCTTATAAATTAAGCTATAAATCAGTAAATTATGGAATGCTACGGAAATATAAGTCGGGATTGTTCTGGCTGCGGTATGGAAGGGTCGGCTCGACCGGGGAAAGACCATGTTCTCACAGAATACCAACGTAAAATAGCTTAAAGTTGCTGTGTTTCGTATGATAAGAGTTGAGATTGGGAACTTGTTTTGTTGGTAACGAATCTTAGGCCTCAGGTTTGGCAATGCATTTTAATTTTAAATATTGTTCGAGGATATTCGTTAATGTAGGTGTCTAAGGGCCACAGTTTTCATTTACCATGAAGTGGATTTTTTTTATAGAAGAGGGGGCAAACGAACATGCGGCTCACCTGATAGTAAGTGACTATCGCCGCCCATGAACAACCGCAACACCAGGGGAATTGCAGATGCGTCGCCGGCCTTTTAGAAAGGTGTAAGCTCTTCTCTTGAAGGTCCCTAAGTCGTATCGGTCCGGAAAAATCGCCGGTGGTAAACAATTGCACAGAGAAGTTGTACGAGGAAGAAAACTTCTAGTAAAACGCACAGTGGTGGACCGCCAAGCATCCAGATGGTGAGGATGATATCGTGAAATTTGACGCGATGTTCGTCCGTGAAATTTGGCGGAAACCTTGCAGCTGCTTACTGGACTGTGTGGACTGTGTGCTCGTTTGTCACTCATATTCTATAAAAAGAACTAACATTGCATTGTATATCTGCATAATAGACAGATAAATCGAAATGTAAGTTTTACATTCATTAAGTCATAGTCCATGCCATAGTTTGCTAATATTCTCTAACGTTTTCGATCGATTTGTATCAAGACCATCGATATATATATATATATATATATATATATATATATATAAATATATATATATATATATATATATATATATATATATATACATATATGTACTACGTACTAGATTGCGCATTGCGAACATAAACTATGTTCAATTGAACTGTACTGCAATCCGTACAGTGTGTCATTTAGTGTGGTTTCAATCTACTAGTTAGTCTGTGGTTTCAATATACATGCAGTGTGGAGCGGCACTAATAATACAAGATTTCAAATTAAAGTTTAAACCTGGACGTAAATAACAATTCAATAGTCAAGCTGCGGCGCTAATAATACAAGATTTCAAATTAAAGTTTAAACCTGGACGTAAATAACAATTCAGTAGTCAAGTAAGTAAAATTATTTGTTATTCAAGTGAATAAATAAGCAATAATATCGTAATATTACAAAATATTTTTTTTTAATATAAACTGACCGCGCAGGCGCTACGCGTTTAAATCAACTGCGCATGCGCAACTTGACTATCTCCCGCGCATGCGCGTGGACATAGAGTAGTGCACATTTTTTATTTTGCAAGGCTTCTCTAGTACGTAGTACATATAACTTAATGATCAAGACAGAATACAGTTTATTACTTTCCATGGAGAGCTCCGTTAAATCAAGCTTAACATGAAATTGCTCGAGCAATAAAATTTATCATGTCGCTCTGTGCGTTCGGAGCCTTGGAGTTATTCACCATGGTAAGGAACAACTGAAACTGTGCGATATATTGTCAATGTTACAAAAACCTAAGCTCCAGGAAGTGACGAAAACTGTAATTTTTTTTTATAGGATAGGGTGACAAACGAGCACACAGTCCACCTGGTGGTAAGTGGTTGCTGCGACCCATAGACATCTACATTTATTGAGGATAGAATATATATAATGATAGATAGGATAGATAAAGAATCAAAATGCAGATGCGTCGTCACCCGTGAGGACTAAAATGGGTCTCCGGTTCTCTACACTCACTATACGATACACAGCAGTGTCAAGCTGCCATTTTACGCTGGTATTCTGTGAGAGCGTGGTCCTTCCCTGGTCGAGCCGACCCATTCGTGCTACAGCTAATATAGCTGAAGCATGGCTCTACCACGTAAAAATATGAAGAGAATAAACAATTATATAATAAATAATTAAACGCTGATCGTTTTTTTAAAAACAGTAAATTATAAAAAAGGTATTTTAAACCTCTTACTACTTACCTCTATAGGTACCTATCATTTAGATTTATATTGACCTCAGCAAACTATACGTAAGGACCATTGTGTACTGTTAGGACTTCAATAAATCGATGAGATGGTGATATAATATCTAAAAAACAGTGTCTTTTACAAAACTCTATGTTTAGTGTTGAGTTTGTGTTATTTAAAACCGACATTAGAATATTCAGTAAGTATGCACGCAACCGATAGCGACCACCGTTCTTTTTTTATTTTCTTCTTTTTTTCTATTTTATTTAGTGTATAGTTTCTTTTCGGCCAGTATGTTTCTACAGGAAAACGTTCATAAATCAGTACGTAGTTGTAAGCGGTAGCATTTACTTTAATGATGAAAAATATATTAGTATAAATATTATATTAAACCAATTTTTGTTCAAAGTAAAGACGCTTTACTTTGAACCTCATTGCTCGTTATTATGTTTCTTTTTTATTCGTAAAATGGTCTATATTGCGTTAAACCGAAGTCTATAAGACTTGCACGCAACTAACAAAGACCGAGACTTCATGACAAGTTCATTATTCAGTTGTTTATTTAAATATCAACTTTATTTAAAATAGCTTTATTAATCTTATATGGAAAAAGAGTTTATATTCATTGTTCTGATGGGCATTTTTACATTGTGTCAAGTGTTCGGGCCATCACAAATGTAAATTTTGGGATAAAGATAAAAATGTATGTAAATACGAAGTTGAATACCAGATAGCTCTTGCTTGATTTGCATCAAAATATCGGAATTCTCTAGCCTTTGACAGTTGTATCACTGGATAAAATGTTCTTATTGTACTTAAGTCTTTTTATATGCCATTTTGGTTTATTCACGTGCTACGTATAGCAAAGAACAGTGAAACTATGTGGAGTAGTCATTGTTATTTTATTTATGAATCTTTAATGTTTCTTTATAAAATATTTTCTGGAAAATTCCTTATAATCAAGAAAAATCAGGACTTTTTATCACACATATTTTTAGTTTTTTTTTGTTAAATTAAAATGACATAAACTTACAGTTCACCTGATGGTAAGTGGCTGATGTGTGCATCCTAATCCTACATCCAACCTAAAACAAAGACGACTATTGATGCATTGTCACTTCTGACAACTAACATGGAATGTTTTACAGCCTGTTATTATTCTGACTCTCTATGCCCTTTAAACCGGAATAAGCGGTGCAGGCTAATTGGTTTAATTACACAGACGGACTCTAGGTACAAAAGGAGTCCTAACTAAGTATTAAGTAATCTAACGCACAAAATATTCTTAGTACTTTTTGATTTCCAAAGTCTACCCTTAAAAGTTATTTATTTTTAACCGACTTCAAAAAGGAGGCGTTTCTCAATTCGAGTGTATGTTTTTTTTATATATGTTAGGCGATATCTTCGCAGATTGTGAACCGATTTTGATGATTCTTTTTTTATTAAATAGGTTATATATACTTCAAGGGTGGTACCACGTAAAATTGGAGAAATACATTTCATCCCTAAGGGTAGCAAATAAATAACTTCTTTTTTAGCAATTTGAAGTCTGTTTTTACTTTTTCTTAAAAGTAATAATTATTATTTAAAATATTTAATCTATACAAATAAATAAAATTGATGTGTCTGTTTGTAATGTCAAAATGACAGCTTTTAAGTAAATGAATTTGAACGTATATACCGTACTTATAACAAAAACGCAATTTCTAAAATTTTTGTCTGTCTGTCTGTCTGTTTGTTCCGACTAATCTCCGAAACGGCTGGACCGATTTCGACGGGACTTTCACTGGCAGATAGCTGATGTTATAAGGAGTAACTTAGGCTACTTATATTTTACAAAAAGACTTAAGGTTCCGCGCAACATAATTAAAACCCTAAGTTACAGGCGGGCGAAGTCGCGGGGAACAGCTAGTATTATATATACTCGTAATAAATATTATACGAGTATATATAATATTAAAAGTAGATGGCAGCCCTGACTGACCAAAAAGTTTTATTTCGAAACTGTGGCCATCATAGTGTCCTTCCTTCCTAAAATGGATCTTGCGTCCAATCTTTTTATTTGACGGGGAACTGATTATATTCAGATTCTCCGTATGTAGTTTATAGATTTATCAAGTTTTTTTTGAGTCCTATCTGAGGACCTTCTGTACTCGGTGGTCTCGTCCCTAATGAAGAGTGTTTATGGAATACAGGCCAACATCTGTATGACTCAGTGTATGCTTACATTGTCCCACGTCACGGTACCGTAAATGTAAAGGATACGTATATTTGTCTTCCGGCTATCCAAACTTCACGATCTGTTTAAATTAACTGTTCTTTTATTAACCAGATTAGTTAGAATTTGAAAATTGCTTTTGTAGTATGAAATGTGTTAGAATGATATGACTCAACTATTAAATATTTGAAATTTTAATTATTCTTTTCATATTTACCGAAGTATACAGTTGTAATTAGTATTAGGTACAGTTGTATGAATAAAATAGTTTAGACGTTTTACTTTTATATGCAGTAAGTTTATAATCTATTTGTTGGATAACTGTTTTTTTTCCTTATTATAAGTCAATGCTTGACCACAATCCCACCTGGTGGTAAGTGGTGATTCAGCTTTAGATGGTAAATTACATTGTCTTAGCGTAACAAAATCCTATTTATTGTTGCTTTGAAGATGCCCAGATTGTATTCGGACGAAAAGCGGAAAGATAGACGCAGGAAAATTATTCCACTCATTTGCTGTACAAAACGACACACCATACACATCACAAAAGACGAAGCAAACCGTTCTCATTTTTTTTAAAAAACGTTACCCCCACACTAGGATTTTCTCCTGTATCGTGGTGGCAGTTTACAAACACAAATTGCACAAAGACAAACATCCAGACCCAGGACAATTATTTGTAGGCCATACAAATAATTCCGTGCGGGATTCGAACCCGCGGCCCCCAGCGCAGTAAATCAATGCTAAGCCACTGTGCCACGGAGCCGTCAAATGGGTGAATGCGTGGAACATCGACAATAAAGGGACGAAGACCCGCCGACCGCCTGGTTGTCCGATGGTGGAAAGGAGAGGTAGAAATTAAAGCGTGCTCACACTCACCTGTGCACACTCACCGAAATGCATCCTATAGAATACCGAGAGACTGGCTACTCTGCGTCTATGCATGCGGCTGACAAGATTGGTTTCAAACAAATCAAGGTCACCAATGAGCCTCTTAGCACGTCTCTCCACTGAGTCTGCGGCATTTTGCAGCACCAGCCCATATGTGATTTATATCTAACGATTGTATTTGAATGTAATTAGGGGCTGAGAGCCCGTCCATCTATTCATAACAGCCTATAAAATTTCACTGCTGAACATAGGCTACCCTCATAGATTGCCGGATGGGGGCATTTTGCCATAGATGCCGTGCTTGATAAGTGGGATGGCAACCACAGTTTTTTATTATTTTCATATCAGGTAGATGCTGCTGCCCATCTCCTGATTTGTTTCCATCTGTCGCCTCTTACGACATCCTCGAGATGATATGGGGTAGTGGATATTCTTACACCGTCACAACACGGATAGTCCTCACTTAGATCTTGAATGGATTAAGGCCCCTTATTAGATTTAAATACAATGTTTTATTCCAAATACAGTCTTGTGCACAAATTGCACTGACACGTCATTTTTTTTTTTAATAGGATAAGGGTGACAAACGAGCACACAGTCCACCTGATGGTAAGTGGTTGCTGCGGCCCATAGACATCTACATCTATCCTCTATTACAATTCAAAATGTAGATGCGTTGTCACCCGTGAGGACTGAGATGGATTGCCTCATTTCCAGTAAAAAGGGCCTCCGGCCACCTGCACTCACCAAGCGAAACGCAGAGGTAAACCTCTACTTCACGCTGGTATTCTGTGAGGTCGTGGTACCACCCCGGTTCGAGCCGGCCCATCCGTGCGACAGCAAACGCTGTCGCGTGGCTCTACCACTGTTATAATACTGTCATAATTTATCAATTTACGAAGTTTCACAAAATCGATTACTTAGAGCGTAAAGCTTCTAAAATATTATTTTTAAAACAAAAAGGGATTTATTGCGAGTAAAATAGTAATACTTTAATTAAGTCCTAAGTAAAATGTTTTGTACAGTCAATTTTATTATTTTTTTACAATGGATAACGTTGCAAAATGGAAACAATATACGTTGCAGAATACTACAATGTAGGCTCTTGTCAGTCGGTCTGACTAAATAAGATCTCAGTTTAATATATAGCATCGCACTTTTCTTACGAATAGGGCAGTTGTCACAGATTTGTTTATTGAAAACTCTTTATATAGCAAAGTCTAAATATATATTACAATTGTTTTATGGTTATATCTTATTCAACATATAAGATAACATGAAAGAGCCAGTATATACGTGGTAGAGCCATACTACAGCTATATTAGTGGTATAGTTGTAGCACGAATGGGTCGGCTCGACCGGGGAAGGACCACGCTCTCACAGAATACCAGCGTAAAATAGCAGATTAACACTGCTGTGTTTCATATAGTGGGTGTAGAGAACCGGAGACCATTTTTATTGGAAAAGAGGCATTCCATCTTAATCCTCTCCCGTGACAACGCATCTGTATTTTGATTCTTTATTGAGGATAGATGTAGGTGTTTATGGGTCACAGCAACCACTTACCATTAGGTGGACTTTGTGTTCTATCCTATAAAAAAGAAGTTCTGATTTCTTTTCTGCCTTGTTCTTTTCAGTAGGTGCCACTCTCTTATTTATTTCTGATGCCAAATAACAGTGCTCACAGTGCTCTATTCCGCTCGAAAGTGTAAAGAGAGCCAGTATAAATACTGGCTGTTAAGAATTATACCTCAGTCCTCAGGAATGCAGTTGGCTGCTAGTTTTCACAGACTGCAGTGGCCACTTACCATCAGATAGACTGTAGGTTCGTTTATCAATTTAGTACCCAGCCATCCATGGGTGCTACCATCTGCTTGGGATCCCATAATTAATAAAATTAAATCCCAACCCAAGCATACAACTGCAAGACTTCATGATACTGTAAGTTCATACTGCGTGGATCGGAACAAAAATTAATAATTTTAATCTGGAGGTAGCCGTGGTTAACTATGACATTGGGACGTCATACACCTCAGTCCCCCCCGTGACCATGGGTGCTGTAAAGTGCTCGAAACGTCGGGAATATAAAATAAGTTAATATACGCGATAAAATCCGTAAAATTAGTTTTATTTTTATTTAAATGTGTAGTGTTCGCGTAAATATAAGAAATCATTAAGCAAAAACCTACTTTATTTTATTGAAAAATCTGACATACGGTATATCTAGTCGAGGATATATGTAGCGGGTATGGGCCACAGCATTTATTAACAATAGGTGGAATGTGTACTCGTTCGTTACACTTCTCTAAAAAAAATATTTAATTCCACTGAACACTTTGTAAATCCACGTGTTTTAAAAATAAAAATAAAAAATAAAACCCAATTAAAGCTAAATAGTAGTTATTAAAGCAACGGTAAACGATAATTATGGGTTTGATTCGTTATAACGTTATAATTACCATCATAAAGAACACAAGTCAATATGGCGGACATGCTACATTTTGATGAGGCGTGTTTTAGACTTCCGATATTATTGCATTACATACTAATTATCTGAGGATTACTAATAATTTCGATTGTTGAATATCATTTAAAGTATTTTTAAAAGATTACAATTATAGATTCGATAACCAAACTTTGTAGACTGTTAAATACTTATTATGATGGAGAGTAGATATTAACTATCACTCTTTGTTTTTCGGGCACAAAATTCATCAATTTGTTAATTAACCTCCGACGAAAACAGAGGTGTTATATGTTTGTAGTGTGAATCTGTGTCTTTGTGTATCTGTGCGTCTGTCTGTGGCATCATTTTTAAACGTGGTAGAGCCATACTACAGCTATATTAGTAGTATAGTTGTAGTACGAATGGGTCGGCTCGACCGGGAAAGGACCACGCTCTCACAGAATACCAGTGTAAAATGGCAGCTTGACACTGCTGTGTTTCGTATGGTGAGTGTAGAGAACCGGAGACCCTTTTTACTGGAAAAGAGGCATTCCATCTTAGTCTCACGGGTGACTACGCATCTGCATTTTGATTCGCAAATGAGGATAGATGTAGATGTCTATGGGCCACAGCAACCACTTACCATCAGGTGGACTGTGTGCTCGTTTGTCACCCTATCATATTACGTTTATCACTTCAATTTTTTAAGAAATGTACTTTTTAAGACCGTATCAAGCATAACATAGTATAGTATAACATAACAATCACATTACACGTCCAAAGTAGTGTTTTCTACTCACTTATATTGACTGGTAGAAAACGCCTCAAGGCGTCAAGTCCGCCTATGTACATTTTTGTGCAACAAAGATTAAATAAATTAACATAGACAGGGAAAGGCAAGGTCTCAAGAAATCTCCACGTCTTTTTAATTCCCGAAAAATTGGACAGGTTGTCTGTAATTTAGTGTGAGTTATCCTACATTACACCGTTTGTTGCCAGAGCTGTCGTCGGGAGTTTTTATTTTCATTCATGTTTCTCCATTCTGGCAATCATTCCCATAATCCAGTAACATTGGAGACCTTATAATAATATATGAATAGAATAATTTTTATAACTTACTTTGATTTGCCGTAGTTTTTAAGAAAACAATTTATTTAAAAGGATATAAAGTTTATTTCAATATTAAAAACAGTCTAACCAAGCCATATTCAAAAGCAGTTGCACTACGAATTCGCATTTAACAAAGCACCTGACTCTCTTGATTTTGTTAAATTCACATGCTCAGACCATTGCGTAAAATTGTTTATGAATGTATGTACGCGTATGTTTACATAAAATCTTTATTCGTGGCCAAATTCTTAAGGAATTACGTATTGAAAAAGTTCAAGGGAAAACTTTTTCGTTGAACATTATTCGGCTGCCAAGGTCGTATTCTTTTGTTGCCAAGTAAACTACAAACTGGGGAAGGATAATTTACTCACAGAATACCAGCGTAAAATAGCTCTTCATGCTGCTATTTTCGTATGGTGAGTGTAGAGAAACGGAGACCCTTTTTACTGGAAACGAGGTATTGCATTGAAGACCTCAGGGTGACAACGTATCTGCATCGTGATTCTTAATCGAGGATGGAGACGATATCTACACGACACACGACAAACGAGCACATATAGATATTATTTATATGTGTGCTCGTTTGTCACCCTTATTATATATATAAAAAAGGTAACCAATCAAATGAAATCCAGCAGCATCAATGCCACAATTAACTGTGTGTTTACTCAGCCAAGCCTATTCATTTGTACTGCATGATACTGCACCTCGATCTCTTCCTCTAATACATCTAAGACTGTCTTTTTATAGGCTGCAATGACAATGATCATCATCATTGGTTGATAATAACCCCTGGAAATGAGGTGGTCGCTTCCAAGCTGTTTCTAAAATAAATGTTGTAAATAGTTTATAATCATTAATATTGTAAAATTTATTTTAAAAAAAAGTCAGAATTTTCTTCGGACCAGTGGTAAAGTAAAAAACCGGCAAAGTGCGAGTCGGACTCGCGCACTGAGGGTTCCGAACAAATTCGTAGGTTAAAATTATTAAAAATGTTTTTATTGTATGATGTAACTAAAAATTTATGCTTTTCGCAATTTTTCCTTTATTTGTGCTATAATACGTTGCTTCGTACCAAATTTCAAGATTCTGAGTTCACGGGAAGTACCCTGTAGGTTTTGATTCCCTTGCGGCATAATATTTGCGGCATAAACGGCTGTATCTTTTGATTGCGTTGGCTTAGAAGTTTGATTTTTTCAAAGCTTCAAGAGACAGTAGACTTGAGTATTTGATATTAATTTCAGCTTGATACCTCTACGCGTTCCTGAGGAAAAGGGTCTTAACAGACAGACAGACGGACGGACAACAAAGTGATCCTATAAGGGTTCCGTTTTTTCCTTTTGAGGTACGGAACCCTAAAAATGACTTTCAATAAGAATTACTTGTAATCAATATTTAATAAAAAATTATTCTATTCTATTCTATTCTATTACAGCCTATAAAAAGTCCATTGCTGTACATAGGTCTCTCCCATATGTTGCCGCGATTGATGTATGTGTTGGGAAGCGCATTTTTTTATTTTCTAGTTGTTATATCATTTCCCTCTGCAACCTTTCACTCACCCATGGGATGTTAATGGAGTAGGAGATATTCCTACATCACAACTACATGGTGCAATTTCTGATTTAACTTGTGCAATAAATTTAACGTAGGCAAATGTGTGTATATAGCCATAAAACCCGGAAAATAAAATCTCCAGTATCCTATTCCATTCTATAGCATCCGTTATCAAACTCCACTAGCTCGTGTGTCGTCAAGTCCTGGCACTTAACTACAACTCTTCAGTGACAACATTGACTAATCGTTGTAACGACTTAAGTAGGTAAAAGTGGATCACTTGATCGCTCAGCATTAATTTCTGACGCTGTTAATAGCGTATTTATCTTGATGGATGTGTGTTATTCAATTAACCGTATTCTACAATTAGAGCGTGGTTAAATAACCTAAACAAATCCACTGTTATCGGTTTAATTGATGAACGTTTTACTGAGTAATGGGAAAGCCCCCTACTGTGAACGTTTTTTATAGCACAGAGTGACAAATGAGCTGGCTCTTCATGTGATAGTTTACGGGCTACTGTACTCAGAGGACACATGCAATCATCTTTAAACTAAGAAAATTATAAATGCGTTCAAGAAATGTAAGAGAAGAGTTCAAATTGAAATACTACTGACTGACTGCTGACAACTTATCACTAACAACAGTGGTAGAGCCACGCGGCAACTTTTGCTGTCGCACGGATGGGCCGGCTCGAACCGGGGTGGTACCACGACCTCACAGAAAACCAGCGTGAAGTAGAGGTTTACCTCTGCGTTTCGCTTGGTGAGTGCAGGTGGCCGGAGGCCCTTTTTACTGGAAATGAGGCATTCCATCTTAGTCCTCATGGGTGACAACGCATCTACATTTTGATTTGTAATAGAGGATAGATGTAGATGTCTATGGGCCGCAGCAACCACTTACCATCAGGTGGACTGTGTGCTCGTTTGTCACCCTTATCATATAAAAAAAAATAATCTCACATAATCTCTCATCACAAATTACGAGTAACCTTTGTAAGGTTACTCGTAATTTGGTTACAGATGTCCATTGGCTGTTGTGGCACTTAGTTTGTGTTCGTTTGTCAGTATCAATATTGTAAATATAAAAATTGAATTTAGCTTGTTCGTATTTTATGCGCTGCCATACCGTTCATCAGATTGGAGTAAAACTTTGTCAACATATTGCTTGTAATTCCGTAAAGGTAGGCATACTCGTAGTTAGACCCGGTAGGTGGCGCTGTTTTATAATCCAGTTATCACCCGTGCGAAACTGGTCGCTAGTCGCTGGGGCAGTCACTAGTCTATACAAATAAATAAAATTGAAGTCCGTTTATAATGTCGAAATAACAGCTTTTTTACTATATGCATATGAAAGTATATACGGTATTTATAACAAAAATACGATTTTTAAAATTTTCTCTGTCTGCCTGTCTGTTTGTTCCGGCTAATCTCCGAAACGGCTGGACCGATTTTGACGGGACTTTCCCTGGTAGATAAAGCTAATATTATGAGAAGTAACTTAGGCTACTTTTATTTTAGAAAAGGATTTAGGGTTCCACCCAAAAAATTAAAACCAAATTACACGCGGGCCAAGTCGCGGGGTACAGCTGATTATAAATAAAAAGCAAAACAAACTTGGGTCTATCTTATAGTAGACGCTCCAACTGCGAATAAAATCACGTGACGGGACCATATTCACACCATTTGGTTAGACCAAAATTGGTTGCTGGGGTTTTCTGTACAGAAATACTCAGTAGCCGTCCGAAGTCAGGAAGTTGTCGGTGTTTCATCCCCGTGCCTCGGAAAGCACGTAAAGCCGTTGGTTCTGAGTATGATACCTCTCCGGTCGTGTCGGATTCCCGTACCATCGGTCTACGAGGGAGAGGGAATAGAATAGAATAATTTTTATTCAATATAGATTATAGTACATAATACTTACTGAGTCATTTTTTACTTTTACCAATGGTTCGCAAAAAAAACCTCTGTCCTGTGAAGGACCAGCAAGAAACCCAGCGGAACTTTTCTTTAAAAAGCACAATTTATAATATAATATTTTATAAAATCAGTAGCTGGCCAGGCAAACGTTGTACTGCCCTTAGCGGCGAACCTCTATACTATAAAAATACTTAAATTTGCAATAAAAATACTGAGGGTCACTTATCGGGATAAAAACTATCCTATCTATCAAGTTGGACCAAACTCCACAAGTGTGCACAAATTTCATTGAAATCATTTCAGTGGTTTAGGGTTTTATCGCGGACAAACAATGTGACACGTAATTTTTATATATAAAGATTATCAAAACATTTAAAAACAGCATGGTAGTGATCACCTCATTCCCAGGGGTTATTATCAGTCATGTACTCTTTAGTAGTATAATAACCCTTACTAGACAATGTTTGCTTTATATATAATTTAAACCTTTTGATAGAAAAGGTCTGCATATTTGTTATTAATTAATAGAGAGTGCACTTGTACTTGCGCGTAAACTCGTGCATTATAAAAATGTCCTGCGAATGGAATGGATAGTCTTCGTTGAGGCTAATCGCCGTAACCGATTTTTTTTTATAGAAGTGGGGGTAAACGAGCATGCGGCTCCTATGATGGCAAGTGACTATCGCCGCCCATGAACAACCGCAACACCAGGGGAATTGCAGATGCGTTGCCGGCCTTTTAGAAAGGTGTAAGGGAGAAAACTTCTTCTAAATCGCACAGTGGTGCACCGCCAATTATCCAGATGGTATGGATGGTAACGCGAGTTTTGTCGCGATGTGCGTTGGTGAAATTGAACGGCTGGAATTAGTCCGAACAATTCCTCAGAGCACTCCCCGTGATAGATGCAGTGCAGGCTCTTTTTACTGGAAATGAGGCATTCCATCTTAGTCCTCACGGGTGGCAACGCATCTGCATTTTGATTCGTAAACGAGGATAGATGTAGATGTCTATGGGTTGCATCAATCACTTACCATTAGATGGACTGTGTGCTCGTTTGTCACCCTTATCCTATAAAAAAAATATTATCTATTATTTTTGTGTGCAGCTGTGAAAAATATACTTTCATAAACGTAGCATAATCATAAGGATGGCAAGTGCTATCGCGATACAGATATAAAGCCGGGTATTCCGATTTCACTTAAGATAAAATAACTGCTTGTATAATTTATTGTGAGCTTGGGAGTTTGTTTCCACGCCTCCATTCTTTGAAATCGTTTCCTTGACTTAATGGACTGATATTTTTATTTTCGTTTGCAAATTATTATTTATGGTCATTACGTCCGACGTAATAAACGTAAAAATAACATATTTCAATGGTGTTGTTAGTTTAGCACCTACCAAGTCGTGCGTTCAGTTTTCAACTTTTAGGGTTATTCATTACTATACTAACTATGTACGCAATTGACTTAACAACTACTATAGGTCCCCTTAAAAGAATGCCATATAACTCGGTCCTAAACCACCTGTATCTATCGAATTCCTACATGTCTTAATAGTTCTCGCACCATATAGTGCACTCGGCCGCCATACACTCCGCATAGCGATACGTGGTTGGCACTCGAGCCCAACACCTCATTGGATGTCGGTTCTTCGGGCTATATGGTCAGTCCATTGCCAATTCAACTAACTGATCCGTTTCTCTATGTCGGTTACTCTGTTTCTTTTGCGGATATCTTCATTACGGAATCTGTTACGCAAATAACCTTTCAGTATAGCCCTCTCCATGGTAGTTGCGTAACTAACAAATGTTCAGTGTAACGTTTTTATCAGTGCTCTACAGTTTTATCTGTCTCCACAATCTTAAATTTTTGTGTACATACAAGCTACTTGCACGGACGCTGGAATAGTACATGTCAGCTATAATAGTAACCGAGATCGCAAGCAAGGTGCTCGTAAGTCCGAAGAGTAAATATTTGGGAATTAGCAGAGCTAGTGATGGGCAACATTGGTCTACTAACGACTACAGTACACGACTGGAATCATTTGCTTGCGCCAGTACTTCCGCCTTGGTTTTGCTAAGTTTTCCCATTAAAGACTGCATCAGTTATCGAACGCTAGGTTCTTTTATACACTTAGGACTAACAAACAAGCATATCTGATGGTAATTGGATGCTAGGGCCCATATACACCTACATTTATCATCGAAGAAGTTTATGACCAAGTTTGCTCATTAGTATTTGGTTAATTTCGTCCTTATCTACGCCATTATGCAATGCGTGGTACTACTACAGCCATAAAATGTTATTTAAGGACACCACGGAAGCTTTTTGACGCTTTAAACATGACTAGTGGTCAACAAATTAGTATTATTGCATGAATCCAGGATTTCAAAGGGGAGGACGGACCCAGAGCCATTTAAAGTCCAACTTCAAAAGCCCATGTGTAATATGAATATTCCGGATTGACTCAATACAAAGCATCACAGTCTCAAGCTACGTACTGTTTTCGTGCAGATGTATTAGAAAATTTAAAGCTGTATTTGGAGTTGAAAGGTCATATAAAACTTGTTTTAAACATTAATTTTAAATAAATTTATACTTTTATGTATCATTTAAGAATTTGCTCAATAAAACAAGTTGTAATTTATATATCGCATTTTAGAATAAATTAACTTGCAATAAAAGTAAAAGCCGACTTAATACACTAAAAAAAAACTATGGCACATTCTGACGTGGGTGCTAAGACATTTATAATACCTTTGAAATATAGTAGTATTAAAACCCCGAATTCAGAATGTGACATTATTTTTTTTTAATGTTTTTGAGTATATTGTGTTCTAAATGTAACTGTCACAATATAAATGTCATCAACGTTACATTAAATACATTGTCTATTTTTATCTTTAGTAGTAAATTTTTTCCTTCAAATTATGTAATATATGGTACCACCCCTGAATTATAATAATCTATTTAATAAAAAATAATCACAACAATCGGTTCATGATTAACGAAGATATCGCGTTACATACATAAAAAAAGAAGGAAAAATAACACTCACATACACACACAGTTTTTCAAAAAGGTTCTGTTGCAAAATGTTGCAGTGGTTTTATTCCAATAAAAATACGATATTTATAAGAAAAAGTTTTGGTGATTAAATCGATCATAGAGTTAGAATTGGCATAATTTTGGTATGAGATCTTACGTGGTAGAGCCACGCTGTAGCTATGTTATGTCTGTAGCACGAATGGGTGGGCTCAACCGGGGAAGGAACTAGGAACACACTCTCACAGAATACCAGCGTAAAATTGCAGTTTAATGCTGCTGTGTTACGTATGGTGAGTGTAGAGATCCGGACACTCTTTTTACTGGAAACGGGGTATTCCGTCTTAGTCCTCAGGGGTGACAACGCATCTGCATTTTGATTTGTAATAGAGGATAGATGTAGATGTCTATGAGCCACAGGATTCACTTACCATCAGGTGAATTGTGTCTTTGTTTGTCAAAAAAAGAGAATAAGGTAGCCAACATTTTTATATTTATTTTTATCTTTGATAAGTAGTAAAAAATCTCAACGTAAAATTTTCCCGTCACTACTCCGTACCGACGTCGTCAAACACGAGGGGACGAGTTCATTGTCCTCATTGCATAAGCAAACACCGATGAAAACTCGATCAAGGTGATTCGTAATCTTGAATTCGTAAGCATAAATCACAAGTGCATGCATACAAATATAGCACTTGCGTTAACGTCATTAGAATCAGGAATACGCTGCGACGCAAATTTATGACTATTTTTAACTCCGTAAGCTTTTTCGTTCGAAATAATAAAATTTAAAACTGGCGCTTAAAAAGGTTACGAATATATTTATTTTTTTCTCTACTTTGGTAGCCGATAATTCGTGCCTGCATTTAGGAGCAGACATATTAAAATCGTAAATCAATATTCGTTAATGTTTTTAAAATGAATTGCTTCACCGCCCTTTTTGATGGGATAACCAAAATATATTAGGATTGAAGAAATTAAACAAACCAGTATTCATTTGTAGATTTTATATTAATAACGGTTTGTCACGCGATGGGTTGAAGAATAAAAGACAATGCCCATCTGTGCCCCAGAAATGCCCAGATAAAGTATATTACAAGATTGCTCTAATAAATAAAAACTAGAATTATGTTGTTAATTTTAAATCATATGAAGCACTGGATAAAAAATTTAAAAAAATAAGATGTTTTGTTGACATTGCAGTTCGTATCATCGTTTCAGTCATTAATTCATGCTTTATTTATTACGGTCTGGAATCCCGTCCTTTGGCCCATCTAAAACTCAACATGATTGATATTAGTCATAAAAGTGATTACTAAATAATCGAATAATAATATACTGCTTTACAACAAAACCAAATAAAAATATGATTTTATAATAAACGTATATTTAGGTTTGAAATAAACAAATATTATAATTCATGCAAAAACCTAATGACGTAATGGCTCAAAAGACTTAGCTCCAAGTCAAAAACATTGCAAAAAAAACTAAAATTAGATGGGATGTGGGATGACGTCTGTACATGTATTCTGTATGTACAGACGGGCATATTATTGATGTGATAGGTCCATATGCTGCCACTCAGACGGATGCCGAAATTATGAAAGATTTATTTAGTGATGAAAATGGGCCCATGCGAACGTTTTACAGAGAGGGAGATGTATTTATACTCGACCGAGGGTTCAGAGATGCAATCCCACTGTTTGAGGCCTGCAATTATAATGTGCAGAAGCCTGAGTCATTAAATGAGGGAGAACACCAGTTAACAACTATTCAAGCGAATAAAAGTCGATTAGTAACTTTATGTCGATGGGTTGTCGAAGTAGTTAACGGGCGTTTTAAAAGAGATTTCAAATTATTTCGCCAGGAGTTTTTAATAGAGCTCACGCACATTTAATGAATTATTTTAAAATTGCAGCTGCACTAATTAATAGATTTCATCCTACAATTCAAGATCGGCCAGATGCTTCTTTTAAAATAGAAAGGGCCACGAGGTATCAATATACTCCGAATTACTTGGCAGAATTTGTAAGAAATTATAATTTAAATAGGCGATCAGTCATGTTTAGACGCATCGATGGGAGCTTTCCTCAATTAAATATATTTCCCGTATATAGTTACTCTGATTTAATTCTTTTCGCTTTGAGTCCGTGCGGGATTCGCACCCGCGGCCCCCAGCGCAACAACTGAATGCTAAGCCACTGCGCCATGGAGCCGTCATTGCTTTTATAATCTCATCAGAAACACCGGTTTGTCATGAGTAGTATTTGGTCCCTTTCCATATTATTATTTACTCGAGTACTTAAAGCTTTGTATCTAACCAAATTGTTTACACATACGTATTGACACTATACAATAGAGACAGACTAGATAATTCCTAATAACTGACATGTATATCTGATAACATACAGATAAGTTTATAAAAGAATACTGATCTGGCTTAGCTTATATGATGATCATGATCATGAAGTTCCTAGTAAAAAACTAATAGCAATGTTGTCTAAACGATAAAATGTATAAAAAAGCCAGTAGGCAGTTACCATGGTTAATGTCCAATATCTTTTGAACCGGTGCTTTATATGACATTAAATCTAGATATCATATAAATACTGTTAACAAGTTATCATATGACATAGAGCTGAAATTTGGGCATTGCATGGCATTGCTGACTTTCAGCTCCATACTAATATGGGCATGGTCCTTTATCGAATAGGTACATCATAAAATTGATGTAGTTATGTTGTTTATTACATTATTCAATATGGATCCCTATCAGAAGGCAAAAATATTCCTCTTGGTAACCTTTATATATAAAAATTACCTGTCACATTGTTTGTCCGCGATGAACTCCTAAACTATTGAACTGATTTCAATGAAATTTTGTACACTGTGTGCAGTTTGGTCCAACTTGAGAGATAGGATACTTTTATCCCGATAAGTGATCTTCAATATTTTTTTATTGCAAATTTACGGATTTTTTCATGGGAAGGATCGTCGGAAAGGGCAAAATAACGTCTGCCTGGCCAGCTAGTAGTATTATAAATTTAATAGTGATGATTTGAAAAGATTTAAAAATGAGTCTTTTATCTGTCACTCTTTGCCGTTTATTGTTATAATATTTGAATATTTAACGGATTTATAAATATTGTTTTTTTTTTATAAAAGTAACATGCGAGCACACTGATGGTAAGTAGTGGCCCATAGTCATCTACATCTATCTTATCATAAAATGGAATGCCTTATTACCATTAAAAAGTCTCTAGTTCTCTACACTCACCACACAAAACACAGCAGAATGAAGCTGCTTTTTCAAGATGGTATTCTGTGAGAGTGTGGTCCTGCCAGATCGAGCCGATCCATTCGTGCTGCAACCATAACAAAACTGAAGTGTTGGTCAAACATTTAAGAAAAGGTACTAGGTACAAAAACATCACGTACTTAAGTGTTATTTATGATTAAATATCAATTTAGGATATGCACAATCATAACAGTAAGCAGAGCAAATATATATGTCTAGTCTTCCACATTTGCGGTTATAAGTTTTAAAATTATGAAGCTCTGACACCTGACTTCTTTATAATCTGTGGTCATAAGACTGAGAGCTTCGAATTTATTTTAATTTGCCCAAACACCTGAGAAAAGATATGCTTGACTAATAGGTTCAGGAAGCAAGAAAATGTTTATAGAACAGGTTGTATACTCGACTATAAATACATTGAACGTTACTAGCAGCGGATGGATTAATGAGGGTTAAAACCCTGCTTAGCGTTTAATGTGTAAAATGTACGCTATTTTTAAAGTGATTTTTGACGTTATTAAATATTAATATAAGGGTTTAAAAAAACTTAAACAACACGCATTGACATGGTGATCCTGATAGTTATTTTATTTAATCCTGGTGATCCTGATGAGGATGCTAGGATAAAGTTATTAAATTATTATATTGCCGTCGGCCCTTGATAAGAGTACAAATTTTCAAGTCAACCGGCCGTCTAGAAGTTGGTGAAATTACATTTAAACATTCCGTTACATAGATAGATAGACACGGGAAGTTAAGATCCAAAAATGCACGCCTCATGAACGTTTCATTTAGTTTTGATGAAAAAAATAAATTACCAAAATATTTATTTCGGTTACACAAAGTATAAAATCGATAAAGGCTGTATGGTACATTTGTTCTTTGTCTATCTATAAAGAGCTAAAGAAGAAATTAAAGTGCCTTTGAAATTTTGATAGCAATAAAATTTATAAAACTTGAAAATCATTTTATTAACAAACGACGCGTACTAGGCCATTGATATGAAACAGGGAACCAGTTGATGTAATTCTGAAGCTAATTAAAAAACCCGGTCTCGATACGTCAATTTTTTCTAGAGTTATCGGGACCACATAAGTACAAAATCAACATTCGGACGTCCGCCTAAAATTTTTTCAAACCGTTTTTTTTTTTATTAAAGTAGCAATATAACTTAACTTAACTTAACTTATCTTCACGCACAATCCCTGACGGGGTAGCCAGAGAGAACAGATCGCCAAGTGTCACGATCCTTACATACCTCTTTCGCTTCTTTCAGATTCATTATCTTCTTCATACATGCACGTCTCGGTATCCGAGTACTCTTGACCCTCCCCTCTTCGAACAGTTTGCTCACATGGTCTTCGAAAGTTAGTCTCGGTCTACCTCGACACCTTTTAATATTAACTTTCGCGCTATATATTTTCTTCACCATTCGGTCTTCACTCATTCGCTCAACGTGCCCAAACCATCGAAGCACGCCCTTATCAAATTTTGTGATAAGGTCATCTTTCAAACCTGCCATATTGCGAATCTCTTCGTTTCGCTTTCGGTCGGCCATGGTAACGCCGCACATTTTACGAAGAGATCGCATCTCCACTGCATTCAACTTGCTTTTATGCTTCTTCTGGCACACCCAGGTTTCGCTGCCATATAACAAAGTCGGTACCAACACTGCGTTATGTATTGCAAGGCGTGCACTCTTCACTACGCCTTGCCTTTTGACTAACGCAGTCAGGGCACCATTGACTTTGTTCCCGGCAGCGACACGCCTGTCCACATCTAAATCACATCTTCCATCTCGGCTAAAAGCACTCCCAAGTATACAATTTCATTTACCTGTTCTAGACATTCCTGATTTACCCATATTTCACACTTCGTTCTCTCTTCGTCCCTTTCAAATACCAGAACCTTAGTTTTATTAGCAATATAAAATGATTTTTTTAGAAATTATAAAATTGATTAATTAGTTAAAGTGTTTTTTTGATATACAGCTCCTCACAATATTGTATAAGTGCAATATAGTAATGATAGAGGCATTTTAAGACCACAAAATTGCTTGACCTTGACGTGTCGAGAGTAATCCACGCCTAATAACGCTTTGCGTTATGAGGCGTGCAATAGAATAGAATAATTTTCATTCAATATCGATTGCAAATAATGCTTATGAAAGTTACTGGGAATAACCAGTAAGATAGACAGCGGAACTTTATTTTTTTAAAGTAAATTTATATAATAAAATACAGGTTCTATAAACTAGGAACAAAACTTATTTGAGAAACAGCTTGGAAGGGACCTTATTTAGGTAGATGTTCTGAAATTTTCCATAAATTTTGGTTGTGAAGTTGAATCCAGTGACTACTTTATTGGAAAAGAGTTATATGAGACCAAGGTGATTCTAGATTTATTTAAATTTATAAGATACAGCAACATTTTATTATTATGTCGTCAGGTAGTGTTGCAGAACATAAATCTAAACCCTAATTAAGCTACGTGTGGTCTTGTATAATAATTATTTGTTGGCTACATAAATTTAATTTGACCTTGAATTGTATGTCAAATAATATTTTAACTTGTTTAGTTTGTACGAGTTACATATTTATCTTTATTTGAATTTAAATAATACTTAAAAATAACCGAATGACGCGCCCCTTGTGAACATGTGGGATATTTTTGTTGTATTCAAGTCTAATTAGTATAAATTAATATATATTATATTAATACCATCATTCCGATAGCGGTTCAACCCGAGGTTGGTACCTCCTTCCGAGGGACCCTTGATCACATCGAGTCCCCTCAGGCTCGATGAGCCTCACTCCAAAAGCAGTCGCAAAGAGTCGCCACCGGCATAATTTTTGCACTCAATAGCCCGTTAGTCCTCGCTTAGGAGTCTATTTCGATGAAGCTGTAAAGGCCACAAGGCCAACAGCATACAATATCAGAAAAAAAGTTTATAAATTCGTGTAATTGTTTTTTTATTAATCAATTTTATTTGTATTTTTTATTTGTATTTTCAAATAAATAGCCTGTCATATCTATTACCATCAGGCCCTGTTTATTATTTAGTAATTTGGTAGTAACGGGGTGTAAGCATTAAAAGTTGTTTCAACCCTCTTTTTTCTAGAATAAGAGTGACGAACGAGTGCACAGTTCACCTGATGGTAAGTGGATGCTGTGGCCCATAGACATTTACATCTACCCCCAATTAAGAATACAAATGCAGATATGTTGTCACCCGTGAGGTGTAAGTTGGAATACCACCCTTACCGTACAAATGGTCGCCGGTTGTCTACACTCACCATACGAAGCACAGCACCATTAAGCTGCTTTATCACGGTGGTATTCTGTAACAGCTTTATCCTTCCCCGGTCAAGCCAATCCATTCGAGCTACAAACATAATAGAGCTGCAACGTGGCTCTGCCACGTGTATTATGTATTGTAACATAACATTTATAAAAAATATAACATTCCATTCGTTTGTTATTGATAAAAAATCAATTCGGAAACATTATTAGTTTGTTTTTTAACCCAGAAACCGATTAAAGATTATCTTAATTGTTTTATTAATTATTCTGCATGACTGCGTTTAATAATGTTCAACGTATTAAATACGTATTGCCAACAAAAATTTAGACAAACTACAAATATATAATATATACTTATGTTAATTGGGTACAGCCATGCTGCAGCTGTATTAGTAGTATAGTTGTAGCACGAATGGGTCGGCTCGACCGGGGAAGGACCACGCTCTCACGGAATACCAGCGTCAAATAGTAGCTTAACATTGCTGTGTTTCGTATGGTGAGTGTAGAAAACCGGAGACCCTTTTTAATGGAAAAGAGGCATTCCATCTTAGTCCTCACGGGTGAAAACGCATCTGCATTTTGAATCGCAAACGAGGATAAATTTAAATGTCTATTGGCCACAGCAACCACTTACCATCATGTGGACTGTGTGCTCGCTTGTCACCCTATCCTATAAAAAATATACTATCGTTTTTTAACGCATTTTAATTTTTTTTATTAAAATTAAATTAAAATAATCTGACTCTTAACTTCCATGTGACCCGAGGGCAAAGATGAGGTCTACGATGGAGCAAGTTTGCCCAAGAGAAGCCTGTTAGTTAACACGCACCTTGAAGAGGTTAAGGTTATATGAACTCGGAAAAACAGACACCGGCAGGGCATTCCACTCCTTGGCTGTGCGCATTATGTAAGATAACGTATAGAACTTAGTGCGAATCTTCGGAATATTAACCAAGTGTGGATGGTAACCTGCAGTTCGTTTGGTACTCCGATAGGAGAATGGAGATGGCGGCATGAGCTTATGAAGCTCATGGGCACACTATCCGTAGTACAATCTGTAGAAGACCGGCAAACAAGCAACTTGGTGTTGATGAAGTAAGAGACGTGAAGCATAGTTTTCACTGGCTTTTGTCGCTGATAAATCTCTTGGCGCTGTGTTGCACTTAGTCGAGTGTGACTACAGTCAGAATGGCGAAAAACTTTGTAATTATAATGTAACTTCTAAAGAAAATTCCTCTAGCATTCGTATTATGAAATTCGCTAAGATCGTTTAATTTACAACCTTTTTGTAATTTTTTTAAACTGTAAATTTTCTGGATTTTTTTCTCTCTTTCAGTATGGAATATTTGACATAAGAAAGCAGTACCAGACATCTCATAATATCTTTGACTCTGCTCTACGACGTCGGTCTGGGTGATTTATATTTTTGATTTACTTTATATGGTAATTCCATCATATTCTGAGGCCATGAGTTTATGGGATTCACTGTCGCTTTTTATGTAATCTACGGGATAAGGGTAGGTGATAGTTTCTCACGTGCATCTTCACCACACGGTATCTTACTTTTCATTGTGATATTGATTTGATATCGACAAAAGATATTCATACAACGGCTGAATAAAACCATATATCGGATATAAGAACTAATGCTATATCTATAAATTGAAGTGTCTGTGTGTAATGTCAAAATACCAGCTTTTTACTAAATGCATATAAAAGTATATACGGTACTTATAAGAAAAACACAATTTTTAAAAATTTTGTCGGTCTGTCTGCCTGTTTGTTCCGGCTAATCTCCGAAACCGCTGGACCGATTTCGACGGGACTTTCACTGGCAGATATCTGATGTTATAAGGGGTAACTTAGGCTACTTATATTTTAGAAAAAGAATTAGGGTTCCGCGCAACATAATTAAAACCTTAAATTACACGCGGGAACAATCGCGGGAACAGCTAGTAAGAAATAAATAACGAGCGGTAATCTGAATACATTTATAAAACTCGTAAATCATTCATTCAACAATTTATCACCTAGAATTGAAAAACCATATGAATGACATCGTTTTCGGTTATAGAAAATTCTTACAAACGAATCGCGCGCCGCAGTAACATAACATTAATATGAACACCGATACGAAACGGAAGTTGTGACACGAATCTATTTTGTTACCGTAATAGGTTTGTGTAACGTATTTGAGTAGGATGTAACATAATGGACGACATTGTTATTATACGTGGTAGAGCCATTCTGCGGCTAGGTTGTATCATGAATGGGTCGACTCGACCAGGGCAAGACCACGCTCTCACAGAATACCAGCGTAAAATAGCAGTGTAACGTTGCTGTGTTTCGTATGGTGAGTGTAGAGAACCGGAGACCCTCTTTACTGGAAACGAGGCATTCCATCTTAGTCCTCACGGGTGACAACGCACCTGCATTTTGATTCCTAATCGAAGATATAGATGTCTTTGGGTCACACCAACAACTTAACATCAGGTGGACTGCGTGCTCGTTTATCGCCCTTATCCTATAAAAAAGGCCTTAGGGGTGACAACGCATCTGTGTTTTGATTTTTGACAGAGGATACATGTAGATATCTATTGGCTACAGCATCCACTAATCTTAAGGTTGACTGTGTGCTTGTTTGTCATACTTATACTATAAAAATGTTTCTGCCTCCGTCAAGCAGACCCATTCGTACTGCAGCTATTTACTCGTATATAGCTATACGAGTATATAGCTGCAGTACGAATGGTGGCTGTAGCACGAATGGGTCGGATCGATCGGGGAAGAACCACGCTCTCACATATTACCAGCGTAATATATCAGCTCATTTTTGTTTCGTATGGTGAGTGTAGAGAACCGAAGACCCTTTTTACTGGATACGAGGCATTCCATGTTATATTGGACATCTGCATTTTGATTCTTAATCGAGGATAGATGTAGATCTCTATGGGCCACAGCATCCACTATCCATCAGGCAAATAATATAATTATAACGTCAAATATCGGAAGCCGTAAGGTTCTTCGGGTATATCCCATAACCGCTTCCTCTTCTTCCTATACACGGGTCGAAATGGGTTGATGAACTCTCTTACGCAAGTATGATAATCAAATCTTGTCATCGACAACAAATCCATTGTACACCGCAAGTGAGAAGCGGGGAGCGTTTTCTACCAACTTCAAACAGGAGGAGGTACTCAATTCTGCTATAAGTTTTTTATGTTTTTTTTTTATAGGATCGAGTGACAAACGAGCACACAGTCCACCTGATGGTAAGTGGTTGCTGTGGCCCATAGACATCTACATTTACGAATCAAAACGCAGATGCGTTGTCACCCGTGAGGACTAAGATGGAATACCTCTTTTTCAGTAAAAAGGGTCTCCGGTTCTCTGCACTCACCATACGAAACACAGCAGTGTTAAACTACTATTTTACGCTCGTATTCTGTGAGAGCGTGGTCCTTCCCCGGTCGATCCGACCCATTCGTGCAACAACTATACTACTAATATAACTGCAGCATGGCTCTACCACGTTGAACTGTGTGTTTGTTATTGTTTGTTATGTGTGTTATTTACCTCATAACTTTTTTCAGGGTGAATTGATTTCGATGGTTCATTTTTTATTTGAAAGCTGGTACTTTACTTGTGGTCCCATATAAATTAAATCTTTTGATCAATTGATCAAGGTTGATCATTAGTTTTTGAGTAATTCTTAATAATTTATACTGAAGTCGTTTGTACAAATTTTTTATTATTTTAGTTATATTTTTTTATGATTCAACGTTCAATATTAAAAAAAATTAAATTCAGAATAGAGCATTTCGTCGGGGATCCAGTATTTCGATCTTTCGGGTTTACATGTTACAGAGAACCGGAGAACATGAAGTGTTGAACCTTAACGCTATCGGATTATTCCACTAATAAAATGTGTTGATTGCCGATTATCGCGTCGCCCCAAACACTAAAATAGTTATGACCACTCAATAATCTATACAGAACTCTAAATTTGTTAACCCGTATCCTTTTCGGTTCTCGTAAAAATTGTTAATATCGATCTGAAATAAAGCAGTCCATTCAAGAGCCGTTTAGAAAAGATTCCACGTATTTTTTTTTTGAAGTTATGATTTCAACGGGAGGTGCCAGTGTCTTGTACTGGTGAAGAAACATTCCATCTTAGTCCTCATGAGTAATAACGCATTTGCATTTTGTTTCTTTACCAGCAACTTATGTACATACAATAGGCGTCTGTTATATCACTTATCAAGAAAGCTGTTCGTTTCCACTTCTATAAAATAAATGTTCAGTAGTGGAATTTCACCAGCTAGTGAAAATAAGAAGAAACAGGAAATATCATTATCATCATTTCAGGTCTATCAAACTCCACTACCGAACATAGACCTCCCCTATAGATGTATTGAGCCCCCTCTCAAGACATCTATAGGGGAGGTCTATGTTGATGTGGATGTTTGCTATAGTTGGCACGCTTGGCAGACGGATTGGCAACTTCAGTTTTTTTTTAAATTATTATCAGGAAGATGCTTCTTTTACCCATCTCCGGTTTCATCTCACTCTGTCGCCTCTTAGAACCAATGGTGGATTCTTGTACGCCACTATTACCCGGTGACGCACACAGTGATAATATAAATATAAAAAGTAATTTTGTAAAATATTTTGTTTTCCCTAATGCAACTAGTTTTTAGTAAATGTAGGTACGCGTAAAAAGTAGTACTAATGATAATGTAATATCCAAAGTATTACACAGGTGGTATAACAAAGCACTATAGCAGCCACTTAACAGATATATGTAATGACTTTACCTTCTTAAGTAAGTGATACGTTCGCGATAGAGAACTTCTCAATCGCTTCTATGCCACTGAAAAGGGCCCACTATATACGGGCTTCAGTGCTATATAGATTTTGGAATAAAAGATATACAAGAAATTCTTGTATATCTTTTATTCAAAAAGAGCCGTGGTAGCTCAGATGGTTAGCGCTCGCTGTAAGCTTCACAGTACTCGAGCAACCCGGGTTCGATCCCCGCCGGCACCAATGAAATTGTTAATTGTAATTTTAAGTGCTGATTTACCACGTGCTCGGCGGTGAAGGAAAAAACATCGTTGAGACAGTCACGTGCGGTCGTAATAAAAAAGTTACATTTAATGCGCGGACAGGTGAGGCGAGAATCACTCGCGCGGGGTGAACGGTTAAGTGGATATAGAGTTTGCATATGATTGCGTCGCCACTGCAACTCGTAACTAAATCTTAAAGCATCTGAAAGATTTAATTTTAATTTTAGGGACCGTTTGTAATTTGAAGTATTTTTATTAACACACGTGAGACAAAATAATTAATAATAAGTGAAATTTTTAAAGGTCTTGTACAGACTTTACAGTATTAATGGTAATACAGGATAGATTAAAAAAGCTTTGACAGCCGTATACATGCCTTATGAAGACAGTGGCTATATTTACACGCTATATTTAACAAATATACCGCTTTTGGTGCTTCTGTCGAGCTATAATTCTACAATATGATAGCTATTAAGATTCTCATAATATATCTATTGTAAAGTTGTAGACTAGATAGTACGACTTAAGTATATTTATAACTCGACTTTATATCCAAGGCCTGTACAAAAGCTCTACAAACCCCTTTCTTAACTCCAAAGTCATTATCGTCACTATTAAATGGCTACTTTATCACTCTGCTTTTAAATATATTGCTTGTGTGCTAATTGGGATTCAACGTAAAAGTGAATAGGCCTTTGATACGCTAAGACCACTTGGTTTTGTGGTCAAGCACTGGCTGAAAATAAGTAAAAAAAAACCAGATGGATAAACTTATAAACAAAGACGAAATAAAAGTTCATTCAAATTTTCCAAAATTTCAAAATTAGTATGTCGTTAATAGCTCGCTTTATTTAGCCCTACAACTTAAAAGGCGAAACCAGGCGAAATTTTAGATTAGTCAGTAGTAAAAATTTTATGTACATTGCCTTTTGATGGCTGTGCCTTTCGGCTGTTTGGGAACGTTGAGTATAAATAACCAATAAAAACTTATCAAGAGTGGCCCCTGGGTCCGTCGGTATACTTTCAACTCCTTGTAACTATCGATGGTATTTTAATGGCGAATTAATTGGATTTTTATGTATGTGAATATTTCAAATGTCAGATTACCAATAAAATAGTATTTATTATATTTATTAAGAGTTTTTGCTAAACAAGAGTGAAGACATTAAACGATTAAACAATATAAATTAAAATTAAAGTGTCTGTATGTAATTTCAGAACACCTACCTTACTATATTTAGCTGAGAGGGTTAATTGCAAGCTAATAAGACATAAATAACCATTTTTTTATTTTTACTGCCCATCTGTGTGTCTTCTCTGTTCTGTCTATCCTAGGAATAGCTGAATCTATTGTAATTAAACTTTCCGAACAGATAGAGACCAGGAGTGATCTAGGTTATATTTTAACCGACTTCAAAAAGGAGGAGGTACTCAAGTCGACTGTTTTTTCGATTTATGTGTGTTACGTCATAACTTTTTTCTACGTGAATCGATTTTGATGATTTTTTTTTATTTGATAGCTGGTGCTTTTCAATTCTTCAAGGTCTGATTGGTGGTGTTTGAGTTATCCTTAATAATTTATATTGAAGTCGGTTGTACAAAATGTTTAATTTTACCACATGACCTAATAATACTTTCAGGGTCGCTAAAATGTACCATTGTACATTATATCCGACAAATTTTGACATTAAGAAAAAATGTAAAAATAAATGATCCTTAATTATCTGAAATCTAAATAGCACTGCACTAAAAGATCCTACCCAGGCGAAGCAAGGGCGGGTCGCTAGTGAAACAATAACAATTTAAAAAAAACGTTTTATTAAAGATAAATGCAGCTTTGATCGTACAGTTGCGTTTTCTGCACACTTTAATGGTTTCGGACGGCTTTATTATTGGATTTAATTGACTTTACATTATGTTATTTGATAGCGTTTATTCTTTATTTAGGATTGTAACGACCACACACGTTTTACTCCAGTATTTGCGTTTACGTCGAAGGCAATAAACCATTAAAGAGGTAAATAAAAATGCTTGAGTACGTTATACACGCGATTTAAATAGCTACCTTGTGTTTCATATAGCGTGAATAAGTTATTAGCATAAGCGAGTCGTTTTATGTGGGAGCAATTATTAACAAGTTTGGTGCAATGTCTGTCGGCAGAAGAAACTGTACCTGTTAAAACGCCCTCCTAGGCATAAAAAGCATCTAGTAAAGAAACTACTAGTTGTAGTTTCTTCAGGCATTCTTTTGTAGTCCTCAGAGGTTGATTGAAGTTGGCTGTAGGTGTCCATGGACTGCTATAGCCACTTACTCTCAGGTTGAATGTAAGTTCGTTTGTCATGGAGTTTTGGCGGGAACTTGTCCGGCGGCGGTTTGCTGCTCCTGTATTATTGTTTAAATAATGGTTTGAAGTGGACTTTGATATGTAAAAGTGGTGCGATTTTGTGTATTAAGTGTCTGAGCATGTGAACTGTTAGTGGAAACGGTGAAACAAGTGCTCTGATGGTGATGTGATTCTCAAAATAAGGTGTCTGTCTGCTTAGGTGTCTTGAGATACCATCGCCAACCGTCAGCTGTCTGCTGGCTCAAGTTGCCGTCAAAATCTCCCAAGGGCTGCACAATGTGACGCATCAACATATTGTGAAGCAGTATACTATGAAGGATAATTATTATAATATATTGTAACTTCAAGCTCAGAAGGGCTAGATCCCAGAGCCGTAAAGCCAGTTATTAAAAAGAAGAAGTCGTTTGTCATTTTATCTCTACATACTATAAAACAAAGTCGCTTCCCGCCGTCTGTACGCTTAGATCTTTTAAAGTACCTACGTAACGGATTTTAATACAATTTACGTCAATAAATAGAATGATGCAAGTGGAAGCCTTATATGTATAACACATGCATATTATATATTATATAATTCTTCTGTCCGTGTGTATGTTACTGAACTCATCCTAAATGGCTGGACCGATTTTGATGAAATTTTGTGTGTGTTGTTAAGTTGATTAGAGAATGATTTAGATTCAATTGGACTCGGTAAGTGGCGTTGTTGTCGAGATCCAGAAATCAACTGTGTAAAGCCTGAGCCGATCACTAGTTATTATAATAAATACGTTTTCTGAGAGAATTTAATACTTTTACTATCAAAAATAAATGCAAGCTATTCTCTTCATTGTCAGTCACCTCCTAAAAATGTAGATTTATTCAATTATAGATATAGCCAACGAATCGACGTCTCCGACCAAAGTTTTGCAGTTGTAAAATAAAAAGGCCCAGGGGCTCCGGCCGCGGCCTTATCTGCGGGTGCACGTTAGGGCTATAGACCACGCGTGTACCTCTGCAAACAAATTTCGTTGATATTAACTTAGTGGTATACGTAAATGTGGACATTACATTTGAATTATTAATATAGTTTTTATTAATCATCGTCATCATCATTGCAGCACTTCATAAGTTTACTTCTGAATATAGGCCATAAAGCAAGTTTCTGAGCCACCTGCATTCATTGTCTCGATCGAACGACACCACGATGATGTTGCGATGTCCGCGCACATTGTCACCAAAAAGCGACAACTTCAGTGGGTAATTGTCTCTCAAGTTTTTTTTTACGATAAAGAAGTATAACTTCCTACGTGCGTACATAAGTACACACACACTTTTTTAGATAGGGGCCAGGTGTCTAAGAAATAAAATTTAGAAAACCTAATTGAAATCTATCCAATAGTTTTTCCGTGATGCGCGCACAATTTAATACTTCCGTATATTTAACAATACTTAACATTTAAAATTACATTAATTTTAGTGTTAACGTTTGGATATGCTGAGATAAGTACGCACTACCTTCTTCATCTTCTTTACTGCATTCTGTTCAATCCGACCACTCCTTCTTATTTGAAAGACCGATTTATATATTTAAGTAGTTTACACTCCTTACCTCTACGATCTCAAAATAATCTCCTTCTAAGTACTCCTAGACATTCCTCTTCCTTCTATTCTAATTCTTTTACGGTTACCGCTATACGACTATGGAATTCTCTCCCCTTACATATTAAAGAATCTAAATCTCTTCCTATGTTTAAAAATAAATTAAAACTTTATTATCTTTCCTCTTAAGTTACTACCTGTCGTCATTCACTTCTTTTTCTTTCTTTTTTTCCTTTAATCTCGTATGTTCTTCTATTTATCTTTCTATATTATATTCTGTGCACCCCTTCCGCTATCTTTTAAAAATAGTATCCTCTGCCCTAAGGTTGCCTGGAAGAGATCGCTGTTTTAGCGATAAGGCCGCCTGTTGTACCAATGTCCCTTTAACTATATAAATACTGTAATATGTTTCTTGGTGTACAATAAAGTATATTTTACTTTTTACTTTACCTTTAGTCCGTGGTTTCGTCCGTAATTATCCAAAACGTTAAAACAATACAAACAGGACTTAGTATGTCTGTGCGCCAAATTCCATTCTAACCCGTTTAGCCGTTATGCTTCATAGAGTAATAAACTTGTGCGCCATATTTGTGCGTGCTATAATATTATTGAATCTAGTTTACCAAAAAAAAAAGAATCATTGTCTATGCTCTCTGAATTAATCCAACCTAAAATGTTGATTTTGCAAAACTGTGGTATATCCATATATTTAAATTGGTCCATTAACAAATATTTTTATCTGTCCCCACAGTGCACAGGTACCGCTCATTAGGCGGGCCCGTCGAACAGTGGCCCGGAGGGTGGAAGGTATTGAGCGCGGCTTGATAAACGATCCTACACGAGCCAATTTGCATTCATTAGCTTTAAGCTGATTTGATGTACCAGTATTTTTTGTTTTCATTTTAAATAAACACTGTCCATTACTGGTCATGGGCCTGGGCTGGCCTAGTAACATTATACTTGGCGGGCGAATTAAGAATCGCAATACCAGATGGCTTGCACTCTTGAAGTTACTCCTGTCGCCGGTCTGAATATTATTTTACGTCTGGCGTAATCGGAATGTTTATACCATCTTCAGCCATGCTGTTGAATATGATTAATATTAGTCTATATCTCCGTTAACAATTCCAAATAAGCTTATGTTTCTTAAGTTAGACATGATTCCCGACAGTAGTTGAATGGCGGAACTCACGAAGTTTTTCTATGCGTTCTGCATTATTTACCTGATAACAAATATGCGAGTAGAGTTAGGAGACCAAATACTAAAGCGATTATAATGGTAACATCTTCCACATTGATATCGACGAAACATATTCTACATAAAATTTTTTTTTTTTTAATTAACATTACAAACAAACTCACAGTCACCTGACGGTAAGCGGTTATTGCAGCACATTATTACCTGTAACTAATTTCAATACGCCCTAGTATCTTTTTTTTTTTACAAAATCTAGGACATAGATATTCAAAAGAGGCTAAAAGGAATGTGATTGTTTTTAGACGCGGTCATAGAAAGGTACATAATATTATACTCCCATTTAGAATACACCTTGTTTATTATGACATTTGTCTGCTGAAATTCTATATCCACCTTTCATATCCTCGTACTTTTCTGCCGACTTCCAAAAAGGAGACGGTACTCAATTCGACTGTATGTTTTTTATGTGTGTTACCTCATAACTTTTTACTGGCTGAACCGATTTCGATGATTCTTTTTTTATTTAAAAGCTGATACTTTTCGTGTGGTCTCATGTAAATTTGGTCAAGGTCAGACCAATAGTTTTTGAGTTATTTTTAATAACTTATATTGAAGTCGGCTGTACAAAATTATGAATTTTAATTTATACATTGAAATTAAAGTCAAGTCAAAACACAACTTACGCCGACATAGAGTTTATTAAATCAACGTATCTCAACTTCGAAACAAGCGTTTTTATGTTTGATTTATTAACTCACTTAAAAATGTCAGCTGTAAACGTACTTCAACCGCAAAACGACGAGAAAAAAAGGAACGAACTGAATATAATTATTTATGCACGTTAAATGCTTCAACAAATAAATCCAGTATCAAACATGCAAATCTACGCCGTAAAAACTGACTCCGTTGCGCTGAACATGTCACTCCTCGCCTGATTAGAACAGACGCCTGAATAAATACGAGTCTGGAAAAGGGTTAGGGTTGTCATGAGAAAGAAAATCAGTTTTTTTTTACAAAAGTAATGGTGACAAACGAACTACGATTCATCCAATTATAGGGAATGCTAAGCCTATTGAAAATACATGCGAGGCGCTGGTAGACGAAAGCGTAGACTCCTCTCCTGTCCGTATACGTGGCGCTCCTCACACGCGGATAACAGTCCCACCTCCAGAGCCGTTAAACTAATAAACTGCTTCCTCAGGGCCAATCCAGAAGCAGATATATTTTTGGCAAACCTAGCGTAATATATAAAAATGTGTTACATTTTTATACATTTCTTATATAACGTCGTAAGATAAAAGAATAGCATAAGTTTAGGTAATTAAGTTTTTTTTATTATAAAGTTTTAAAAAATCTTACTATAAATTGTTGTGTCTGTAATTTATATTGTGTATGTTAATATTAATTATCGGTGACTTTTTTGTATTTTATTTTATTTGGTAATTATAGTATAGATATAAACGATATAGCTATATATAAGTACTGTTACCACGTGCTCGGCGGTGAAGGAAAACATCGTGAGGAAACCTGCATGTCTGACAAATAAGAAAAAAAAAATATGTATTTCGTAGACATGTGAAGTTCGCCAACACGGGTTGGGACAGCGCGGCGACCTTTCCTTGCCCTAAAACTCTCTCAGAAATGAGAGGAGGCCTGTGCCCAGCAGTGGGACGTATATATAGGCTGTAACTTTAAGTACTGTAAGCTTATTTTTTACCAATAAATGAATAACTATCCTAGACGAAAATCAAAATGCAGATGCGTTGTCACGCCTGACAACTAAGATGGAAACTATTAAAAAAAGACTCGGTTTTGTCACTGACCATACCAGATACAGATTAATTATGCTGCTATTTTACGCCAGTATTCTCTAAGAGGGAACTGTTAGTTTTCTTCAGTCTTGTCAACCGTTCGCACTGCAATGATACGGCCTCTCTTTATACTATGATACAACTATAGGGGAGCCGTAATACGTTAATGATAACATAACCAAGTGGAGCACCTGTTACCGAGAATTAATTGATAACCAAACACCTTTTCTTCGCCTTTTTTTTCTACCTTTCACACTTTTCTGTAACCCCAGCAACTTACGGAACCATATAATTCGTATACGTTAATGATGGTTTTAGATCATTCAGTATTAGAAAAGTTGCAACCTGTATTTTCCCACAGCTGTTGAGGTGTGTTAGGTACAAATACTTCTAAGAGAGTTTTGAAGCAGCTACTCTTTGCTAAGTTCGTGTTGGAGGATAGCACGTGTTTTTGAAATACATTGTATTTATAGATTAGAATAAATTTTACAATAAAAATAATAAACTTATCAATATCTTATATAACTTATACACGGTAACTTTATCAACCTTAACTTTTATTAATTAGTTACTTAATACGTTTTTATATTTTCGCAACAGTTATTGGCAACCCTGAATCGAAGGCGTACGCGAGCGAATTTCGGGCGATAAGTTGAAAGGACAGAGATGAATTGCGTCAAGCACCGACCCTGTCGTTGTCGCGTCACCCTAATTGTTATAAATGAGGTCCAACACCGGCCTGTTTGTTAATGGATCACACATCACTTGCTTGAGTGACCAGTGAGAATCTTGTGAATGATTCCTTGTTCATACGGGTTTTGTTTGCCCTGTGTTTTGATTGCGAAACATGCTATGAGCTCCTTTAGTTATTTTTTTGTTAATTTTTGGGGTTTTCGTACCCGAAGGATAATCAACGGGACCCCTATTACTAAGACTCCGTTGCCCGTCCGTCCGTCTGTCTGTCAGCGGGATGTATCTCATGATTCGAAAACGTAGACAGCTTAATTTTTTACAGAATGTGTAGTTCTGTTGCCACTATAACAACAAATAATAAAAATAAATTAAAAATTAAAGGGGCTCCTGTACTAGAAACCTGTTTTACGATGGTACGGAACCCTTCATGCGCGAGTCCGACTCGCACTTGGCCGGTTTTTTTTAAATTGGAATCACTGCTCTATCGTTTTATTAATTTTCTAGATGTTAAGGAGGATTATAGTTTGCTACACGTTGGATTCCTGTAGAATTCTAATGTGTTAAACATTAGAATCTTACAGTTGTCTCTGGATGTAGTCGGTAATCACGTTGAAAAATGCCCATGGATGTTGTAGGAGATGTCGCCTTTTACAACATCCATGGGCTTTTTATTTTTAGCACGAATGGGTCGGCTCAACCGGGGAAGGACCACGCTCTCATAGAATACCAGCGTGAAATAGCAGCTTAACGCTGCTGTGTTTTGTATCGTGAGTGTAGAGAACCGAAGACCCTTTTTACTGGAAAAGGAGCATTCTATCTTAGTCCTCACGTCTGACAACGCATCTGCATTTTAATTCGCAAACGAATATAGATGTACATGTCTATGGGCCACAGCAACCACTTACCATCAGGTGGACTGTGTGCTCGTTTGCCACCCTTATTCAATAAAAAAAAGGTAGACCATGGACACCTGCAACTAACTTCAAATAAAGCCGGCTACACATGCGTCGTCACCTCTGAGAACTAAAGAATGCCCCACAGATTGTAATGACATCGGCATCCACGACTTTTTCTACCACCAGGGCAGCGCCATTTGAAAGTGAGGTATAATATTTGACAGATTTCATTGCGCGGAAGTTAATTTGTTCGGAAAATGTAAAGGCTAATGTTTCTTTCTGTACTATTAGCTATATTTTATAATAAGATTAAAAATAACTAAACCAAATCACAAATATTCATAAAAGTAGAAAACTTTTAAAAATAGTTTAAAATGTGCAAAAAATTAAAGAGCAAACCACCGAGGCATTGTTTTATGTCATCATCATCATCATCATTACAGCCCTTCACAAGTCCACTGCTGAACATAGGCCTCCCCCAAGGAATGCCACAAAGCACGGTCCCGAGCCACCTGCATCCAACGACTTCCTGCATGTCTTACCAGGTCGTCACTCCATCTTGTGGGGGGACGCCCTACACTTCGCCTACCGGTACGAGGCTGCCACTCGAGAACCTTTCTTCCCCATCGGTTGTCGGTTCTTCGAACTATATGGCCGGCCCAATGCCACTTCAGCTTACTAATCCGTTGGGCTATGTCGGTTACTCTGGTTCTACTGCGGATATCCTCATTCCTAAGTTTATCACGCAGTGAAACTCCGAGCATAGCCCTCTCCATAGCTCGCTGAGCGACCTTGAGCTTCCTCATACGGCCAGCAGTGAAGGACCACGTCTCAGTTCCGTAAGTCGTCACTGGCAACACGCACTGGTTGTACAATTTTGTTTTAAGGTTTTGAGGTATTTCTGACGAGAAGATGTGTCGTAGCTTCCCGAACGCTGCCCAGCCGAGTTGAATCCGTCGATTGACCTCTCGGTCGAAGTTGGACTTACCTAGTCGGACTATTTGTCCCAGGTAAGTAAGTAACAAGTTTGTAACAGTGGTAGAGCCAGGCGGCAGCGTTTGCTGTCGCACGGATGGGCCGGCTCGAACCGGGGTGGTACCACGACCTCACAGAATACCAGCGTGAAGTAGAGGTTTACCTCTGCGTTTCGCTTGGTGAGTGCAGGTGGCCGGAGGCCTTTTTTACTGGAAATGAGGCATTCCATCTTAGTCCTCACGGGTGACAACGCATCTGCATTTTGATTCGCAAACGAGGATAGATGTAGATGTCTATGGGCCGCAGCAACCACTTACCATCAGGTGGACTGTGCTCGTTTGTCACCCTTATCCTATAAAAAAAAAAAGGTAAACATACTCGTCAACAACTTCGAGCTTAGTGCTCCCAACAACTACCAGCATAGGTGTGACATGGACATTAAACATAATCTTTGTTTTGTCCATGTTCATCTTAAGACCTATCCGTTGGGAGACACTATTGAGGTCATTGAGCATAGTGCTTAGCTCCTCCAGCGATTCTGCCATGAGGACTATATCGTCGGCAAATCGAAGGTGAGTGATGTACTTGCCATTGATGTTAATTCCGTATCCTTTCCAGTCCAGAAGCTTGAAAACGTCTTCCAATGCAGCGGTGAAGAGTTTCGGGGATATAACGTCACCCTGTCTTACACCTCTCTGCAATTGGATAGGTTTCGTACTCTGGTTCTGTACTCGGATAGCCATCGTAGCTCTACTGTACAAACACTTCAACACTTCGATATACCGACAGTCAACTTGGCACCGCTGAAGGGACTGCAGCACCGCCCAAATTTCGACGGAATCAAAGGCTTTCTCATAGTCCACATACGCCAGACATAGTGGCAAATTGTACTCTTCGGACTTCTGTACAATTTGCCGTAGGGTATGTATGTGGTCTATGGTGCTAAAGCCGTTTCGGAAACCGGCTTGTTCGGGAGGCTGGAAGTCGTCAAGTCTGCGAGCGAGACGATTCGTAATGACTCTCGAAAACAGCACGTAGACGCGGCTCAGAAGGGAAATCGGTCTGTAGTTCTTCAAGAGAGCGTTGTCACCTTTCTTGAAGAACAAGACCACCGCACTTCTGCTCCACGCCTCCGGTGTAATGCCACCATGGAGGACGGAATTAAAGAGCTTCTGAAGGACTTCAAGTACCGGTCTTCCACCCGCTTTCAGAAGCTCCGCTGTAATTCCATCCTCGCCTGGGGCCTTGCCGTTTTTAAGGTGCTGGAGAGCCATTCTAATCTCGCTCAGACTGACGTCCGGGATATCTTCGGAATAGTATCGAATAAGACTCGCTCTTGGATCGTTACTCACACTTGCGTGTGGCTCCAACGATGACGTGTACAGCTGCCCATAGAACCTCTCAATCTCACTCAAAATCTCAGGTGCCCCGGAAACGATGCTGCCACATTCGGTCTTCAGCTTTGACAGTTGGCTCTTTCTGGCAGACAGATCTCTGGCAAAGACTTTGGAGCCTTGGTTCCGCTCGATCGCTTCTTCAACACGAGCTGTATTGAAGTTGCGTAAGTTTCGCCGCATGCATTTGGAGATCTGTCTGTTCAGTTGCCTGTATGCTGTCAAATCTGTTGAAGAATGTAGACTCATCTCCCGTCTAACAGCCATGAGATTGAGAGTGTGATCGGAGAGTTTTTGTGTTCTTCTGCGGCGGGTCTTGCAGAACTTAGCTCCGACCGCATGGACAGTTTCCACGAGCTTGTCATTCATATCGTCCACTTCATTGCAGTCTACTAGGCACTGAAAACGGTTTTGTAACTCGAGCTGAAAGGTTTCGGGACTTTGGATTAGAGCACGAGGGGGACGGAGCGTTGACTTCATCAGACGAGACCTCTCCAACTTAACATTTAGGTTCAGTGTGCCTCTAACCATTCGGTGATCGCTGCCGGTTTTCACCCTCGCGATGACTGAGACATCACTGAACAGTTGTCGTCTAGTCGTCATCATGAAGTCAATCTCATTTTTTGTCGAACCGTCGGGGCTCGACCAGGTCCACTTCCTGTGGGGCCGCTTCTTGAAGAAAGAGTTCATCATAAAGAGTCCCTCTTTCTCCATGAAGTCGGCCAGCTGCTGGCCCCTTGGGTTCCGTAGCCCTATTCCAAATTTCCCTACTTTCAGCTCACCGTTCTCTCTTGTGCCTAGTTTTGCATTGAAGTCTCCCATTAACACCGTATATTGGGTTTTGGAGGAATGCATGGCTCTAGAGATATCCTCATACATTTCCTCCACCTCCTCATCGGGGTGTGCCGAGGTTGGTGCGTAAACCTGTATGACCTTCAGCGAATACCGTTTGGTGATTCTGAGTATAAGGTACGCAACCCTCGTCGACACACTCCCGATCTTTACAACGTTGTTAACGAGAGACTTGTGGACGATAAATCCGACACCTCCTTGGGACAGATGGTCGCCCTCCCGGTGATAGAGCAAGTTGCCGGATTCGAGGATTACCGTGTCCTCCCCCTCTCTTCGGACTTCGGATAATCCTATAATATGCCAGCGCAACTTGTCTATCTCTTCTTCCAGCTCCACGATCTTCTCGTCAGTCCTCAGGGTGCGTGCGTTGTACGTTGCCAGGTCGAGTCGTCTAAGGTGGCAACCGAACCTCCTTCGGAGATTCTTAGCACCCCCTGCCCCGCCGTTACCATGGTCGCCACCGTAGCCAGGAATAGCGGGGCCGCCGGGGACTGGGGGCCGTTTATTATTGTCATTGCTCATGGGGGGGTATATTGCCATAGTTGCCACGCTTGGCGAGCGGGTTGGCAACCGCAGTTTTTTTATTGTATTTATGCCGTTACCAGGAAGATGCTGCTGCCCATCTCTTGCCTGTTTCCCTTTGTCGCCTTTTACGACACCCACGGGAGGATATGGGGTAGTGGGTATTCTTGACCGCCACTACACGGCTTGTTTTATGTATTAATATAATATTCTAGAAAGTGATAAACTTTTATTAAAAACTAACTTCTCAATTAAATTACATTGTGTAGCAAAAAAACTTTACCTCGGTGTCAACTAGCGATATCTGGTGAGCAGAAAATTATTAGCCCTCATTATACTGGCTCTTCATACTCACCAAATCTGAATACAGCTGAGCACGCACTACCGCTTGTCGGTTGAAATAGATAAGAGAGTAGTACCTACTATAAATTTAACCTGGTATAAAAGAAGTACTATCGCCTAGTAATATTTAATATTCACACGAAAATATTATGCAAAGTTACATCCTATACACGTCCCACTGCTGAGCACAGGTGTCCTCCAAATTTGAGAGGGTTTTAGGGCAAGGAAGTGTCCGTCGCGCTGCCCTAAAGCGTGTTAGCGGACTTCACGTCTTCGAAATATTTTTTTCATTTCTCAGACATACAGGTTTCTTCACGATGTTTTCCTTTACTGCTGAGCACGCGGTAAATCAGCACTTAAAATTGCAATTACAAATTTCGTTGGTGCCGGCGGGGATCGAACCCGGCTCGCTCGCGTACTATGAAATTTACAGCGAGCGCTTACGTTACGACGTTACGACGGCTCTTCATACGATAAGTAAATAAAAAAACGAAGTCAACAATCTGACGTTCCATTACTAAGGTGGTCGCCACACGGACTTTATATTAAAATATATAATTACGCATCCTACCCACAAGGACCAATAACTCTCTAAATAAAAGCTCGCTTCCGGGTGGCCCATTCTACCCACTAAACAAACGTACAATACGTCTAAATCCCGACTTTATGGGGCATTAACAAAATAATTCACCCCAGATAGTAACATCGTCCTAATAAATATAAATATTTTCATTTATTGTGATTTAATAGGGTATCACTATAAAGGTAAGTTTATTGTGGATACGATTTAAACCTAAAACGAAAGATGAGTAGATTGTCTTTTTGTTCTGAAAAAAACTTATTGTTACAGACTATCAAAAGTTCACTGCTGAATATAGGCCTCGCCCATGTATTGCCTTATAGGGGGGTATTTGCCGTAGTTACCATATTTGGCAGACGCGTTGGCAACCGCATTTTTTTTTACTTTTGTAGTTGTTAAGAAAATGCTGCAGCTCCTATTAATGAAATCTGCGAGTCCATAGCATAAACTCCAAACGGCACAAACATGTATCCCTCTCCGTAGGCTTCGTATTTGCGTCGCTTGTTAGACTCGGCACTCGGCAACAGCAGCAGCCGCGCCTGCAGGGCTCGGAAACTTTAATAAAATAACGTTTTTAAAACGTATGGGACGGTTCCTTGTATAACATTTTGTTGGGAACAAAAACGAAATAAGAACGTAATGTAATAACGTAAAAAAACCGGCCAAGTGCGAGTTGGATTCGCGCACCGAGGGTTCCGAACAAATCCGTAGGTATATGAGTTTAAAATTATTAAAAATATTTTTATTATATGATGTAACTAAATATTTATGCTTTTCGCAATTTTTCCTTTATCTGTGCTATAATACGTTGCTTCGTGCCAAATTTTAAGATTCTGAGTTCACGGGAAGTACCCTGTAGGTTTTGACTTTTGATTCCCTTGCGAATATCGAAAATTTGCGACATAAACGGCTGTATCTTTTGATTGCGTTGGCTTAGAAGTTTGATTTTTTCACAGCCCCAAGGGACAGTAGACTTGAGTATTTGATATAAATTTCAGCTTCATACCTCTACGCGTTCCTGAGAAAAAGGGTCTTGACAGACAGACAGACAGACAGACAGACAGACAGACAGACAGACAGACGGACAACAAAGTGATCCTATAAGGGTTCCGTTTTTCCTTTTGAGGTACGGAACCCTAAAAAACGGTTTATTCCGCAGGAAGCTAAATGAATGGCTCGTGCCACGACAAGTTTAAACCTATAAGGTATTTTTGTTTCGTATTGCAGGGCCAAAAAATGGGAAAAACATGTTTAAAATAGTTAAAAGCGTTTTATTGAACAAGAACGATTTTAAATTTCGTTCTCTTCATAAACGTTTTTATTATAACTCCGTTCGAACATAAACGAAACAAATAAGTTTTTAGGTATTTAAGACAAAAACGTTTCGAAAAATATACCGTTATCCGAGCCCTGCGCGCCTGCCTTCTGTGCAGTTGCCGCGAGATGTGATGACGCTAATGTGTCAACACAAGTCGCATCCTATACTAATGAGCGCCGATTTTTCCATGGAATGAGCGTCATTCCATCAGGCCTCTTGCCATCATCTCGCAATATACCACTTGGCTCTAAAATTGCAGGTACGTTGGCACTGGTTAAGGCCCGTCGAATGACGTCATTAGTGGCTGCATGGCGAGGGATGCGACCAGCGCTCCGCTGGCACGCTAGGCCGTGGTATCCGAGAATGTCAACTTCTTTACCACGACGGCAGCGATGGAGCTCATTTGTTTTTGAACGTAAAATTTGGCACGAAAAGACAAAATTTTAGTATCGCATATGCCATGTGTTGGCTAATTTCTTTCAGACAACTGGACGACTCCTCAAATTTTAAAATCTGTTCACTGACAAAGCATTGAAAGGACTCATCTAGAATAGGAGCACATAGAAGACAAAGCCTTTTGCTGTTAATTTTTTTTATATTTTAAGAGTTAAATTTTTTTAAAGTTGAAAAAGTTGAAGTTAAATTTGCTAACAATTTGATCTTTTGAAGTTTGAACAGAAACGGAAACAGAAACGTTTTTATTCAATATAGATTATAAATAATAGTTATTGAAAGTCAATCTTTTGTTTAATTACCACTGGTCCAAAAAAAACCCCAGTCCTAGGTAGAACCAGCAAGAAACCCAGCGGGACTTTTTTTTAAATAACAGCTTACAATCATATATGTTACACAATTAACCACACAAAACAAATTAGAAATAGGTTGGTAGCGATCACCTCAACAATATATGTTAATATGGAACATTCAAACAACTGTTCTGTATAGAAGGTGTTTAGATAAGATGGTACTATTTTAATGATAGTGGAAACCAGTGATTTAGTCAAATAAAAAAGAACCGATCATATCCACATTATTCTAACCAACCCCCGATTACAATTAGAAATTAAAATCAGTTTAAGTTTGTTTATGGCCGGGGAAACACCGTTAGCGCTCGAGCCCACAAATACCGACTAATCGATATTGGGATCGAATGCGGTGGCTTACACGACTTTAGGGTGTTGCCTTGTAACAAGACGAACAAATTGTGTACTGAATAGAACGAAATGTTTGTTTAACTGTGTAAACTGTCGTGTACCTTTTTAAACATCTACCGTAAAAAGGTTAGGCGCGGTGTGGAGTGTCGCAAACATCTTAAAAGTCAAAATCTACGTGTTAATGAATTGTCAAAACAAGATTTTTTGAGCCTATTAAGTTGAACATACTTTTGTAGACGTGATAATTTCTACCAATCGGAGATTACGAATAATTCTTAACGCTTACTCTGTTATAATCCACAACCTTTTGAGATATTTAAATAAAAAAAGGACATGTTAGTAAATTTTACATCAATTAATTTTCTAATTTTTCAATGTTGTATACACTCGTAGTCCAATAGTTCTATAAACAACAAATTATATAATTTACGCGAAGGGAAAACTTTTTAACTCTTTTAAGTATATTGCGCGCTCGAAAGAGTGATATTTGGCATAATTAAAGTTTATATAGAGGCGTGTAAAATGCATTTTTTTATTACGTGTTACAAATACATTATGTTAAGGTAAATTAATTCATTACCACGCATTTTGAACTTAAAAGATAAAGGGACAGAATGTTTTACATTTTTTTAATTAATTTTTCTTCACCATTTGCCTATATTGCTTATTCAGATCCTTCTCTGCAAATTTGGCCGGTTATTGCAAAATAACCCTGTATATAAAAATCAATTGTTGTCAAAAAGCCGGAGCGGATCGTAAGAGGCAACAGAGGGAAACTAAAAGTTGAGGTAGGTAGCAGTATCTTCCTGATAACAGCTGAATAAAAAAACTGCGGTTGCCAAGCGTGGCAACTATGGCAACCCCCCCCCCCCCCATGAGGCAATCTATGTGAGCAACTTATGTTCAGCAGTGAACTTTTACAAGCTGTACTAGATATAATTGATAAATATTACAGTAGGTGATAAAATACCCTTCCGTGTAGGAGTTTTATATTTTAATTACCGTCATATCCTAGTTTTGAGGTACTAGAAATGGTTATTGCCCTATATCTATCGGAAGCCAGCTCTTTTAATTAACCTTTCCTCTAACTTTAACGACGTTCACGGAACGTGCATTTTCCACCATCCGCTTTTAATTTAAGTACATACTTTACTTGAGTATTTTCTATGCATACATTTATATCAGTTCAGGGTTTATAGCACTCATGCTATTTGAAATACTTTTAACAGCTGTCAAAATAAGCGTTAAGCAAATGTAAACAGTACGAGAATGTAGTTAGTGTAAAGACATAGTAGTTGATGGAATCAAAACCATCTTATTTGTATCTATTCGATTTTTAAATACTGAAAATCGAACTTATTATTTTTTTAAATTTTTGAATTTGATAATTGACCAAATTTGAATACACAACTAAACGTAACAAATACAAATTTTATGATGTTGTTTTAATAACGGTTGCTCATTAATTAGTAATCTGGTATTGTCATTAGTAAGCCGAAGTGGCAATGGGCCGGCACTATAGCTCGAAAAACCGACAACCGACCAGGAAGAAAGGTTCTCGAGTGGCAGCCTCGTACCGGCAGACGAAGTGTAGAGTGTCCTCCCACTAGATTGAGTGACGACCTAGTAAGACATGCAGCAGCTTTGTGGCATTCCTTGGGGGAAGCCTATGTTCCGCAGTGGACTTGTTAAGGGCTATAATGAATGAATGAATGAATGAATTGTTAACTACACAAATGCAATAATCGGTTTGTGTGTATATTTCAGACGCGTCAAAAGAATTTTTGATATCGCGTCCAACCTATTCCTGATCTCTGATCGAGTTACTTTATTTTATATGATGATACGAAAAATTTGAATTAGTACTTTTGTTATTAAGGACCTAATCCCTAAACCCAAAATCCTAATATTTTTGTTTCGGTGGTAGGTAGCGCTCCTAGTTTGACAAATAATGTTGGGTTGGGTTAGGTTAGGTACCACTCTATACCTAAGTTTGCCACTAATTTATAGAGTATTTAAAGAGTAGCCTGTACTATTGCAGACATTCAGTAGTCTGTATCTTCATTTCGGCCATAGTCTTCTTGAGTGATAGAACCTTCTTTGTTTAGATGTTGTTACGACGTAACTACAAGCCTTTTTGCCAATTTAATTACCATAAAAAGAAGAGTGTATAGACATCGATCAAAATAATGACTCTGTCGGAACACTGTAAAAGCAACAGCCTGTTTTTGTACATAAATTCTTTATCAACGCACGTAGCATATGTTTAACGAGTACCGTGCTCCCGCGGCTGTCTCGTCGATGAAACAAAACTTAAACTTTTAAGATGTGAAAGTGCGATATTGATCATTTTATTTGGGCACATTAAAATTCTTTTGGGAAATTATCCGGTGCATACTGATTTATGCCACTTATGTTTAGACGGGCATTTAAGGTGACCATACGCAGTGGTGAATGGAATTGGAAATCAAATTTACTAGATAGCAGGATTCCTGTACTACTTAGAAATCTGTCTGGGTAGCCATTACCATCTGAAACGTGCCTTCACAACGTAGCTTATGAAAAAAAAGATTGATTGGTTCATTATGCGTTAAGGTTTGGCGTAACAGGTACAAGTCCAATATGGTATTGATTCATTAGTTTCCTTACTAGGCGTCTGTCTATTTTTTTATAGAATAATGGTGACAAACGAGCACACAGTCCACTTGGTGGTAAGTGGATGATGTGGCCCATGGACATCTACATTTATCCTCGATTAAGAATCAAAATGCAGATTCGTTGATACCCCTGAGGACTAAGATGGAATGTCTCGTTTCCAGTAAAAAGGTTCTCTACATTCATCATACGAAACACAGCAGCATTAAGCTGTTATTTTACGCTGGTATTCTGTGACAGAGTGGTGCTACCCCGGTCGAGCCGACCCATTCGTGCTACAACCATAATATAGCTGCACCGTGGCTCTACCATGTGCTAAGTCTGTCTGAGTAGATTTCACCCTCTTATCCATTTCTACCGCCTAATAGCATTGACTTCGCAGCTAGTTCCGGTCTGCCGGATAAATAGAGACAATGTAGTTACGGGTTGTGTGGTATTTCATCTTAGTACCTAGAGGTAACGCACCTGTATCCATCTTTATTTGAAGTTGATTGCAAGTGTCCATGAGCTTCATCAGCCACTTACCGTCATATAGAATGTTAGATCGCTTGTCACTTACATGTTTTTACAGGTTTAAACAAGGATACATATTAATACCCGGAACAATTATTTGTAGACTATACAAATTGTTGTACCGTGCGGGATTTGAACCCGCAGCTCTTAGCTACCCAACTCAATGCTTTGCCACTGCGCCCCGGAACCGTTCATTATACGCAATTCATTTGGTGAGTATGAAAACCGGTGACCTTTGGTAATGCATTACATGTTATTCATCAAGGGATGATAATGCAACTATATTTAGATTCTTAATTGGCAGTAGATGTAGGTTTGTCTAAGTACCACAGCAACCACTTACCATCAGGTGGGCTGTGTGTGAAATTGTCAACTATACTTGCATTAAAAAAATTAAAGGGTTTCACTCTTGTTATGGCAATCGTACAACGGACGCACTTGTAATGATTATCCTTTACAGTTCACGCAAAATTTGAGCGGCATTCTAATGGATTTAATAACACGAATCGATATCGACATAATGGTTACATGTGCACCCTACCGCATAATTCAGCCGGACGTCTTAATAATGCCTAATAAAATTATACAGCTCACGAAAAGTAAATACGGACGAAAGCGAGATTTGGGCAACCAACAATTTTGTTCAAAATTTCGATAACTTCATCTCGTATAATCACAGTGTACCGAAGACGAATCACGGCCACCAATCACGTGCGGCCGCTAAACGCACATACGTTTGAATTTCGAATGTTATGTTCAAACACGCGCTTGATGACGTTGTGTGTTAACGTATGTTTTGCAGTAATTTGGAAGCTATTTGCAAAATTAAGCAAGCGTTGTTACGAATATAAAGGCACCCTCGGATTTGTAATTCGAGATGAACTTGCAAATTCAAATGTCACTGAACCCGTAAGGTGAAAGTACTTGACCGCGTAATTGAATATTTTATCTGTTGACTTCTATCAGAAGTTGCGGGTACAGAGTAGCTACTTACAATATAGGATATTAAATCAGTACATAATTCATTTTTAAAATTACATTGAAATACGTGGTAGAGCCATGCTGCAGCTATATTAGTAGTATAGTTATAGCACGAATGGGTCGGCCCTACCGGGGAAGGACCTTATTCTCATAGAATACCAGCGTAAAATAGCAGCTTAACACTGCTGTGTTTCGTACGGCGAGTGTAGAGAACCGGAGACCCTTCTTACTGAAAATGAGGCATTCCATCTTAGTCCTCACGGGTGACAATGAATCTGCATTTTGATTCTTTATTGAGGATAGATATAGATGTCTATGGGTTTCAGCAACCTTATCATCAGGTGGACTGTGTGCTGTTTGTCACCCTATACTATGAAAAAAAATATATAGTTGTACTTTCCTACGACCCTTTGTCTTATAAAAAATCCTTAAGTATGCAAAAAATAAAATTGGATGAAACTGCACGCAGTGTGCAGTTTCATTGAAATCAGTTCAGTAACAACAAATAAATAAAATTGAAGTGTCTGTTTGTAATGTCAAAATAACAGCTTTTTACTAAATGCATATGAAAATATTTACGGTACTTATCACAAAAAGACAATTTTAAAAATTTTGTCTGTCTGCCTGTTTGTTACGGTTAATCTCCGAAACGGCTGGACCGGTTTCGACGGGACTTTCACTGACAGATAGCTGATGTTGTAAGGAGTAACTTGGGTTATTTATATTTTAGAAAAAGAGTTAGGGTTTCGCGCAACATAACTAAAACCGTAAACTACACGCGGGCGAAGTCGCGAGGAACAGCTAGTTTTTATATATGTATAAAGATTAAAAACTGTAATTAAAATTCCCCGTGGCATACCACGGGGAATTTTAATTACAGTTTGTCAAGAACGTTACGTTTCCTCGCTGAATGGCTGTATTAAGCTTTGAGCGAGAAAAGAGCCAGCTCTCTTATCACCAGTGGCGATGACTAGACGCGATTACAGTTCCTTAAGGAACTTCACCGCTCTTGGCCTCCACGGGTGGATAGTCTCTACATCATCTCTCAGGGACTTATATTTGTACCACTTGAATTTTAAACGGATTAGCAAGCTAAAGTGGCAATGGGCCGGCCATGTATTTTTTTTATAGGAACTGGTGACAAACGAGCACACAGTCCACCTGATGGTAAGTGGTTGCTGTGGCCCATAGACATCTACATCTATCTTCGTTTGCTAATCAAAATGCAGATGCGTTGTCACCCGTGAGGACTAAGATGGAATCCCCCTTTTCCAGTAAAAAGGGTTTCCGTTTCTCTACACTCACCACACGAAACACAGTAGTATTAAGCTGCTATTTTACGCTGGTATTCAGTGAGAGCGTGGTCCTTCCCCGGTCGAGCCGACCCATTCGTGCTACAACTATACTACTAATATAGCTGCAGCATGGCTCTAATACGTTGCTCGAAAAATCAACAACCGATGAGGAAGAAAGGTGCTCGAGTGGCAGCCTCCTACCGGTAGATGAAGTGTAACAGTGGTAGAGCCACGCGGCAGCTTTTGCTGTCGCACGGATGGGCCAGCTCGAACCGGGGTGGTACCACGACCTCACAGAATATCAGCGTGAAGTAGAGGTTTACCTCTGCGTTTCGCTTGGTGAGTGCAGGTGGCCGGAGGCCCTTTTTACTGGAAATGAGGCATTCCATCTTAGTCCTCACGGGTGACAACACATCTGCATTTTGATTCGCAAACGAGGATAGATGTAGATGTCTATGGGCTGCAGCAACCACTTACCATCAGGTGGACTGTGTGCTCGTTTGTCACCCTTATGCTATAAAAAAAAGTGTAGGGCGGTCCTCCACTAGATAGAGTGATGACCTGGTAAGACATACAGGAAGTCGATGAATGTAGGTGGCTCAGGACCGTGCTTTGTGGCATTCCTTGGGGGAGGCCTATGTTCAGCAGTGGACTTGTGAAGGGTTGTAATGATGATGACGATGATGGTTAATATTAAATTTGACGTGTTGTGTTCTGTAAAACGTAGGTAATGAATCCATTCTAACCTTATAAGTTACTAATAATGCATTCTCATTGTGCTAGATAGATGAAACATATTTAATAGCTCGTTATGCTGGTTTTGTATTGAAAGTAACTCGGCCCGATTTCCAGTCCTGGAGAGTTATTTGACTTTCATAATGACTTATACCTTAGCGGATATGACTTCCATAAACGTTCTTATCTGTGTTCATTTACACGAGCAACATTAATATTTTCTAGTTTAATAATTAACGCAAATTCAACAATAAATTGGATTTAAATTTATAAATGAAAGTTGATCTTATTTCAGAATCAGGAGGCTAAAATAATCGCGATATATAACATGCGTTAGGTAGAGAGAGTAGAGTAGCTGCAGCTATATTATGGTCGTTGCACTAATGAGTGGGTTTGACCAGGGAAGGACCACGATCTTTCAGAATACCAGCGTAAAATAGCAGCTTAATGTTGCTATGTTTCGTATGGTGAGTGCATATTGATGCTTAATCGAGGATAAATTTAGATGTCTATGGGCCACGGTACACACTTGCCATCAGGTGGAATGTGTGCTCGTTTTTCACCCTTATTCTATAAAAATTGCTTCAATTTTTTTTGTTGTAAGTACATTTTTATAAAAAAAATTTTTAACTGGCTTTACGGCTCTGGGTTCTAGCCCTTTTGAGCCTTTACAAATTACAGAGCTCGAAGTGGTATAGGGTAATAACTGTGTTGTGGCGGTGTAAGGTTATCCACTACCCTATATCGTCCCGTGGGTTTCGTAAGAGGCGACAGACGGAAACTGAATCAAGAGACGGGCAGCAGTATTTTGCTAAAAATAACTCACAATAATAAAAACTGAAGTTGTTAACCCGCCTGGTAAGCATGGAAACTATAGCTAAATCCCCCCTATAAGCAATCTGTGGGGGAGGCCTATGTTCAGCGGTGGACTTTTGTAAAAATATCGCTGCTTTTAATGGGCTAGTGTTGACCCATTAAACATTATTAAAAGGCAAATTAAATGTGCACAAATCAATACTTGATCAAATTAAAAGGTTGAATGGCTAAAGTGGTTGATATGATACGTTTGAAACATAATCAATACAATCAGCTAAGATTGTTTTTGTCATACTTTTTTTTTATTAAAATAGTGTCGTAATACATTAGTGTATAGAGTTCGTTGGACACATACATTAAAAGTTTTGTCGGGTTGGCCAGCTCAGTAGTGCTGTTAGACGTTATAATTTTTTTTTATAATCAACCTAAGACCGTAAGTCTAAATGTTGTTGACATTAAAACTTACCGGTCTTTATAAATCGTTTAAGTTTTCTGCGCACCGGCTAAAGCAACGGAGGCAAAGACTGCAATCATATAACGCCTACGTTAGACCATAAATAGTACTTTACACGATAGGTTATTGATAAGTCGCCATTAGAGAAATCGCTGTTATATTTCAGTAGTCGCTGTAATTCTTTAAAGCGGTTTGTTGTACTAGTACAGTTGCGTTAAATTTATTAGATGCCTTATTTAACATATTGACTAACTTAATCATATAACATTGAAATCGTGAACTAATTGAATGAATCATAATTAATAAATTATGACTTCCATGTACTCTTAGAAGACATAAGACACACTGTATTATAATTACATTTTTCATTCATTTTAATATAGAAGTTAAAATATTAGTTTTCTTACCAAAATAACAAACTTGCAGTTGCTTATTTCTGAATCTTTATGTTTTAAATATTATATTTTTTATATCTGCACATTTACCTAAAACTCCATATTTTATTTTAAAATTAATAAGACTTATTTATCGATATTTTTTTTTAAATTTATTGCGGCATTTGCAACAAGATCTTCAGCCAAAAATAATACATTATAGCGCTGTAATATGTTAAAAATTATTAATATAATGTTAAAAAATTTCTTCACAACACAATAATGATTTGTGACATAGTTTTTGGAGGAATTCGATGATGGAATGCCAATTCTTAAGGCCCCAAACCTTAGAATAATTACATACAAACGTATGCATCCCTAACAGACAAAATGAAGGAAGATATAAATTTTTCAGAGATCATAAAATACGCTAACTAGGTAATTGCATAATGTATAGTAGTAATGGATACAAAATTAAAAAGTGTCTCTTTTAATCTCTACTTCCTGATTTCTATCCAAAAATTTCTATTACAGGAGTATTATTTATATTACAGTTTATTATTTATATTATTTAACAGTTTTTTTTTTATTGAAACGTGTCTGGACATGAATACTCTGTACAGAAAAGTGCGGGAATCTCATGAATGTTAAAGCAATGAAACGCGGGTCTCTTGTTAAACTACCCTCGTGACTATCTACAAAACGGGGTCGGATACGTCGTTGTTCGGAAAATTTTAGCATTTGTGTTCCCAAAATTTTGCTATATCAGCGCTATACAAGCGTTTTACTCTCAGCTTTATAGGTGCTTAGATTTTACTGCGGTGATGCTTGCGCAATATTCATGTAGATGTCACTTTTGTGATGCCGTCCGACCCTGAATTTGTTCCGGTTGTTTGTGATGTTATTTATTGTTATTGCTGGTGTTATTGTATGACAACAACGGTCGTTAGACATGTAGCAAGTGCTTAAGCGACCCTGTGAAAACGAAATGGCTTGAAATAATTCTTAGTTATTTGGAATAAACTTTGCTTACAAATTCGTTGTTTAGGCTTTAGTATAATTTCTTAATTACATTTGTCTTATAGTTTAATTCTACTTCAGGATATCACGCTTCACCAAGCGTGTGAGGTGCAAAACAAACACATGCTTCCCAATAAGGCTTATCCTAAGGCGACACACGCTCCGCCGAACGCCGAGATTAAATTCGATATACGAATACAAATATATTTTTCTACTTAATAAACACCAGTGTTCGACTATAAAGCCACATGGTGGTAAGTCGTGATAAAGCCCTAGATGGTAAATCGCACAGTCATACATATTAAGTATATAACAAATAATTCCGAGTTACCTTCTCCTTTTTTCTTCTTTAGTAGCTTAGCTACTCCCTCAGTACTAATTTAACACAATCGCCACGTTTGGCGTTTGGATTGGCGATCTCCAGTCGTCTCGCATCTTGGATGCTACTGCTCGCTCTCAGTCTGAGTCTGAGTATTTTACTTTAGTGTGCGAGACGGTTATACTGTCATCAATCGAAGGCCATAAGATCTTTTAGCATATCCTATAGGAAAGAGAGAAGAGGCAGGCTCTAACGAATCCAACGGGATGATACGAGGCGATAGATTCTCTTAAGCCGCAGATTTATACATCATAACTCGAACAATGCGTTGTATTCTCTCCCAGTCAACGTCTCGCGTTGACTCGTAATACAAAAAGGAATCAGTCCACCCTTTGTAATCTTTAATGTAACGGTAACGGTTTGTAATCCTTTTAATTAAGGTGTTATAATTATATATATATATATATATATATATATATATATATATATATATTGTAGCATATATAAATGTACTTTTGGACGAGTAACTGCGGTATAATTAAACTTTGTTTAGATATCTCCTGAAAATGAGGCCAATTATTAGCGCACGTGCGGAGCCGCTCTTAGGATTCACAGATTTTTGTTTACATTGCGCAATTATACGTTGATGGATACGAAATCTGAAGATATAATCATGGCTGTAGCTCTAAGGAGAATAGAATAGGGAATATTTTCATAACATCTAAATATATTATGGGAGTTATTTGCAGTAGTTGATTTGACACGATTAGCATGCAGGTTTGTACCGTAGTTTTTAATTAAATGGAGTTGTTATCTGGAACAGCTGCCTATATCCTGTACCAGTTTTCCTCAATAGCCATTACACATATCAGCAGCATGCATTGAAAACTTGTCGAAATATTGCATGCGACTGTACCATTTTAAATTATTAAGAAAAGTATAATCACGTGCATATACGAGTAAGCAGATTACGAGTAAATTAATGTCGGTTAGCAACTATTTCAAATTTACAAAACCATAAGTTACAAGCATGGACTTAAGTTGAATAATTTTAACATTATCAAAACAGAATTTGTTTAAATCATGAATGAAATAAAAAGCCAACAATAAACAATATAATTTAAAATTAAAAATTTTGTACAGCCGACTTCAATATAAGTTACTAAGAAAAATTAAAAAACTATTAGTCTGACCTTGATCTGTATTTATATGGGACCACACTAGATGTATCAGCTTTCATATAAAAAAAGAATCATCGAAATCGGTTCACCCAGTAAAATGTTATGAGGTAACACACATAAAAAAAACCATAAAAAATACAGTCGAATTGAGTACCGTCTCCTTTTTGGAAGTCGGCAGAAAACACACATGTAAAATGGTTACATTTGTACAGTCGGAATAATGATGTAAATAACTCATACAATTATCACCCATACACGCATGTAATACACACTATTTTCGCATATATTATTTTGAGTGATGAGTTTTCTGTACACGATATGTGGTTAGCGCGATAAGAACTGCGAGTACGATGCCACATTATCGCTATTAACAATGTACAATGCTTTTCGGCAATAACAAATCATTTCTGTCAGCTAAATAAGTCGGCAATGTGCTACGTGATTTATCACTCGGAAGTCACCGCTCGATTCGTAATAGAAGCCTAAGTTGATTGGTGTCAAAGGCCAAAATAATAAGTCAGTTGTGTCGACTGTCATCGCAGAGTATTTATGCTATTTCGAATCTTTTGCAATGGGACTACGAGCGAATATTGCTCAGATTATCTCAGCTAATGTACTGAAAGTGTTAGTTGCAGTGTAGTTGTAAACATAATGCTTATCGATTAAAATAAATCATAAAATTATGTTATATTTTAAGAACTTATCAATAAAGTTGTGTTGCCAATGTAAAATACCCGTCCTTCTGTGAATATGATGATGATATATTAGGTGGTAGAGCCATGCTGCAGCTATATTATGGTTGTAGCACGAATGGGGTCGGCTTGGTCGAGGAAGCACTCTCACATAATACCAGCGTGAATAATCAGCTTAATGCTGCTATGTTTCGTATGGTTAGGTATGCATCTTCATCTACCTTCAAGATTTATAATCAAAATGGAAGTGCGTTGTCACCCTTGAGGACTAAGACGGAATGCCTCGTTTCCAGTAAAAAGGGTCTCGGTTCTCTACACTCACCATAAGAAACACAGCAGCATTAAGCTGCTATTTTACGCTGGTATTCTGAGAGGGCATGGTCCTGCCACGGTTGAGCCGAACCATTCGTGCTACAATCGTAATATAGCTGGAGCGTGACTACCACGTATATAAATTTACTTTACTTTCACACGACCTGTCGAGTTAAAAGTTAAAACATTTAGTAAAATTCCTTGTCCAGACACTCTTTTACGCTTATTTCTATTGATGAGCAAAATGTGAGCCGATTTAGTAGACACGACATGTTGCGTCTGGCTTCATGCAGTGTTGCATTACACCAGAAGGTATATAGTGCATAAGGAAAGCGTGGAGCGGATTGATTCACATAGAAAAGAGAGCATAAAATAGTTCCAAGTGAATATGTTTCGTTTAATTTTTTTTAGAATAAAAACGAAAACACCCAAAGCACACATCTATTCTCGGTTGAGAATCAAAATACAGATGCATTGTCACCCTTGAGGAGTAATATGGATTGCATTATTTCCAGTAAAAAGGGTCTTCATTTCTATACACTGACCATATGAAACATAAACCCTTAATCATCAATAATCATAAATATTTATTTGCAAGGATCATCATATTTCAGCATTCAGCTGTTATTTACGTTGGTATTGTGTGAGAGCGTGGTCCTTCCACGGTCGAGCCGACTCATTCGTGATACAAACATAATATAGCTGCAGTATGGCTTTACCACGTACACGCAAATATCCTGCTTGAATTAGTTTGTACTAGAAATATTCAACATAGACACATGTAGCTGAGTTTTTGTGAGCAGATTAAAACTAGTGTAACCTGTAGTCGTTATTCGACTAATTGTGTGTAAACAACGCAAGTGTTTGTTTGCACAAAACTTACGGTCAGTGTTACACATTTTTTTTATATTTTCCCATGCTGGGAAAACAAAGGGATCTTTGCGCATACAGCCATGAGTGAAATATCATTACGTGTGTGTTCGCTCTACTTTACCTACCTTAACTGTAACGTACACGTATGAATTTCTATCATATGTACGTCTATGACAGAAACTGTTTGTAGGATATCAATTTTATTCTTCTTGTTTTATAATAAAAACTATAAAAAGGTCTTCCATTTTCAATGTCTATGTATGAATATAAATATAGGTTCCATAGGGGCTCCATATTTTAAAGGATTTTAGTACATCTCTATTTTTTAAGGTCTCTAGTATGCATGTAAAAAAGTGATGTTTATTATGTGCGTATCTTGATAACAAATTATGTTAACGACTCCAAACTAAATTTATTCCACGCGTAATTGTTTAATGAATAACTAATTAGGTTTTCATTGACACCGATATTGTAATTTTTTTTAAAAAACGATTTGTTAATTAGTCATCAAATGGGAATTTAATAATTGGGTAAATATCATGTTTTTTATTGTCTTTACTTTGGGTACCCATTTCGGGGTTAATTGTCATGATTATACTAATAAAAATATAATGCGTTTAGATTTCTTTATAATATTTGATATTGGCTTGAATTTAAACGTGTATGTGCTGATTTTGCAACCAACAAATAAAAATTATCCATCGAATAAGTTATAACCTAACTTAATTTAAAAGTGAAGCAATTTAACTACTTTATTCATACAATTGTAATTTTTAATTCATTTATGTTGTATTTTAATCTATGATAAAATTTTATGTAAATATTAAAAAATCGGCCCTCAATTATAACTACCGTTGCAGCCTATTAAAGTCCACTGCCGAACAACAGCCATAGATTACCTCATATGGGGATTTTTTTTAAATTTATTCATGACCATGGTTGCGAGGACCTTCAGTCGAAAACATTACTTTATAATTATCCTTCATAGTTCACTGCTTCACAATATGTTGATGCGTCACATTGTGCAGCCCTTGTGAGATTTTGACGGCAACTTGAGCCAGCAGGCAGCTGACAGTTGGCGATGGTATCTAAAGGCGCCTATGCAACAAACAGCTCATCTTGAGAATCCATCACCATCAGAGCACTTGTTTCACCGTTTCCACTAATAGTTCACATGCGTAGACAGTTAATACATAAAATCGCACCACTTTTACATATCAAAATCCACTTCAAACTATTATTTAAACTATAATACAGGAGCAGCATACCGCCGCCGATCAAGTTCCCTCATATGGGGAATATTTGCCATAGTTGCCATGTTATGCGAGCGGGTTGGCAACCGCAGTTTTTTTTTAATTTTAGTCGTTATTAGGACGCTGCTGCCTATCGCCTGATTTGTTTCCCTCAGGCTACTTTCTTACGTACCTCGTAACGTCTTTCGGACGTTCTTACACCGCCACTACAAGGTACCGGTACGGATACGAATGCGGGTATGAGTTCGGGTACGTATACGGGTACGGTACGGGTCTATAATAAAATAAATTAATTGCGCTTATACCACGAAAGGGATCTATCTCCCCGCTCATCACTGTCTCCCACCCGTACCGTTCTGTAACACTAACCCGTCTAAAACATGCCATCTATCGGGTCACTTTCAAAGACATTGTTTTACAGAAATAAACATTCTTCAGTGTCGTAAAATAAAACTGCTGTCTTATAAAAAGTAACTTTAAACAATGCTATTTTAACATTAAATTTTTTTAAATGTCCCGAACATTTTCAATTGATTGTTTTGCAATTTTAAGTGCTGATTTACCAAGTGCTCGGCGGAGAAGGGAAACAACCTGGATAGAGAAATGAGGGAGATACAAATACAGGGAGGTACGCCAACATGCTCAGTGCAGCGGCTTAATTGCTCCTTAACCCTCTCAGAATTAAGAGGCCTTTGTCCAGCTGTAGGAGGTTTGTCGGTTGTAACGTTACTTTTTAACTAATATCCACCTATCCATTACAGCTTGTCAAAAGTGCTGGATATAAGCCTCCCTCATAAATTGCCTCATAGAAAAATATCTAAATAATCCTATTATTTCACAGAATAAGTGTGAAAAACGAGCATAGAGTCCACCGTATGGTAAGTGGATACTGAGGCCCATAGACATCTATATTTATCATCGATTAAGTATCAAATTGTAGATGCGTTGTCACCCCTGAAGACTAAGATAGAATGCCTCGTTTCCAGTAAAAAGGGTCTCCCGTTCTCTACACTCACCACACGAAATATAGCAATATTAAGCTGCTATTTTACGGTAGTATTCGGTGAGGGCGTGTTCCAATCCCGGTCGAGCTGACCCATTTGGATATCTGTGAGACGATTATAACCTATCCCCAATAGATATATTAGATTGCCCCATAGATTGTCTCGTAAGTATCCCCGTTAAGACTGGTCACCGTCACCGAAATTCCATCTGTAGGACAATATTATTATTATTGTAATACATAATGTAGATATCTATTGATTTAGTAAAATTTCACCGACTGCGTAGTATGTAAAAATAAGTCCGGCGAATAACGGCCGAGGCGACGTGAATACGTGATATTGTTGCGAACATTTTCATATTCGATAGTTTTCCGGCTGTTCACCTTTTCGTCAAGGCCGACTGAAGTGAGGCCAGAGCGCTACTAAAAATAACCGCGTAATTTTAATTTGTTACATAGATAGATACTTCTTCATTATTTTTAAAACATAAATTGTAATCTGTCAAATTTAGCTTGATAATTATGACAGCTCACTGTAGGGGTAGGGTGGTGTATAATCGTTAATGAATATCATCATCATCATCATTACAGCCCTTCACAAGTCCACTGCTGAACATAGACCTCCCCCAAAGAGTGCCACAAAGCACGGTCCTGTGCCACCTGCATCCATCGACTTCCTGCAAGTCTTACCAGGTCGTCACTCCATCTTGTGGGGGGACGCCCTACACTTCGCCTACCGGTACGAGGCTGCCACTCGAGAACCTTTCTTCCCCATCAGTTGCCGGTTCTTCGAGCTATATGGCCGGCCCACTGCCACTTCAGCTTACTAATCCGTTGGGCTATGTCGGTTACTCTGGTTCTACTGCGGATATCCTCATTCCTAAGTTTATCACGCAGTGAAACTCCGAGCATAGCCCTCTCCATAGCTCGCTGAGCGACCTTGAACTTCCTCATACGGCCAGCAGTGAAGGACCACGTCTCAGTTCCGTAAGTCATCACTGGCAACACGCACTGGTTGTACAATTTTGTTTTAAGGTTTTGAGGTATTTCTGACGAGAAGATGTGTCGTAGCTTCCCGAACGCTGCCCAGCCGAAATGAATCCGTCGAATATATTCGATTATTATTCTCATAGAACTTGCAATCGGTAGTTGCATGGCTGTATTGATTTGGAATTATAAAAAGCGAATGTAATATTAAATGTACTGAATTAAATATTACTGAAAAGTCATCTTTAATAATGACTAAAGATGACCCATCGTCATCCTCTCCAAAAATGGGACGACTTTTGCATGATTGCCACAGTTGTCATTTTTGGTTTATCAGATTTTAACATGGTTAGTCTATAATATTGTATGTCACTAATTTTTGTTAGCGTATCTTTATTTATCTGTTTAAAACGGGCAAATATTATATTCAATTGTATCACCACGTTAACACTCAAATTAAATATAAAAATATAGAAATTGTATGAAAAAAGCAGTACATAACTTCATAACATTATATAACTATATACCTACTATATAACTGAATACTGTATAAGTATATATTAAATCTAATTGAATTTAAAACTAAAATTTTTAACAGTGGTAGAGCCACGCGGCAGCTTTTGCTGTCCCACGCATGGGCCGGCTCGAACCGGGGTGGTACCACGATCTCACAGAATACCAGCGTGAAGTAGAGGTTTACCTCTGCGTTTCGCTTGGTGAGTGCAGGTGGCCGGAAGCCCTTATTACTGGAAATGAGGCATTCCATCTTAGTCCTCACGGGTGACAACGCATCTGCATTTTGAATGTAATAGAGGATACTATGGGCCGCAGCAACCACTTACCATTACATGGACTGTGTGCTCGTTTGACACCCTTATCCTATAAAAAAAAGGTAGCTCAGTGACTAAGCACTCGCCGTTAGAAGAACGCAAGCAGCCCGGGTTCGTTCCCTGCCCTTAAGTGATAATTTACCACGTGCTCGACGTTAAGGGATAACATCATGAGGATATGTGCATATCTGACTAATTTAAAAATAATATTTCGAAAGCATGTGAAGTCCGCCAACATGCATTAGGGCAGCGCGGCAATTCCTTTTAGAGGGTTTAAGCCCTCTCAGAAATTATAGAAGGCCTGTGTCCAGTAACTTTACTTTACTTTTAACTTTAAAACCTTTTCATTAAGATTTTTGGCTTGGATGCTGGTCCTTTAAGCCATGTCGTCATTTTATTCGGGATCTTCGTTTTTATAGGTTTTCAGTATCAAGTGATAATAATCCTTTATAGTACACTGTTTTACAATATGTTGATACGTGACATTGCGTACTTTTTAGGATATTTTGACGGAAACTTGAGCCAGCAGACAGTTGGCGATAGTAACACTGGTGACTATCTTTATATACTCGAATAAATGACGCAGATGAAAATGTACTATAATTGTTTTATTAGGATGCTGTCAACTGTGAGACTTCTAAATTACATTAGATGGAACATTCTTGAGATAAAGTAGGATGAAACTGTCTATGATAATATCAAGGCTGTCATATTTATAGCAATTGCTAATTAGCTTACGAGAGTTACAATAGGATTCGAATTTATAAAATATGTGATGCGAGATGTTATGGCACGGAAATGCTTTTTATAATTTCTTTAAAAGACCGTTTAAATCGTATCAAAAAATATTTTGCGATGAAGTATTAGCAAACAACTGAAATCAAGGGTAAAATAAACGACTCCGTGGTGCAATACGTTAGCGAGAAGTTGTAGCGCTTGCAGCCGCTGGTATTAATCTCGCATGGAGCAATTATATACATACTCGTATGTATGGTTGCCAGTATGGCCTACAAATAATTGTAGGCCGCACTGGGTCTTTGTCCTTGGGCAACTTATGTGTGAAAACTGCATCCACGATACAGGAGAAAACCTAGTGTAGGTGTAAAACAATGAACTATAGAATAATTCAGTTTTCTGTGGATGGAGGTGTAATTCCGCTTCTTAGTCACTAACCACTTAAATTATAATGTCATAATGACATGGGGTAGTGGATATTCTTACACCGGCACTACGTTGTTAGGGATACCTTGCTAACCATTTAATAATGACTCCAGTTTACGTCACTCTATACGAAACGAATCACAGTACAATTAGGTTGGTATTTAATGTTGGTACTCTTTACGAGCGTAGTTCCTCCCCGGTTCATCCGACCTAATCGTGATGCAGTCATATTATATCAGTGCGGATTAAACGCGTTGGAATAACTGGAGATAGCCTTGAAAAATATCACGGCGTCTCTCATCTTTATTATCTAGTTGAGTGTAAGAATTTAGACAGTGTATATTGCACCACAATTTTTGATAACAGGTCGTTGACATTGCGAATCTGACGCGGTTGGAATTCCTGATTTCAGTTGAAGATAGCGCAACGTTAGAAATAAGATTTTTGTTGTATATAGATCTATGATATATGATATAGATCTATGAGATATATGGATGTGGAGGAAGCGAGAGAGGTGTGTCAGGATCGTGCCAAATGGAATTCCATAGTCTCTGCCTACCCCTCTGGGTGACAGGCGTGAGTGTTTATGTTTTTTTTTATAGATCACTGGTGGAGTCTGTCTGGATACAGCCTCTATATATAAATGCCGCCAAATAGCCGTGCTTGTGCTGCTGTGTTCCAATTTGAAGGGTATAGAGATCCTGTACAATTACGGGCTATGAGGCATTTCATCTCAGTCCTCGAAAGTGATAGCACATCCGTAGTTTTCTGTGTTGAAGTTGGCTGCAAGTGTCCATGACTGCAGTACACACTTACTATCAGGTGAACTGTAAGTTCGTATGTCATTACCGTTTTATAAAAAAAAATATTAAGAAGTTTAAATAAATTACAAACAGATTCAAATTTCGTCTTTAAGTAATTACCAAATTAAACCGCTCGGTAGCGTAGTGGCTTAACCACAGATCATAGAAATCTAAGATATGTGGTAAGCCCACATATCTTAGATTTCTATGATCGATCGATGACGTTAGGTTGAAACGTTAGGTTGAAAGAAAGTTTTTTTTTTATAGGATAAGGGTGACAAACGAGCACACAGTCCACCTGATGGTAAGTGGTTGCTGCGGCCCATAGACATCTACATCTATCCTCGTTTGCGAATCAAAATGCAGATGCGTTGTCAACCGTGAGGACTAAGATGGAATGCCCCATTTCCAGTAAAAAGGGCCTCCGGCCACCTGCACTCACCAAGCGAAACGCAGAGGTAAACCTCTACTTCACGCTGGTATTCTGTGAGGTCGTGGTACCACCCCGGTTCGAGCCGGCCCATCCGTGCGACAGCAAAAGCTGCCGCGTGGCTCTACCACTGTTAATAGAATAAAAATAATAATAAATAAAATTTACATGGAAAGAGATATTATTTATAGAATAAGGGTGACAAACGAGCACACAGTCCACCTGATGGTAAGTGGATGCTGTGGCCCATAGACATCTACATTTATCGTCAATTAAGAATCAAAAGACAGATGCGTTGTCACCCCTGAGGACTGAGATGGAATGCCTCGTTTCCAGTAAAAAGGGTCTCCGGATCTTTACACTCATTATACGAAACACAGCAGCATTTAGCTGCCATTTTACGCTGATATTGTGTGAGAGCATGGTATAACCAGGTGGTAGTTCTTCCCCGGACGAGTTGACCCTTTCATGCCAAGCACATAGCACAGTAGTTTTATTTCATTTTTATAGTTATATTTAATTAACAGTCTATTAATGTGTGTGCAGCCTCACTTGACGCGTTAGAGATTGGCACTACTGTGCGGCTATCGTTTCGTTTGCGTTGCTCTAGTACTGCACCACTTTTTAATTTTTTTTAATTTATTCATGACCATGGTTGCGAGGACCTTCAGTCGAAAACATTACTTTATAAATATCCTTCATAGTTCACTGCTTCACAATATGTTGATGCGTCACATTGTGCAGCCCTTGGGAGATTTTGACGGCAACTTGAGTCAGCAGGCAGCTGAAAGTTGGCGATGGTATCTAAAGGCGCATATGCAACAAACAGCTTATCTTGAGAATCCATCACCATCAGAGCACTTGCTTCACCGTTTCCACTAATAGTTCACATGCGTAGACAGTTAATACATAAAATCGCACCACTTTTACATATCAAAATCCACTTCAAACTATTATTTAAACTATAATACAGGAGCAGCATACCGCCGCCGATCAAGTTCCCGCAAAAACTCACCACTCTTTAAATATAGGTAGTATTGCCATTTTCAACCGATTTGAAAAAAAGGAGGAGGTTCTCAATTTCATCGTATTTTTTCTATGTGTGTTACCTCAGAATTTTTTCTAGGTGAACCGATTTTGATGATTCCTTTCTTATTTATTTATTTTATTTATTTATTTCACATATTTGCATAAAACATGGACAGATAAGGATGGTACAATTCTTAAAGCACAACATGTTTTGCTATGTGATTGTGATAGCATGCAAATTTACATAAATAGCACATATACAAATGAAATTTTCTAGTCATAATACAAAACAATTAGACTAAAACATATAAAATCATAAGTAAACAAAGATTATCAATTCATTAAAAATCTTATTTGAAAGCTGGTGCTTTTCATGTGGTATAATAAATTCATCAAGGTCTGATTGGTAGTTTTTGAGTTATCCTTAATAATTTATATTGAAGTCGATTGTACAAAATGTTTAATTTTACCACATGACCTAATAATACTTTCAGGATCGCTAGAATGTACCATTCTACATTATATCCGACAAACTTAGACATTAAAAAAATTGTAAAAATAAATGATCCTTAATTATCTGAAATCTAAATAACACTGCACTAAAATATCCTACCCTGGCGAAGCAAGGGCGGGTCGCTAGTGAAACAATAACCACATGAAAAGCACCAGTAGTATAAATATGTTAAGATCTGACAATTAGTTTTTGAGTTATCCTTAATAATGCTTGTTTAATTGACTTCAAATTCATTGACGATGTTCTTATTTTATATTGAAGTCCGTTGTTCAATATTTTTAATTTGACCACTTGTGTTTCTAAATTATGCACGATTATTACTGGTAACAAATTTAATTTTGTGGCAACCCTGCTGGAATTCTAGTGTAAACTGAAAGGCTATCACTAACTATCGCGTGCAATAGTAGTCTAGTACTGTGGCTTGTAACATGTAAAAGAAAGAATGTCTTGTAGTAATATAATTTACCTCTAAGTTTACAAATGTCATTTACATTTAAAAATCGAACTGTCGATTGTGGACCTAAACAACTTACTTGTGTCCATGGAATAGACTAAAATAGGCGTTCCAACCCTCACGTGCTCCTTGTAACGGTACGGGAGGGCGTTATGGAGATTTACCAGGAGGAGGACTGCATGAATAATACCGGAGGACAAACAAAACGATGCCCTAACAATGCTTGTTGTATAATTTAGACATCGGAATGACGGAATATAGCTTATTTAAGAGTCCAGTGTCTCACTGCACGGATAAAGCGCCCGCCCCTACATCGCTTTGGAGGGCTTATCTATTAAGGGGGCTTGGTAGCTTCGATACTTTATCATGCTTTTGTTTGTATGAAATTTCTATAATAATTTGACTTTAGGTACAATTATAGTAAGTTTCGACTATGTGAAAACGTTCATATAACAACATGAATTTTTTTTAAAAAAATTTGATATTCTTATTTAAAAATTGTGATGCGTTCGCCAACTAAATATTTTTTTAATTATAATTTTTTTTATTTTGTTTCAGGTAAGTTCGTGGACTGGATTTTTTTCAGAGCTGGTAAATTTATTTAAATCTATATTCTTTTTTTTGTCACTGTTAAATAGAAATATTGATGTTATAGATTTTTTTTTAAATAGTGATCGGACTGCGTTAAAATTTCATCAAATAAAATATTAACGAAAATTTTTATATAAATTTGATACATAAAAATAACGCGCCTATTTCTTTCTGTTAGTGGTATTAAAACGAAAAAAATTTGACATTACTAATCTTTAAAACTTTTATAAAATTGTTGTCGTTTAAGTAAATGTAATAACAATTATATATATATAAATATATATATATATATATATATATATATATATATATATATATATAAATATATATATATATATATATATATATATATATATTTATAAAATTCTATCATGTAAACGATAAACATCAATATAAATATTAACTTGACAATTCCACAAAAATATGTTATGCCTATTCAATGCACATGTTACTTTTTCTACTTTTATGTTTCTCAGTTAGTAAATCCTCCTTTGAGAAATAAATTTCTTAAACCATTTAAGCCTTTTCTAAAACACACAACTCATATATATCGATAATAACGCGATATATATGATACAAATAATCGATATCAATCAGCGAATTCTAATGGTAAGTTATTAATTCAGCACTGCCTTACCCATAAATTATTAGGTTCCGGGTTCGATCTTCGATGATGTAAACTCACGCATGCCGCAATATTTTTTTTTAAATTCGGTTCATGGACGGCTGGCACGTAACGTCTGTGTATATTTTAACACTGTTCAATAAACAAATAGATTATCGCAATTACCGAATTACTTCATCGTCTACTACCACGCGAGCTACACGAGCGAGTATCGGGGTAGCCACAGAACATAGAAAATGGACGTCTTTTTTGTGTTCTTTGGGGATACCATATAGTTTATTTTTTATTTTTAAAAGTTTGACGGCTCCGTGGCGCAGTGGCTTAGCAATGAGTTGCTGCGCTGGGGGGCGCGGGTTCGAATCCCGCACGGAGCAAGTATTTGTATGACCTACAAATAATTGTTCCGGGTCTGGATGTTTGTCCTTGTGCAATTTGTGTTTGTAAACTGCCTCCACGATACAGGAGAAAATCCTAGTGTGGGGTAACGTTTTTTAAAAAATAAAAAATAAAATATTTTTAAAAGTACATATACAGAAACAGAAACTTTTTAATCCAATATAAACTATAAATAATACTTATTGAAAGTCACTCTTTTGTTTGATTACCACTGGTTCGAAAAAACCTCTGACCTGGAAGAACCAGCAAGAAACTGTGACTTTTTTAAATAACAGCTTATAATCATGTATGTTACACAGTTAACCACACAAAATAAATTACAAATAGCTTGGCAGCGATTACCTCATTCCTACGGGTTATTATAGTTTATTATATTATTATTATTATGATTATCATCCATAAATTCCTTTATATTATAATAACTCTTTTTATACAAACTTTGTTTAATAAAGTTTGGAATTTTGAGCGGGTAAAATTTTGTATATTTTTACAAGCTACACCCATGGGATGAAATAAAATTCTGTTACGTTTTCTGATGCTGTGTATAAATTGTGTAGCTCGTCTTTTTCTTCTTGTCATTTTGTAAAAGTCTAATGCTGGCACATCGTTTGATGTAATTATCACAGTACCAGACGATCCCAGTACCAGATGCGGCTTCTTTTCTCTAATCTGGGTATCTTTCGCCTGGCGGAAATGCTATGGTTAAGTCGCCAAAGCTATGATTTTAGCTTAATTGGCGATAAATGTAGGTGCCTAAAGGTCACAACATCCACTTACTATCAGGTAGATAATAATAGTATAGTTATATTAATAGTATAGTTGTAGCACGAATGGGTCGGCACGACCTGGGAAGGACCACGCTCTCACGGAATACCAGCGTAAAATAGCAGCTTAATGCTGCTGTGTTTCGTATGGTGAGTGTAGAGAACCGGAGACCTACATATTTTACTGCAAAAGAGGAACTAATGTAGCTATATAGAACTATACCACTAATATAGCTGCAGCATGGCTGTACCACGTATAGAGAAACATGTTCACACTCCAATCTCAATAAATAACAATAAAATGTTACTTATCGACAGATTTAAATATCTCTTGCAACTTTTTAAACAGTGGTAGAGCCACGCGGCAGCTTTTGCTGTCGCATGGATGGGCCGGCTCGAACCGGGGTGGTACCACGACCTCACAGAATACCAGCGTGAAGTAGAGGTTTACCTCTGAGTTTCGCTTGGTGAGTGCAGGTGGCCGGAGGCCCTTTTTACTGGAAATGAGGCATTCCATCTTAGTCCTCACGGGTGACAACGCATCTGCATTTTGATTCGCAAACGAGGATAGATGTAGATGTCTATGGGCCGCAGCAACCACTTACCATCAGGTGGACTGTGTGCTCGTTTGTCACCCTTATCCTATAAAAAAAAACTCTCCTTTCGCTAAAATATAGCTGAAGCATATAATATAGATACCTACATGAATATTTTCAAACGACCTGTGAATAGTTGCTAGATGGCGCGCAAACGAAAGTATAATTTGTGAATAGAATCAGTCGTAAGTTCGACTGAACTAACGCGGAGACAGTACGAGAGTTTGCTGTCTGCGTTAAATGTCACTATGGAACAATTATAGAGAATTATTTTAGTACGGCACACGCGCGACGGGCACTTCGTGATCGCGACTCTCTAAACTAAATCGATGTGTACATGAACTAGTTACTATTTGGTCAATAAAAGGAATCAATTACATTTTCAAATAAACCTTAAATTAAATACATTAAATACATTTCGTCAGTAGACTAATGACAGGGCGCGGACCGCGAACTCGAAAGGTCGTGGGTACGAATCCATCATTCGACTACTGTCGTGAACCACTTCTGACACAAGCATTTTAAGCTTACCGGAAGTGGTTAAAGGGAATATTAGTAATGTTTAATAGCATTACTAGTACTTTTTTTTTAAAAATTAAAGAAAATAATATTTATAGTTATCAATTTATTAAATACGATACGAGTTAGGGACCTTCAAGAAAAGAGCCTACTCCTTTTTAAAAAGCCGTCAAAGCATCTGCAATTGCCCTGGTGTTGCAGTTGTTCATGGGCGGCGGTAGTCACTTACCATCAGGTCGACCGCATGCTCGTTTGCCCCCTTTCATATAAAAAAGAATACATTTATAGTTATCACGCTAAGAAGCATAAATAAGACTTCCAAAAAAGATTTTACCAATTTCTTCAGGTAAACAGTAGTGTGCCCGCTGTAACACAAGCTCTGGTTTAAAGAATAATAAAGACGCCTTACTACAGACTATGAATCATTTAATATTAGCTGTCAACATCTTTGATGAAAGCGTTTTCAATCAAAATTGTTTTCTTTGCTTGAAATAATCTGCAGTTGATTAGTACTGGATAGAGTAAGCGGGATAGTATCCTTGTATGGTTTAAAAAAGTATACTTTGTAAATTTCGGTGGCAAAGACAACATTAACATGAAGCTAGTATGTCTCTGTCTCTGACATATTCCTAAGTAGGTACTCTAGTGAGCAACATTTTTTTCCTCCTTGTCAGTCCGTTAAAAATATTTCGAAGAGATTTACGCCAACACGTATTGGGGCAGCGCGGCGGACACTTCCTTGCTCTGAAACCCTTTCAGAAGTGAGAGGAGACCTGTGCCCAGCAGTGGGACCTATTTAGACAGTAACTTTACTTATTTCACCAGATCCTAAAAGTCAAATGCTGGATATGCGCTGCTTAATCTTAGAGTGGATTTGCCAACGTCACGTCTCCGTCTCAAATCTAGGTATGTTACGACTGGCGTAAACGACATCTATCGATATCGACTCTCGATCTTCTAAAATCAGAGTTACCTTGTGCTCTGTATTGGGACGTTTATTTGTACCTACAGACCTTGATATTCGCTAGGGTGGCCTGTAATTTTATTCAAGGAAAATTTGCAACGTTCAAATCTTAATTCGATTTGCATAATAACTCAGTCCCGATCGCGATATGTAGATGAAAATTATTGTTGCATATGCAATATTGAGCTAATTTCAATCGGACCTTATTTATGAATAATAGCTGTATAGGTTATTTGTAATTATTGACTTTTCAATTATGTCTGCTGTATTTGCCTATTTGAAATTGTCATTGAAACAATATCTTTGTTAACGTCATTTTGTTTTATAAGTTAATTTATAATTTAGGGCCAACTTTTCAATTGTCTATTAAAAGTTATCTTTTTTTTTTTTATTTATTTATTCATACAAAGGTAAGTACATTATTTTTACTATTCTCTCGCCAAACTGCAATCAGTTTGTCGGCGAGTTGCAATCAGTTTGTCGGCGAGTTATCTATATCTATACAAATAAATAAAATTGAAGCATCTGTTTGTAATGGTAAAATAACTAATTTTTACTAAATGCATATGAAAGTGTATACGGTAGGTACTAATAACAAAAAAAAACAATTTTGAAAATTTTTGTCTGCCTGTCTGTTTGTTCCGACTAATCTCCGAAACGACTGGACCGATTTTGACGGGACTCACTGGCAGATAGCTGATATTATAAGGAGTAAATTAGGATACTTTTATTTCAGAAAAAGAATTAGGGTTCCGCGCAAAAAAATTTAAACACATGAAATCGTAGTAAATTCCACGCGGGAGACGTCGCGGGGAACAGCTAGTCCATAATAAATTTAACCTGATTCTAGTTGTTCATAGGAATACGCTTTTACCAATCTCCTGGTTTATTTCCCTCAATCAACTATTATGTATTTGTATTGAAACATATATATATATATATATATATATATATAAATATAAATATATATATATATATATATATATATATATATATATATACCAGTTCCCTATTGTTTTTCTCTGCCAACTTGTGGACAAGATGAGGTCTAGTATATGTTATGGGCGGAGATTGTTTGGAAACAGATCTCGCAGCTCTGTTATTTGCCACTGCTGAACTTAGCCCACCTCAAAATTAAAAGCCATTCGGCATTCCGAAATAATTATATACAGTATAACTATTTCATCTATTGATGATTATGTGATGTTCGGGATATCCCAGTCCCAGTTCTAGCATCTTAACCACTTAACCGGATATGGTATAAATGCTCCTTCAACGACACTGCCTGAATGGTAGCATTTATAAAGTTAACATCCTCAAAAAATTTAAAAAAAATTCGTTAAAACGATAATACCACCTAATTTAAAAAAATATAATTTAAAATGAAAAATTTTGTACAACCGACTTCAATATAAATTATTAAGAATAATGATTTCTTACATTTACGCGAAGACTACACAATAAATTAAACTAATTTTTACGGATTTTTTTCGCGTTTAATTTAACTTTTTACTTCCGGACGTTTCGGGTGTTTTTCAGCACCCGTGGTCACGGGAGCGACTGATGTGTTTGACGTCCCGATGTCATAGCTAGCCCGGCTACCTTCAGTTTTTGAATAATAATTTTTGGTCCGATCTACCCGTGACCACGGGTGGTGAAAAGCACCCGAAACGTCGGGAAGTAAAAAAGTTAAATTAAACTCTAAAAAATCCGTAAAAATTAGTTTTATTTATTAAGAATTTAAAGAAAAGTTGGTCAGATCTTGATCAAATTTATACAGACCCACTATAGAAGTACCAACTATCAAATAAAAAAGAATCATCGAAATCGGTTCAACCAGAAAAAAGTTATGAGGTAACACACACACACATAAAACAACAGTCGAATTGAATACCGTCTCCTTTTTGAAGTAGGTAGAAAATACCCTTTCAAACTATCTTACGTACGTGTAGTGTGCAGTACGTTGGCAGATATTTCCCACGAGGCAGTTTATTCATAAATTGCAGTGTTTAGTTTTATTTATAATCTGTCTTCGTTCACGAAAGAGATCTGTTAATTTTCTTTTTACGTGTGTTGTGTCTGGCACGTCGCCGCTAAAATCAATCTTCATTTTAAAGTAAAATACGAAGATGGCCATGAACTCATGAGATATGAGAATGGTATGAGATAAAAAAAATCTTCATTGATTCTTATTTACGGACTGTTGATGATGTAGGCCGCTGGTATCGTCTGGGAGAAAAATATACTAAAACAATTTAGTGAGCGCGTGTACATCCGCGGGGTCGATACATAGGTGTCACCTCGTATAATTTATTTATTTATTTGTATGGATCTCCAACAGTTGTACATATTAAATTACTTCTAATACATGTCTTACATCTACAAATTACTATGTACTACCAATTATAGGAGAACACATCTTTCTAAAACAGTGTTTATAATTTGCCTATTTTAATGGTAGTTATAACAAAAATAACAAAAATAAGTTTAATGAACATAAGATAGATAATAATTTTTGTAACATAAATAAAAGTTAAGTTTAGCATAAAGTTAGTGACTAATTAATTTTCCAAACTATCATTACATTTTTTCATAAAAAGTGTGAGCCCGTCACAACCAATGTCTAGTTAAGGACATGGGTTGCGAGAAGGTCTCCGAGGTACATTAATATTAATAATGTTATAGATTGGTATGTTTAAAAGGTTCACTATGCACTTCCTATTTATAAATATTTTTTAAGGATTTCTATACATTAGCAGAAGTAATCTGAATATGTTTATGAATTAAATAAACACAAAATTATCCCCGACCAATGATCGAAAAGGAAAATTTACAAAAAAAAATTAACCTAATTGCGCACGTGCAGTGGCGCGTATTTTTTCGTGTCCTACGATTGTTGTACGTCCATTAATCACAATCAAAGCGATTTGTCGGTGAAGACACGAAGAAAACAAACATTGTATCGTACACCGCGCTCAGTCACGTCTCCATTCGCGTCTATTGATCATTCCGTATTCTATTTCTGAGCGGCTAGATACAATGTCGTCTCTCACACGAACTTTTCTAGGAATGCGAACAATTGTTATTTCTTAAAACGCTTATTCGTGATATCCTCTTGTGTGGTTAATTTTTTGAAAAAAGAAGAGCTAGCTATATTTTTACGACCAATTTAAATTACGAACAAAAATTCCAACGACTCTATAGTGGAACTCAATCTAAATTTTAAATAGTTTTTTGTCCTATCCAAAGTAATTAAATTCGTTGAAAATTATAAAGGTCAGTTTTCTGCGGAATAAAAATGATGCAAAAAAAAAAGGATAGTTCTAAGTATTTCCCCATGCTTACCACGCTGGGCAGGTGGATTATATGGAAGACCGGAGAGGGATCGGGCACTGAAGAAACAGTTTGACGTGCTTTCCGTGCCATGATCGTAAAACATCGCCAATTTTCTGTCTCCAGGCTGCTACTGAGGATTTCTTGATAGAAAAACCGGATACCTGATTTTGGTTCGACCCGTGAACACCATCATTTGGCGGCAGAAATAGATGAGAAGGTGGTACGTAAAATACATCGCGAATTGCATTGCTTTATTCCGACTTTTTATACGTGGTAGAGCCATGCTGTAGCTATATTAGTAGTATAGTTGTAGTACGAAGGGGTCGGCTCGACCGGGGAAGCACCGCGCTCTCACAGAATACCAGCGTAAAATAGCAGCTTAACACTGCTGTGTTTCGTATGATGAGTGTAAAGAACCGGAGACTCTTTTTACTATAAAAGAGGCATTCCATCTTAGTCCTCACGGGTGACAACGCATCAGCATTCACTTACCATCAGGTGGACTGTGTGCTCTTTTGTCACCCATATTCTATTTTTTTTTAAATATCAGTATATTGACGAATCGATAAGGCATTGGGTAAGCGTTTGGCTGCTGTACTACATGGCCGTGAGTTCGGTAACGTTTTTTTTACAAATAAAAAAAATTGAAACGTGGACAGGTTAATTAATAAAACGTGTAGTAAACGAAATTATTGATCCAAGTTCTACGTTTTACAATTTCATTGAAGACAAAATCACGTACAGGGCCTTTCGTAAACATTATAAATAGCCCTTCACATCATACGTGTTGCTGTTCCCATGCCAAAAACAACGCCATTAAATTGTTCGGTTTAGCACTGGCGCAAATTATTCGAGCATTTAGAGTCGATTTAAAATAAATGGAAAATTAAAATTATAGTGGACCACACTAGACGACTACGTCATTTCTAATGTTGGAGCTGTTATTATTGTAGTATATTAAAATATACATTAATAGTAATTCAAATTTTTATTACTATTATATAATAAGATAGGCAGGTCTTAAGATGAAAATGTACACGACGAACATCATCTGTCATAGATTTGTAATGATGATAATAATGATATTATATGTGTGCAAAGCTGCAAAGGTTATTACATAAAATTGAATAGATCTTTCATGAAATGATTGGAAAGGAGGAACTCAGCTTAAAATCACAATAAATATGATCTACATAGTACCAATCGATTAAAAAGTACATAAAAAGTACTAGAAACTACAAAAAAATATTTGAAATAATAAAATCAAATATTTTTTTTTAATGAAAATTATATTAAAATATTTCATGCAATTAAATTTTTACTAAAGACAGTTTTAGACGCATGCACTTCGTTATCGAAATAATGTGTCGTTACCAGTAAAATATGTACATTTATAAAGTAAAGGTATCCGGTAGTCAACTACGAAACTTATCATACGAACAGCGACATTAAGCTGCTGTTTTACTCTGGTATTCTGTGAGACCGCAGTCCTTCCTCGCTCGAACCGACTCATTTATGCTACATCCATGATACAGCTGCAATATGGCTCTGCCGTAACGTGCAAAAAGGTTCTTTTCGTAAATTTTGTTAATTTAATACAAAAATATGTACATTTTTTATTTTAATAGCATCAATAAAACGTGTGATAATATACTTGGTATTATCACTCGTTTTATAATATTAACGAAAATCACAAGCCTGGCCGCATGCCAGCGGCCCGTTTAATAAACTGTGAAAAAAAAATCGATCTACAATATTCGCGGGTAAAAATTCTTTATCCGAAATTATTATGTTTATTTGTGAATCGAGAATAATAATGTTGAAAATATATGATATTTTTTACTGTCGACGATATACGGTCACGTGGAAACATTTCCAAAAGCTTTTTATGATACATATTCCAATTATTCTTTATGAGACTGTAATAAACCACAGCTTATCATAGACCTCTTTCTAGTTTAAGTATTTTACGAACAAGTGTTAAATAAAAAATGAATTTCAATAAATATTAATGTAATAATCTATATTGGATAAAAATTATTATATTTCCGCGAACACTACACATTGAATAAAACTGCTTTTGCTTTTAACTTATTTTAATTTTTATTTCAATATGTTTAAATAAGTTAAATAGGTTAAGGTAATTTAAATAAGTTAATTAAACGCGATAGAATCCGTAATAGTAGTTTTATTCAATATTCTATTCTATTCTATTCTATGTCATTGTAGAGAATATTTGCCGCAATTTCCACAGTCACCAGGGTTATTAGCGATAGAGTATCTATATATATATATTAACACCTTTAAAGCTGTTCCCCGTTATCGGCTTTGGTACTCCATAATATGACAGTAGTTCCGTAGAGGCTCCCTACGTCGACTCGACTGGGGATGGACTTACACAGAATACCAGCATAAAATAGCAGGTTAATGCTGTTGTGCTGGTAACGAGGCATTCCATATTAGTCCTCAAGTGTGACAACCTGTATTTTGATTCTTGATCGATTGTTAGTGTATATATGGATCACAGCATTCACTTGCCGTCAGGTGGGCTGAGTGCTCGTTGGTCACTCATATTTCTATTAAAAAAAAAGTGCAAAACCCTTGCACAAGCCAGCCGATTGTTCGTTTATATATTTTATCTACATTTGATATTAAATTCAGAAATCACGAATTATTTAACGTGGTAAAGTCACGCTTTACTATGTGTGCAGCACGAATGGGTCGGCTCTACCGGGGAAGGACCGCGCTCTCACAAAATATCAGTGCAAAATACTAACTTAATGCTGATGTTTCATATGGTGAGTGTAGAGGTGACCCTTTTTCACTGGTAACAAGGCATCTATATAAGTCCTCAGAAGTGACAACGAATCCGTATTTTGATTCTAAATCGAGGACAAATGTAGGTGTCTATGGGCCACAACATCGACTTACCATGAAATAGACTCTGCGCTCATTTGTCACTCTAAATGAATAAAATTTATATAAACTTCTGGACATAAGTTTGGCGATGAAAGTACCTAAAAATATAACCTTAGCTTATAAAACATATGAGCCCGCAACGTATAAAGTTGTAACCCGTCTATCATCTGAGTATTTTGTTAAGGTTAAGTGAGTTGTTTTAAGTTCTCCAGCTACTGGACGCTGTGAGATTTAACCTGGCATTTATACTTCACATTACAACAGTTACAAGATATTTGTTTTATTACCTACATTAAAACGGGAAGTTACGAACAGCGTTCACATTTATTGCCGTATCGTGGTAGTTAAATATAGGCGCTTGCTGGAAATTCATAATGCTAGCAACCCTGGATTGTTACCTGGTGGCACCAATGCAATTCTTAATTACTATCTTAAGTGGTGAGTGGCATACAAATTATCTGAGACATTTAAATATTTTTTTTTATCGAATAGGTTGACAAACGAGCCCAACAGAAGTATTTATTTATTTATTTATTTAACCATTTATGTACACACAAAATAATGTTACAATGAAGAAAAAAAAAAAGATATTTTGTAGTATGTAGGGTGAAACTATACAAATATGTTTTATTTATTTTCTAATTTTTTTTATTTTTTTTGTTTGTCCTCTAAATATATTTCGAAGCATTTGAAGTTCGCCGACACGCATTGAGGCAGCACGATGGACTTTTCTCTGATTTACTCCAAAATCCTCACAGCAATGAGATGTCTATAGGATGTTACATTACTTTGATATTATACTGAATGTAAAAACAAAGGTGTTCATAAATAAAATTAAATCTATCTCAATTTCATACACGCAATAAAATAAAATTCTTATTGTTCCATTGAAGTAATACGAGTATGTACTTCAATTAACTAAGTAGCCCATGCTCGTATTAGAAAATCCCCTTGCTAACGCTGGTGATGATTCTGACTTAGTAATTGAATATGATGAAGATATTAACCCAACAGCACCTCCAAAGAAAAAGTTTATTGATCCACTACCTCCTATTGACCATTGATCTGAAATAAAGTATGAGTCATTTGAGAAGAACTTTTATCTTCCTCATGAAGATATTGAAAACACACCACACCAACACACACCAACAAGTTGTGAATTGGAAAAAGAATTCGGGTGTAAAGTAAGGTCGAATGTTGGGTAAATGGTGTTACGTAGGTACCTTTTTAATTTACCTTTGAATTTTCATATCTTCGGTCTTTTCTTAACTTTGCTTGTTTTATTTTATAATACTTTTACCGATGGGTTTATATAAACAAAGGGCGTCATTACCACCGTATGTTGTTTCCTCACAATCGTACAGTGTTATTAATCGTGCAGCATTACAAGTCTCCTTATTCGCGATAACGATACGTAATTTGCAAGCCTGAGGCGCCGACGACGCCGCAATCGTGTCACCTAATTGTTCGAGCTGCAGTCGGAACAGAAACACCGTTGAGTCGATAATGTTGATCATTTGTTAATTACCTTTGGATGTTTCATTCGCCATTCGATATTTCATTGGTAATTTTAAGATTTATTGCTTTTTGACGTGACAACGTCTTATAAATCGATGAAGCTGGCTGCACGCACGAAAAAACATGACTCATGCGGCGTTACCTAGGCGTTCCATTTAAAGTGCAAGCGAGAGCGCGGAACGAGCGACAAAGAAGGTAATGATTCTTTCGATATTAAATATTTCTTATGACGTTGTCACGTTCAACTATCGTTAGTAAACCGACTTTACAGACAACCGATTTTTTTTTGCTCTTAATTCAGACTTTTTTCGTTTTGTAAAACCTTTTAGATTTCATAATTATTTGTTATTTGTGTGTATTTATTAAAATGACTGCATAATTTATTTTAGTTATATTATTAAAATCGGCGACAGCATCTGTCTCATAACAACTCAAAATTATAAAAAACTGTGGTTGACTATGCAAAGTGTGGCAACTATGGCAAAATCCCCCTATGAGACAATCAATGGGGGACACCTGTGTTCAGCTGTGAACTTTTATAGGCTGTAATGGATGGATGAATGGAACAAACTAGCGTAGGCGTTGGGCAAGTGTACACGAATTTACTGATAGACAACTTGCAGATTTCTCTTTAAATTTAGCGGACAGTTTGTTTATGTAATATATAAATAATCTGTTTTTTTTTACATAAAAGCACATATTGTAAAACTAAGTATCGAAAGATTTTCTGTGCTCAATCGGCTTTAAAACATAAAAATAAAAACGTATGTGCCGTAAACATCGGATCTGTCGGTGAACTATATTTGATACGAATGAAAAATTACGATTCAGGTTAGCATTTTATCAACGTAAACAAGGCGCAATTGGTGTTAAACGATTCGCAGTAAATCATGAAAATCATCATAATAAATATTGCTATGTTATTTTCTGTTTTACGCTTTGCGTTTAGTAACTATAATTTTCTTTAACACTAATGGGAATGATTTGTTGAAGCATATTTTAAACATTTACTGAAACTAGAAGAAATAGCAGCCAGCTTTTAGCCGGCTTAAAAAGGAGGAGGTTTGCAATTTGACCGTGTTCTTTTTTGTAACTGTGAACCGATTTAATTTTTTTTTTTCATCAAAGTGTATACTTGAAATAAATAAATTTGAAGAAAACTCCACCTCTAAGGGTTAAATATTGGGAGATGAAGCTTCTAATGTAACTATTTCGACGACATTCTAATTATTACTTTGAGGTTTTCTTAGTACACTCAAAAGGATCAAATATTATACTTTTAATAAAAAGAAAAAAACGGCTTCATGTTTTAATTGTTCTGTACTCTGTCTTAGCACCGACTTGAGAAGCTATTAGATGTATTGACCTTATAAATATAATATAATAATTTCCATATAGGTCAATGATTAGATGGAAATATTTTATTCTTTTTGCTCTCTCTATTTCTCTATTTCTTTTTCCTCGAAGTTGGCTTTTACTTTTCATTATAAGTTAAATTTTATTTTATAGTACTAAATATAATTTTAAAGTTAAAAAGTTAAAGTTACATCCTATATACGTCCCACTGTTGCGCACAGGCCTCCTCTCATTCCTGAGATGGTTTTAGGGCAAGGAAATGTCCGCCGCGCTGACTCAATGCGTTTTGGCGAATTTCACATGTCTTAGAAATATTTTTTTCTTATTTCTCAGGCATGTCGGTTTCCTCACTATATTTTCCTTCACTGCCGAGCACGTGGTAAATCAGCACTTAAAATTGCAATTAACAATTTCATTGGTGCCGGCGGGGATCGAACCCGGGTTGCTCGCGTACTGTGAAGTTTACCGCGAGTGGTTAGCACTTGAGCCATCACGGCTCTAAAATATAATTTTTACTAATTCATAATCTACGCTAAAATTAAATAATGAGAAAGTTTTGCATCAACTAATACAATTTTAACCCTTTCGCTGTCCCGTGCACTACATATAGGTCATTGCTATTGTCTTACTATTGTTTTAAAACCGGACAGTGAACGTGTTAATTTAATTCATTGGTTCGTATCCTACAGATTATCTTTTCTACCGACTTCAAAAAGGAGACGGTACTCAATTCGACTGTATGTTTTTTTATGTGTGTTACCTCATAACTTTTTATTAGGTGAACCGATTTCGATGATTCTTTTTTTTATTTGAAAGCTGGTGCTTCACGTGTGGTTCCATATAAACTTGATCAAGGTCTGTCTAATAGTTTTTGAATTATTCTTAATAGTTTATATTGAAATCGGTTGTACAACATTTTTAATTTTTAATCATTCTAAGTAACCTACTTAGCAGAATTTTGCACTTATTCTCGCATAATTGAGTTTTGACTGCACATTTGGCAGTATCGGATATTTTGAACCTTGAGACACAATCTTCGTCACTGGCCCAACAATTTTCCAAATGGTATTCTCGAAACATTTTGGATACAATAGAGATTAATTTAATATTAATTAAAAATGTAGTGTGATGATGTCTCTTGCTTCGAACCTTTACGTATTCGTCAACACGAAATTTAAAAAAAATGTTTTATTATGCAAAAGAAATGTAACTTATTTATAGCAATCTCTCATTTAGTTGATATTTACGATATGTGGTACAACTATTTAAGTATACCTTTTGAGAGAGAAAAAAATCAGGAAATTCGGCAAGCTGATGATGAACCTTGAACAAGGTTCTTTCAAAAGTCTAATGCTAAACATTGGATAGACTTCTCCCACAGATAATCTCAAAGGGGGGAATTTTCCATAGTCGTCATGATTGAGAGGCGGATCGGCAATGGCAGTGTTTTATTATTTTCAGTTGTTTTCAGGAAGATGCTATTTCAGCCCATGGGATAGTATGGGCTATTAGATTCTCTAATGCTGCCATTAAGCAAATTATACTAATAGATTTCTTTTTGGATTAAAAAACAATTAATGCCTACTCCAATGTGGACTAGTGCGTCCGACCGCATGCGAGCCGTCGACACTAGCCTCGTGTTTGCGGGCGATCTGCGATCTCGGTAATATCATTACTTTTGGTGCCGCATCGGATAGTTAATATGTGTTTGTGTTACAGTTTCTATAACGTTAGGGTAACTTCGGTAAGTGAATACAATTTAAACGTCAACGAAGTTAGAAAATTTACATAGAGTAAAATTATTGTTTTTTTTTTTTTTTTTTTTTTTATAGGATAAGGGTCACAAACGAGCACACAGTCCACCTGATGGTAAGTGGTTGCTGCGGCCCATAGACATCTACATCAATCCTTGTTTGCGAATCAAAATGCAGATGCGTTGTCACCCGTGAGGACTAAGATGGAATGCCTCATTTCCAGTAAAAAGGGCCTCCGGCCACCTGCACTCACCAAGCGAAACGCAGAGGTAAACCTCTACTTCACGCTGGTATTCTGTGAGGTCGTGGTACCACCCCGGTTCGAGCCAGCCCATCCGTGCGACAACAGAAGCTGCCGCGTGGCTATACCACTGTTATTGTGCTTTGTACTCCTATGTAAGCTGAGATTGGAACCGGGAAATTACATGACAATAGATAAATATTGAGGTACCACTATATCGCAATCGATTTCAAATTTTGTTGAGGTCGAAAATTTATCAAAATTTTGTCACGAGTTTGTGGGCTCTGATGTGGCTCTAAATATCGATTTAGGGTATCGACCCTAATGCACAGTTGGTTTTTCTGCGGAACTTTAATGCGTGTCATCAAGACTGGCTGGTCCCATACCAAAAGACCGACCACGCTGGGAGAGGCGTGGAATTTTGCCTTGTCGCTTGGGCTCCCCCAGCTAGTACAACAAGCGACTAGGGTACCTGATGTGGATGGGTATACAGCCAACTGCCTCGAACTTCTGCTGACGACCGATCCAGACAGGTACGATGTTCAGGTTACCTCACCTTTGGGAACTTCTGACCACAATCTGGTGAAATCTGTGTCATTTTATATTCCCTGCCTAACTACGATTTCTGTTGTGCCCAGCAGTGGGACGTGTATAGGCTGTATCTTTACTTTACTTGTGGGGCTTATAAAATTTGGGAAAAATCGACATAAAATTCGACCATCTGTCAACCCTATTTAAGTGCTGTTGATAACTCCCAACAATATTTGGAAGATGTGTAGTCAAAATCGTTCAGGAGATCATTGAAATAACCGTAAAAATTTACTCATTATAAAGCCTTAATAAAATTACGAAGGTTTATCACCTCGATATAACTCCAATCGATTTGTAAGCAGGCTCTTTGAAGCAACTGCTAATGAGCTGTAACTACCGGGATACTGCTTGTTTATGTGGTTTTTAATGTGCCCCTGCGAGCCTTGTTGAGGTGTCAGCTCAACGAACTGGAAACGATCAGGGCTGTCGACATAATATAATTCAAGTAATATCAATCATTTTATCGTTTTTTTTCATCGATTTTTCTTTGAGTGATTAGTGTTAAGTTGAGTAATGCGTTGCATACGCTGTAGTAGTAAATGACCGTTTGGTAAACGATTTTAATTAGAATTTTTCTTTAACTGATTAGAGTGTTAAGTTGAGTAACGCGTAAAAGTTAATGTGAATCGACACCCGATAAATTGTGTTCGATCCCGGCTGGCACCATTTAAATTATGGATCCCAATTTTAAGCGCTGATTTTCATATCCTGAACGGTGAAGGAAACACCGCGAAGAAGTCTGTTTAGTCTATTTAAGGTATAAGAAATGTTTCGAGAATGCGTGAACATTGCGGCAGATTGTTCTACACCAAAATCAGAGGAAAAATAAGAGGTTTCCTGTACTCAGCATTATGAGAATAGCAGCTTACATACATACACACATTTCAAACGTTGAACTACGTTCTTTCCTCCAATTGGTGTAAGTTGCGAAGCGTAGCGATCACAGAAATCCCTCTAAGTTTGCGAGAGATCTTCATACAGAAAGGATAGTCAAAATCTAATGACGACGTTGTTAGGTTTCGAGAGTGACGGTTTTCTTGTGCTATGAAATGAAATATTCACATTATATTTTATGAGTAGGTAAGCAAGTTATACGGATTGAGTTTCGGATTCAATATCAGAGAGACGGCATAAGCCCTATTATTTATCTACACAAGAGACAAAAATACTCCCATGTCGCCGTAAGTTCGGGTTAGGTATAACATAACAGAAATTTTATACTTTACTTTTCAACATTCAAAAAATAGATTAGACAGGTAACGTTTAAAAATTAAATGAAATTATACCGTGGAAAGAATTTTAAGTGATTCTAAACACGTCTTTATCAATATGACACAATTTAGATTATCATTTATTCATGGGATTATTGACTCTTGTTGGAAAAACCATGCTTTTTAAGATGGGAAAGTAAGTTTTTACGTGGTAGGGCCATGCTGCAGCTATATAAGTAGTATAGTTTTAGCACGAATGGGTCGGCTCGACCGGGGAAGGACCACGCTCTCACAGAATACCAGCGTAAAATAGCAGCTTAACACTGCTGTGTTTCGTATAGTGAGTGTAGAGAATCGGATACCCTTTTTACTGGAAAAGAGGCCTTCCATCTTAGTCCTCACGGGTGACAACGCGTCTGCATTATGATTTGCAAACGAGGATAAATGTAGACGTCTATGGACCACAGCAACCACTTACCATCATATTAAATTCGACAAAAAATTACTTTGCGTACACCCGCTAGATAAAATAAAACGATGTGTCTTACCTAGTTTGAAGAGTTTTAAGAGTTAGTTGTTAGACTTCCGCAAAGTTACGCCTGATTCTATTAATTATTCATTTACCATCAGGTGGACTGTGTGCTCGTTTGTCACCCTATCCTATAAAAAAAAGTCCTTGTTCTCATACACAATGGTGTATTACGAACTGATTAAGTTCAAGCTTTTCTACAGTATATTTAAGAGGAAATTTCCTAACAACGACACTTGTTATGCGTTACGTTTAACGAAAAAGTCTATGTACACCTGCAGCCAAATTAAAACGAAGAAGGTTATAGATGCGTTGTCAGTTCTGAGGACCAATAGGGAGTCTGCTGCTGCTGTAACGTCCTGTAACTATACTGTCTCTATATCCACTTTAGTCTGGAATATAGCAGTGCAAGCACTACTATTTGGCGGCAAAAATAGCTAAAAGGTGCCCATCGAGACTGACTTCAAGAAAAAGATTCCTACAACCTGCTAATATTATCTCCTCCAGACCTAATTCCGGTCATGACAGGACAGGATTATAGTGCCTAAGTGTATGCGCAAGCATAGTTGTACTCTCTATTCACTCTCACAGTCCGATGGGACGGTTCTGATTTATTTTTTATTTGGATGGTAAGTGGTTGCTGTGACCCATAGACATTTACATTTATCCTCAATAAACAATTAAAATGCAGATGCGTCGTCACCATGAGGACTAAGATGGAATGCCTCTTTTCCAGTAAAATGGGTCTCGGGGTCTCTTCACTCACCATATGAAACATAGCAGTGTCAAGCTGCCATTTTACGCTGGTATTCTGTGAGAGCGTGGTCCTTCCCCGGTCGAGCCGACCCATTCATGCTACAACTATACTATTAATATAGCTGCAATATGGCTCTACCACGTATAAAATCCGATACAAACGGACAGAGATCAGGCGCAGGACTAACGGCTTAACGTGTTTCCCGAGGCACGACGGTAAAACACCGCCAACTACCTTACTCCGGGGTGCTACTGAGTATTTCTTGACAGAAAATTAGATTTTTGTCCCGACCCGGGATTCGAACCATATTCGGACCTCGTGATCAAAGTTGCCTTGGATCACTAGACAAACGATACAAGTTTTACCACCTTGTAGTGTAGTAGAGTCACTTTTCTATAAATAAAAGTGTTGTCTCAGTTCACATGTTACTCATACCACATAAAATCACAAGCTGCTTGGTATCATTATCATATAAAACAGAAATAACTTTTATTCCAGTAATAAACTTAATTAAGACGTAAAACTAATGGCTGACAGTCGGATTAGAAGCTGTTTTGTGACGACAGTCTAACTGGAAAGGACCGCGCCGCTTCACAAGTTTCGAACATAAAGATTTCTATTTATTTGATGCCCGACTGGACGTTCCTAATTCGGAAACAGATTGGATCACACAGATAAAGCGAGATTCAATTTCCTTCTATTTTCACTTTAAATATTATTTGAAAACATCTTTTTAGAGTGATTCAGTTTGTATGTATAAGCAAATACCGTACCAATTTTGCGGGTCTTTATGGACGCTGTATATTTTTATAATACTATGTTTTACTCTACTAGACCACCTATTTATCTATTCAATTGTCACAGGCTGTGAGGCATTGGATATCTAAGTCTTTAGGAATTACTATTTATCAGACGTCTCCTTCGTTTAGTATATTTGGTTGAAGTGTCCTTGTACCACTGTAGCCATTTACCGACATGTGGACAGTAATCATGATAGTAATTTAAAATTAAAAATTTTGTACAACCGACTTCAATATGAATTATTAAGAATAACTCAAAAACTATTGGTCAGACCTTGATCAAAATGGGACCACATATGAAGCACCAGGTTTCAAATAAAAAAAGAATCATCGAAATCGGTTCACCCACACATAAAAAACATACAGTCGAATTGAGTACCGGCTCCTTTTTGAAGTCGGTAGAAAAAGGAAGTTGAAGATTTATGCAGAACTGATAGTTATTGTTCATTATTGGAACAACTTAGCTAATGACCATACTATTCTTTTATAAAACTGAAGTGACAAACGAACTTACAGTTCTTACAGATGGTAAGTAGCTGCAGTCCATACATCTTCAACCAACTTCAAATAAAGAAAACTACAGATGCGCCCCACCTGTGAGGAGTAAGATGGAATGCTTCGCAGCCTGTTATCTTACTAATTCTCTCCTTTAGACCGGAACCCAGCAGAGCAAGCGCTAAGAGGCACTAGAAATAGATTAGAGAGTGGTGCCTACCCAGATGTACAAATAGGCAGAAAATTAGGTACTATTTTTCTGCCTATAGTATGTCATGTAGTGGGACACCACCTACATTAATATAAAATTTGAAAAATCCAAAATCGCACACCCCAAACGTCTTTGTAATATTTTAAATGGATTACAGGAGTGACTATCGAAAGGAACCACGTCTACATAATTTTGAAGATAGTGAAAAAAATTAGGTCGTTTTGTCAAGTAGTTCTCTAGATATCTTGTACAAAGAAAATTTATGGAGTACAGACTAAAGTACATCCACAATATAATTTATCGGCTTTTTTATAATAATATGTGTTGTTGAATTAAAAAACGAAACAAAAGAGAAACGACTTAATGTGAGTGAAACGATAATAAAACGATTAATAACATCGAGCCAGCCTGTGTGCAATATTTTCATTGGTCGTTACGTCTCGTCTTCTAAATGTGTCAAGAACGAGTCGTTTGAAACTGTGACCAATGTTTAGGCTAAAATAAATCCTATTACCTATACTATATTACATAGGTAGATACTATACTATATAAAGTTGGTTAGGTGTAACATGAGCAGTTAATATTCTTAAGGTGACAATCCTGTACTTGAAATAAAAATCGCACAAAATTCACTGAGCATCACTCGTAACCCGATCAAGGAAATTATCTCGCGGCTGTCAAGTAAGATTTCATTTCCTGTTCGGCGATCATACCTTGGTTAATGGAATATACCAAGATGCAATAGAAGGACGTTTTGTATTTTTAAATATCTCCTTGATATGGGCTATTTTTATACATGTCGCAGGTTTATGGTGAAATCAGGTTTGTGATCAAGAACCGAAAGAAGACGAAGTTGTTACTTAATCTTATCATTAACCTGAAAAAATCCTGTTTGTGATTAAAAACAGGTTAAGTGGGGTTAGGTCGATTTTATCATAAAACTAAATTTAGTCTAGGTATTTGATCAAAAAACTGGATTTTCTCAGGTTTATGATAACATAAAGTAGTAATCTTGTCTTCTTCCGGTTCTTGATGAAAAGCCTAAGTTTCTGATTAAAAACGTACTTATTCAACAAACAACAAATTCCATTGTGTGTGTATTCGTAATTCTTCTTCTCATAGACGGTTTGACCGATTCTGATGAAATTTTCATGTGGTACTTATGGATAGTTAATAGCAGTTATTGGATTCATTAAGTGATGCTGTTGACGAGACCCAGAAATCAATCGTGCGGAGGCGGGGTGGTTCGGTAGTATCACGGAATATAAAAACTCGTTTTTTTATATTTCGTGAGTGGTATGTTATAAATAGTTGATTGGGATCTGCATCATCCACCGCGTACGGAGTTTCATTTTCTGTTACTCGTACTTCTCTCGTCTAAGGAACCTCAGAAATCGATAGTAGACTTAATAATGATTTTGATCAATGATATTAATCTTTATATATAAAAATTACGTGTCACGTTGTTTGTCCGCGATGAACTCCTAAACTACTGAACTGATTTCAATGAAATTTTGCACACTGTGTGCAGTTTGGTCCAACTTGAGAGATAGGATAGTTTTATCCTGATAAGTGACACTCAATATTTTTTATTACGAATTTAAGGATTTTTTATATGAAGGGTCGTCGAAAAGGGCAGAACAACGTCTGCCTGGCCAGCTAGTTAATATATATAATATAATAAGATATATATATATATATATATATATATATATATATATATATATATATATATATATATATATATATATATATATAATAAGGTGATCGCTAAAATTTGAGACATATTAGTGAGATTCATATTTAGGAGATTATGTGTCTAACTTATATTTGAAACAACAAACATATCTATGTGAGGTAATTAGGTTAGTTGACGAGAACGTTATTGATGTCAATCATTAATTATTTAATCTACAGATTACTCCCTACCAAAATCCACTGCTGAACAGCCAGCCAAGAATAGCACATATGAGAAAAGAGGTTTCGCCCATAGAGGGTGAAACCTCTTTTCTCATAGGTGCTATTCTTGGCTGGCGGGTTGACAGCCGTAGTTTTTTATTATTTTGAGCATCAGAAAGATGCTGCTGCCAATCTCTTGTTTCAATTCCCTCTGTACCTTCGCGGGATTATCTGTTTTATTGGATTCTCTTCAAACGCCATTACACGGTGAAAGAAAAAGACAATAATAATAATACACTACATAAGTAAATCCTATTCTTTATATATTGTCGTACTTAGGGTTCTTCCTTCAGCACAATAAGTTTTAATTATTTAAAAAAAACAATAACTATTTCGATTTGAAATAAAATAGCATCCTAACCATGAGTTCACTTTGTGATTTTCTACCGACTTCAAAAAGGAGACGGTACTCGATTCGACTGTATGTTTTTTGTGTGTGTTACCTCATAGCTTTTTTCTGGTTGAACCGATTTCGTTCATTTTCTTTTATTACAAAGCTGGTGCTTCTCGTGAGGTATCATATAAATTTGATCAAGGTCTGACTAATAGTTTTTGAGTTATTCTTAATAATTTATATTGAAGTCGGTTGTACAAAATTTTTAATTCTTAATTATTTTCGATTCAATTTTCCTTGGAAATTTACAGTGTCTCTTAGTTGTTTTAGTGTAAAATATTAAAAAAATATACTTTAATAGCAGCATACTATTTTTTTATTTATAGGATAAGTGGTTGCTGTGGCTCATAGATATCTACATCTTTCCTCGATAACGAATCAAAATGCAGATGCGTTGTCACCCGGGAGGGCTAAGATGGAATATCTTGTTTCTAGTAAAAAGGGAGAACCTTTTTCAGCTTTTTCAGTTGTCTACACTCACCATACAAAAGACAGCAACGTTAAGCTCCTATTTTACGCTGATATTCTGTGAGAGCGTGGTCCTTCCCCGGTCGAGCCGACTCATTCATACTACAACTACACCAGATATATACCTGCAGCATGGCGCTACCACGTCAAAACACACATTCAAAGTTGGTGTTCTTTGTAAAAGTGGTTCTCTACCGGTCAAGCCAACCCATACGTGTAAACGTAACCCATACGTCGAATCGTCTACGACCGAGTCCTTTCCGATCGGCTCGATTCATTGGCACTGCGAAGAGATGTTGCATCCCTTTGCATTTTCTTTCGCATCTACCATGGGGAGTGCTCTGAGGAATTGTTCGGATTAATCCCAGCCGCCAAATTTCACGAACGCACATCGCGGCAGAACTCCCAAACCATCCACACCATCTGGATGATTGGCGGTCCACCACTGTACGATTTAGAAGATGTTTTCTTCCTCGCACGACTTCCTTGTGGAATCGATTACCATCAGCGATTTTTCCGGACCGATACGACTTAGGGACCTTCAAAAAAGGAGCGTACTCCTTTTTAAAAGGCCGGCAACGCATCTGCAATTCCCTCCCTGATGTTGCAGTTGTTCATGGGCGGCGGTAGTCACTTAACATCAGGTGAGCCGCATGCTCGTTTGCCCCCTCTCTTATAAAAAAAAATCGCGCCGCAGCGTAGCTCTAACGAAATGAAATAATGTGAGTTATCAAATTGACACGACCTATAGATAGGACTAACCAATCAACTATTCAGTAATATGTGTGTAACATACGACTATAATTGATTGTCATTTTTTTTAATATCAAGAAATTGGTATCAGATTAGTAAGAACTTAAACCGATTGGCATTGGAGCGAAAAATTACTGCGGGTTATTGCGCATTGAATTTGTAATAAGACGTCGCTCAAAGTACGATTATAATATGTAACAACATTGACAAGTCTGTTTGTGAGTTTGCTGAATTAACGAAGATTGTCAACCAAAATAAATAGAATACGAATCTTACGAAACACATGAACGACGATAATTAAAACCACATATATTTCTTTAATAAAATATTTATTTATTAACATAACATAATGCAATATTTATAACTATAACTATATACGTGGTAGAGCCATGTTGCAGCTATATTATGGTTGTAGCACGAATGGGTCGGCTCGACCGGGGAAGGACCACTCTCTCACAGAATACCAGCGTAAAATAGCAGCTTAACGCTGCTGTGTTTCGTTTGGTGAGTGTAGAGAACCGGAGACCTTTTTTACTAGAAACGAGGCATTACATCTTAATCCTCACGGATGACAACGCATCTGCATTTGGATTCTTAATCGAGGATATATGTAGATGTCTATGGGCCACAGCAACCACTTACCATCAGGTGGACTGTGTGCTCGTTTGTCACCATTATTCTATAAAAAAAATATAAAAATTAAAAACGAAAATTAAAAAAAAAACATTATTTTATAATAATTAAGAATTACAAACAAAATATGACAAAGCACACAAACTCATGGTAAGTGAATGTTGTGGCCCATAGATCCTCGATTAAGAATCAAAATGCAGATGCGTTGTCACCCGTGAGGACTAAGATGGAACGCCTCGTTTTCAGTAAAAAGGGTCTCCGGTTCTCTACACTCGCCGTACGAAACACATCAGTATTAGGCTGCTATTTTACGCGGGTGTTCTGTGTAAGAGTGGGTCCATCCGCGGTCTAGCTGTAACCATAATATAGCTGTAGATTACAATGTCTAAAAAGTACTTTATATTGTGTGATTTGTTTGATTCATTTTAATTTTTCAGTTTATTATCGGTAATAAGCAACATCGTGCTTAATATTAATAGTCATCCATGATTAATAACTAAAACTGATCTCATATAACTTTAGGTATGGTATTGTGTATATAAGTAATAAATTTACTCATACGTTATATGTGGTGGAGCTATGCTTATACGTGGTAGAGCCATGCTGCTTAGTAGTATAACTGTAGCACGAATGGGTCGGCTTGACCGGGGAAGGACCAATAATAAAATGGCAGCTTGACACTGCTGTGTTTCGTATGGTGAGTGTAGAGAACCGGAGTCCCATTTTACTGGAAAAGAGGCATTCCATCTTAGTCCTTACGGGTGACAACGCATCTGCATTTTGATTCTTTATTGAGGATAAATTTAGATGTCTATGGGTCACAGCATCCACTTACCATCAGGTGGACTGTGTGCTTGTTTGTCTCCCTATCCTATAAAAAGACTGTGTGATGTGTGTGTAACACACATCACACAGTTTCTTCCAGTGAGTGAATCCAAAAAAATCTTATGCTTAAACTTATTATAAATTACGAACATCATAGGGGAAGTTCATAGGAGAAACAGACAGAAACGCACCCACCGCTATTTTAATACTATTATTATTTAACCAAACAATCCTACGTAAGTAGGTTTAATCATACTCTATTTTTACTAGACGTACTTAATTTTGCAAAATTGTATTTGTAGATTACAGATAATGAATTAGCATATAATATGCCGCCGCAAATGGCAACCAGAAGTGGGTATCATGTGGTATATTGTAACAGCGGCTTATAAATGCAAATAACGTAATGATCAGCCGCCATCCATAATGGGATTAAAATGCAATTGTGCTCTAGAGCGGTATACCAATCAGCCAGCGGTATTAAGACGTGGGCACATGAGGAGGGGAGCAAAAAAGCGCTAATCGCATGAGGCTGAAACGTTCCGCTTCGATTCGCCGGCGAGCGCGGGAGATGACTGTCAGTTGTTTTGATTAGTGGCGGCTTTTTTGCCGGAACGAAGGACTGTGGTTCAATTTACAGGCAGCAGGCGGAATTTATTTTAAAATTACCAATTCATAATGGTGCGCAAAATTATTTTCTGGACATTTCCCTTTTGAGAATTTGTTTCTATTCCTGATTGAAAGGAAGAATCGGTTGAAATTCTTTTGTCAAATGCATGCCCTCTTAATAATCGACAAGCGTGTTGTTAACTTTACATCGTTAACAGATGTTTCCATTTATGGATACTCATAGTTCTTCTATGTTATTATTTATACATTAAATCAGTCTATACTAATTTGCCTAGGATAAATCGTTTACGATTTCCGCGTGGTTAATGTTCTAAACATTAACTTAAATAATTATAGTCACGCTAATTACATTTAGTCAGATTATAAAGACGGTAATTACGTTGTTCGTTTAATCCTTCATAATGTTGTTTGATTAGTAACATTTGCAAGTAACCACACTCTACAGGATTATTTTGCAGTAACGAGCCAAATTTGCAGATAAGTTTCAGAATAAGTAATATAGCCAAATGATGAAGAAAAATTAATTAGTAAAGTCTCAAAAATTCTGTCCTTTTTATCTGTTAAATTCAATATGTGTGGTAATGCTTTATTTTAACTGATTGTCATTCATAAATATCTAAGATCTACTAAATATTTTACTACATACACATTCGTAAGGGCCAATCAGCCGGCAAAAAGATTATAAATAGAATTGCACACAGAGGAGCGCGCATACGCGTAGGTGTTGCCCATAAATCACATTCAATTTGGGATAGTTTTTGTTTTTTATTTTTGAATACTGCAATAACGGTATATCATTATTTATATATTTGAACTTAAGCTTAAAATTTGGCTACTTTTGGTTGCCAACCCACTTGCCCAACGTGACAACCATGGCGAATATTTCAATTATGTGCAATCTGTGGGAAATGGCTTAGTCCAGGAGTTTTGGTAGGCTGAGACGGTAATGGTAACTAAAGACATAATTTATACCTAATTTGTGGTTGCTATATTTAATCGATTTGCTTATCGGGCTTTTTCTAATTATATCTTTACATATTTTGTCTATGTTTACAATGCAAACATATAACAACATTGCAAGCAGTACTTTTACTAGTTAATGCATCGAGGAATTGTTGTTAACGTTCTTGCAACAAAAAGTAAAGCAAAAGCTACGTGAGATCTAGGGTCAAATAATTTTAATACAACATTTTTTTTTATTAATTTATCTTGTATTAATTTATGTTGTATTTTATTATTGTTTATTTATAATATCTTGATTTCTCTGTCGTCACTTTCCCATTTCCCTCTCCGCTATTATGTTGTGTATTGTTCCAATCCTAATGCTTCGTTTTTAATGCCGACTGGTTGCCGGTGATATGCTAATATGATTTTGTTTTTGAGATGATAATTAGGTAAAAATAAATGAAAAACGCAGAACCTCTTGTTTGTGAAGGGTTTGGTACATTCAAATAAGAGATCAGCTGAATTGGTAGGCATATCGCATTATGATCGAGAATGGGAGTGACCGTGAGTTCTTTGATTAAAATCTCTTTTCGGGATCTGTAAAAAAAGCATTGTAATTAAGCCAGTCTTTTGGACGTTTTGGAATCAACGGACGAAGGGCAACCCCATATTGGAAGGATTGACGATAGTAGAACCGGAAGGATCTTCGGGCCTTTTCAGACCTCTAAAGAAAAGCGACGGTATGGAGCTTCAAAATACAATTGAGCTTAATGCTGTTGTATTTCACATGGTAGTCTTAGACCTCAGGGGTCAACGCATCTGCATTCTTTTTTTATAGGATAAGTGTGACAAACGAGCACACAGTCCACCTGATGCTAAGTGGTTGCTGTGGCCGATAGACATCTACATCTACCTTCGTGTGCGAATCAAAATGCCGATGCGTTGTCACCCGTGAGGACTAAGGTGGAATGGCTCTTTTCCAGTAAAAAGGGTTTCCGGTTCTCTACACTCACCAAACGAAACACAGCAGCGTTAAGCTGCTATTTTACGCTGGTATTCTGTGAGAGCGTGGTCCTCCCCGGTCGAGCCGACTCATTCGTGCTTCAACTGTACTATTGATATAACTGTAGCATGGCCCTTCCACGTATAAAAATAAAATATACGAGCAAATCTATTACGATCCTCACTGCCACTACCGAAATTTTTATTACAATCTTAAATGCTTATTTAGATACCTTAAAATCTTAAAACACCACTGAGCACTTTCCTCAACCAAAACTTGGAAAACAATTTCGTATATAACAGACATAAAATTCCCATGTCGGTAATGAAAAACACTGTGAAGTGTCAAAGGTGTCAAAGAATGTAAAGATTACAAAGTAAAACTATGGAGGTTCATGGCCAGCTTTGAACTGCTTAATATGATAACTTGCCTCATTGGTCTAGTCGTCGTAAGCGAGGCTGCTGATGATGTGGTTGCGGGTTCGAGTCTTGAATCGGGACAAAATCAGTTAACAGCAAGGAGTCTAATGAGAAACCAGTAAAAAGGGATATAAAAAAATATTTAAGTATATAAAATTTGCGTCACAAGAAAGAGCACTGTTGCCTGAGACACGCGTTTAGAAGCAAATTAAGTTTGTTATAAAAATCTAAAAAAAAATTGATATTTTTATATTTTTGTTTATTTATTTAAAAAGCTTAAATGTAACACCTTAAATGTAACGGTACATAGGGTAGACTTAATGCCATGTGGCAGTCTCTGCCAGTAAACCCTTGGTGCCAAAGACAATTCTTGGCACGTGCGAAAAATTCACTTATATAAAGGGTATATATTTAAAAAATATATAATATATACTTATACTCTTACTATATAAATATCCGTATTAAAAATATTTTTTTATAGGATAAGTGTGACAAACGAGCACACAGTGCACCTGATGGTAAGTGGTTGCTGCGGCCCATAGACATCTGCATCTATCATCGTTTGCGAATCAAAATGCAGATGCGTTGTCACCCGTGAGAACCAAGATGGAATGCCTCATTTCCAGTAAAAAGGGCCTCCAGCCACCTGCACTCACCAAGCGAAACGCAGAAGTAAATCTCTACTTCACGCTGGTATTCTGTGAGGTTGTGGTACCACCCCGGTTCGAGCCGGCCCATCCGTGCGACAGCAAAAGCTGCCGCGTGGCTCTACCACTGTTAAAAATAATAAATAAAAAATATCAAACTTGTATATTATATCGCAGTATGAGAATTTTTGAGATGGTTTTTAAGTTCGCTTTGGGCTTGCGGAAGATTACTGTCACGTAGCCTTCAAGCTACATACGTTTCTCTGTGTGCACACATTAAGAACCTTCGCCAAGCAACAAGGAGTAAATCTAAAATAGACGATGGCGCACTTAAATGCAAACTACTGTTATTTTCGCCGTTTGTTTGAATTCCAAGCCTATTCCGGTCTAAATTACCTAATGCTTAACTAACGTTAACTTTAACATTAGCTATTAAATATGATGCGGCTGCAGAAGTTTGCAAAGCGATCATATCCTTTTCGCACAACACCAGCCTGTTTTAGCTGACTTGAGGCTGAAAAGGAAGTGGATCTCAATTCGAGAGTGTTCTTTTTTGTATGTATTTAACTCGATATCTCCGTTAATTGTGAACCGATTTTAATGATTTCTTTATTATTTAAAAAGTAATACTTTAGGATTGATTCTATACGTATTATTTGTCACATGGTAGAGCCATGCTGCAGCTATATTAGTAGTATAGTTGTAGCACGAATGGGTCGCCTCGACCGGGGAAAAACCACGCTCTCACATAATACCAGCGTTTAATAGCAGCTTAACACTGCTGTGTTTCGTATGTTGTGTGAGAACCGGAGACCCTTTTTACTGGAAAAGAGGTATTCGATCTTAGTTCTCAAGGTGACAACGCATCTGCATTTTGATTCTTTATTGAGGATAGATGTAGATGTCTATGGGTCACAGCAACCACTTACCATCAGGTGGATTGTGTGCTCGATTGTCACTCTATCCTAAAAAAAATATATATATAAATTTGGAGAAAAAAATCCACCCGTAAGCGTGGAAAATAGGGGGTGAAGTTTTTAATGAAGCTATTTAGACGACATATTTATTTATTTATTTATTTGCTTTTTAGTATGTATGTTACATAAGATATTGTTAAATACTATATATACATACTAAGTCCCTAATGGTGACATGCAAATTTATTTATTCTTAGAATTTACAAAATTATACAAAATTAACACATCAAAATCAATCATTATTAAATCGTTAAATTAGCGCCAACAAACAATCCATTCAATTATCCTAAATATATCAAAAGTAAAACATAAAAAAATATAAAATTAACAAATAAATACGAGCTGTTGATATTCGTTAGTCGGTGAGTCTACTCAAACGGGTCATCCGTTTGAGTGGGTACCAGCGACTATGGAAGAGGTATGTATGAGCTGGCCTCAAAGATGTAAAAAACATAAAATAATTTTCGCATAATAGTCTTGAAATTCGGAACTTTAATACACTATTCGTATGTCTTAACTGTTTAATTAACGTCGGTTTTTACTCTTTACTATACATAGGTATATCAAATTTTTATGTTCACGCCTGAACATTGATTTTCCGAAAATGTTGTGTTTTCGTAAATATAAGAAGCCATTTCCCAGATTATGTTTTGTATGCATTTCTTAAACGATTTTACTTACGTATCTGGTTAGTGACATCTTTGAATTTATTAAATTTATTGCCGTAACCTCAATGCAAATGTAAGCAACTTAAACTTGTTACCCGTGCTTAAATTTGCATTGAGATATATTTTAATCATATGAAAGGACATAGAATCCATTGTATAATGCTATATAAGTACCTATAATATATAACCCAAATATATCAAACTATAGGCCGTAATTTAAAACCGATAAAACGTATGATTTAGCGAAACCAAAAGGGGCACGACAGGTAAAAAGGTTGAGGTACCATAGTTTTTTTTTTTCGCAATCAACGCGTGGAATACTTAAAAGAAGATGTCACGCGCGCGACCAGACAGGACATGTCGCCTTAATTGAGCAGTGTGACAAGCGAGTCTTGTTACTTGGACGCGATCAAATGCCTTTTTGCCAGCACGATACTGATGGAGATAGTTTATTTATCAGGTGCGTAAATCTATTAATAAGTACGTTAAAGAATTACATATTCAATTATGTAGAAATAGAAATGACTGGACATTGAATATAGGAATGCTAATATGGTAAGATCAGCATAAATTCAAATGCACAACATTTTGATTGGAATTTTCCAGAAATATTTTAAAGATATCGATTTAAACGTCAATCTCGTTTTGAAACTCGATACCCAACTATTCGTTTATCACCACGCTTAACTAATTACAAGGTAAAATAATCATAAATTACACAAACTGTAAACTTTTGCCTCTGTGTGATTTTAGAGAACTTTTGAAGCAATTACACGTGGTAGAGCCATGCTGCAGCGTTGTAGCACGAATGGGTCGGCTCGACCGGGGAAGGACCACGCTCTCACAGAATACCAGCGTAAAATAGCAGCTTAACACTGCTGTGTTTCGTATGGTGCGTGTAGAGAACCGGATACCCGTTTTACTGGAAAAGAGGCACTTAGTCCTCACGGGTGACAAGGCATCTGCATTTTGATCCTTTATTGAGGATAGATGTAGATGTCTATGGATCACAGTAGCCACTTACCATCAGATGGACTGTGTGCTCGTTTTTCACCCTGTCCTATAAAAAAAACTACGCTCTCACAAAATAGCAGCTTAATGTTGTTGTGTTTCGTATGGTGACTGTAGATAACCGGAGACCCTTTTTACTGGAAACGAGGCATTTCATCTTAGTCCTCACGGGTGACGACGCATCTGCATTTTGATTCTCATGTGTCAATGGGCCACAGCATCCACTTAGCGTTAGGTGGACTACATGCTCGTTTGTCACTCTTGTTCTATAAATATATTTACTAACTTTACCATTATTTACATCAAAGTTACTTAAACTTAAGTTACTTTGTTAACATAAGAGCGAGTATTTAGCTACATTATTTCGAGCGCCCAGACGAAACTTGCGTTCAATGTTTTGTTAACTTTAACTCAGAAACGTTAATATTGATAGATGGGCACTTTAAAAACATTGTTAAACCGATTTTGTGGACCATAATTAGTGTGTTTGACTTTTTGGTCAAAACACGACGCAGAACAATATTTTAAAATTTTAATAATTTTTACTGGGTGGTTACGATCATTTTCGCCTTGAATTTGTCTTTTGTTTAAATTAAGTGGCAAAGGAAGTAATATTCCTTCTGATGGTAGGTGGCAAGAAGGGCATCCAATACATTTTTTGCCACCAAGGCGGCACCACTTAAAAGTGAGGTTATAATATTTGACAGATTTCATATCGCGGAAGTTAATTTAATTTAAAAATGTAAAGGGTAACGTTTCTCTCTGCACTGTAAGCTATATTTTATATTAATAAGTTTAAAAATAAATAAGCCAAACCACAGATAATCATAAAAGTAGAAAGTTTTTAAAAAAGTTAAAAATGTGCAAGAAGTTAAAGAGCAAAACACTGAGGCATTGTTTGTGTATTAATATAGAAAATATAATACTTCAGAAATTGATAAACTTCTATTAAAAATTAACTTCTCAATTAAAAGGTAATGTGTAACAAAAAAACTTTACCTCAGTGTCAACTAGCGACATCTGGTGAACAGAAAATTATTAACCAGCATTGAATTCTATGGAAACCTGCAACCAACTATAAACAAAGGCTACAGGTGCGTTATCGCCTCTGAGAAGTAAGATCTCTAAGATTTCTCTGTACATTTCAGATCAGAATACAGTAGGTAGTGCGCCCATTGGTGCTTGGCGGCAAAAAGAGGTAATACATAGTGTGATTCCTTCCCAACCCATACAAATTCTTAGGCAAAGATTAGTCCTAACTCCTAGGTCAAGTAAATAAGTACGTTTTCGTAGGCTCTTACTGACTTCTGTAGCACTGTAATGAATGAATGAATGAATGGTAAGAAGAGAATGACTCCTGCCGCCTAATACAAAAATTATTTTAATTTCAAAATACGATATAGTTTTAATTTTTATTTTAATATATGATATACAACTATCATATATTGAAATAAAAATTAAAACTATATCGTATTATTATACGATATAGTTTTAATTTTAACAAAAAAGGCGCGATATAATGTTGTTCAAGTCAAAATTTCCGTTCTTTTATTTACCCGCGACCCATAGCAACAAAAACAAATCGGTTTTAGACGTGGTAGAGCCATGCTGCGTAAAATAGGGGCTTAACGCTGCCGTGTTTTGTATGGTGAGTGTAGAGAACCGGAGACCTTTTTTACTGTAAAAGAGGCATTCCAACTTAGTCCTCACGGGTTATAACGCATCTCCATTTTGATTTGCAAACGAGGATAGATGTAGATGTCTATGGCCCATAGCAACCACTTACCATCAGATAGACTGTGTAGTACTCGTTTGTCACCCTATCCTATAAAAAAATTGAAAGCGAGAACTTTAGAAGATCATAACTTACATGGAATTAGTTAACGTTATGAATTGCAAATAAAAATTAATAAAAAAAAGATAACATAGTACGGGGGACAATGTTTACGAAGCGTGCTGGTGTCGGAATTTATATTGAGTTAGCACGCGAAGCATAAATTTGATTTATGGATAAGGGCCGGAGCAGACTGAAAGGGGTACTCATTTAATAAGTCAGCCCGGTAGTCTCGAGTATTGTTAAAATTAGATTTATTACTAATACCTAAGTTTATGCTACTCTTGTAAATGTGATTATAATCGCATGTTAATTTATTAATTCACTAGAATCTATAACCTGTCCACTGCTAAAAATAGACCTCCCTTACATTAAATTAAATATATACATACATAGTTCCTACGCTTGTCAGGCGAGTTGGAGTTTTTTAATAGTATATGGGTGACAAACGAGCACACAGTCCACCTGATGGTAAGTGGTTGCTGTGGCCCATAGACATCTACATCTATCCTCGCTTACGAATAAATATGCAGATGCGTCACCCGTGAGGACTAAGATGGAATGCCTCGTTTCTAGTAAAAAGGGTCTCCGGTTCTCTACACTCACCATACGAAGCACAGCAGGGTTAAACTGCTATTTTACGCTGTTATTATGTGAGAGTGTGATCCTTTCCTGGTCGAGCCGATCCATTTGTGTACATACAACTATACTACTAAATACTAATATAGCTGCAGCATGGCTCTATCACGTACATTCACACTTTATATATTAATTAGATTAAAAAAAATTACCTCCACAATATGAATTTCTCCTGTATCGTAGCAGCAGTTATCATACACAAAAATCCAAACCCGAAACAATTATTTGTAGGCAATACAAATACTTATTATTAAATTATAACTATAGGTATATATAATTAAATTATACTTTTTATTTAACCTAACCTAACCTATCAACAATCGAAGGCTCAAACTATGATAGTCACTCTTCTCGCCTTTATCTTTCCAAACCACATGAAACTAGCAATAGGCCTCTTATATAATCTGTTAATATAGATAAGGAAAAACTTATAATAAATTATTAATCCAAACCGTATAATGAAACATTTGTTTGTTATTCAGATGTACCGGAATGAAGTAAATATAAATTAGCAGCAAAGCAAGCAGCGCAAAGAAAAATAATTAAACTGTTATATGTAATACGTGAGTAATTTTTAATCTGTAGTCGTTTTTATTTCGTTCTTGTCTTCGTTTCATTTTCGTATGTTTATTATTTTGATTGATTTTAATATGATTATCTTTTCAAGAATCCCTACGTAGAATACGAATACTTGAAATATCTCCATTTCCCTATTTGTGCCTGTTTTCACTCGGAATTGCAAGTTACCTACCGCTGTAGATTCGCGACATTGATAAGCGTATTATTAGAAACGCTACCAAGATGGGCAGGCAACGGTCGCAAGAATGGCGTGTGATTGGCACATTGCCAACAGTTATAATTCCAAAATGATAATCGATTATAAGGCAGTATCGATATACACAGGCACATAGATTTCCGAACACCACTTTAGAAAAAATACCTACTTAATGCCGATATAGTTACCTAATTAGTTTTTTTAAAAGCGTCTTTAGAGTTTTGGCGGGAACTTGACCGCAAGGGTTGGCGGATTGCTACTCTGGTTTTATTGTATAGATAATGATTTAAAGTAAATTTTGATACGTTAAAGTGATGCGATTTTGTGTATTAAATGTCCACGCATGTGAGCTATTAGTGGAAACGATGAAATTAAGTGCTCCGACGGTAATCTGAACTTTAAGATAATGTATCCGCTTAGGTTAGATATTGTCTTCATGGACTGTCTGCTGACTCAAGCTGCTGTCAAAATCTCTCAACAACTCCGCAATGTGACGCAACAACATATTTTGACAAAGTTTTTTTTAAACAAATTGTTATAGTGGATATTTTTTTTATTACTCGATATCGGCAAAAGTACAAAAGTATGAGTCCATTGCAAAGCAAAAAAAGCGTCTTCAGTTAACGAAATCGCACGATCAATAAGATTCTATCGACACCTGAACATAATTGCAAATTGACGTCAAGTGCCCGGCTCCTTATTTGGCGATTACAATGTTTCAATTGTCGCATTATTCATATCAGGAAGTGCTTCAACGTAAGTGGACTATTAAGATCGCGGAGCGTGAAGCATCTGACTTGAGCACTCCCATAAAAATTACTTAACTTACGCAACGTCTTCATTTATGCTCTACTCGAAAATCTCTCCTTATAAAGGTTTTCAACCTTAACGGGCGGCGTCAACTCAATCAACTGTAAAATTACGGCCACAAAGTTGGCGTTTCATCTTTTATAAAAATTTTAAGCTTTGGATTTTGATGATAACATAAGTTGACTTAAAAGACTTGTAAGTAGCCATTTGTCATCAGGTGGACTGTAAGTTCGATTCTCAATTCAGTTTTATAAAAAAAATTTTTTCAAGGACATAAATGTTATAATGCCAACACGCATCGCTGCAACACGGCCGAATCTTCTATGTCCTAAACCCTTTAATCTCAGTCCTCTCATAAGCCTGTGGCCAAGGAGTGGGACGTATCTATTATTTAGATTATTACTTTACTCTTTTGTTATCGTAACTGATTGTCATTGTAAAACGAAATACTTAAATAAGATGACAAAGGCTGGAACTACAGTTTAATATATACATATACACATACATACATTTACGTCGCGCCTTAAGCCCCAAGGGGTTAGGTAGAGTCCAAAGAGCGGCGACGGGTCACTCGGAACAAGAAAAAGTTATAATTATGTGACCAGCCCATCGGCTACACAATCACAAAGCTATATCCCAATAATTGTTAGTCCCACAAACACATTGAACCTTAAAATAAATTATAAAAATTACTTCGAAAAACTAATAAGAATAATATTAATAATAATGTCCTCCAGACCTAATTTCAGTCACTGCGGCCAGTCTCAATGGAGACTAGGTAGGAGGACAGGATTATATTGCCCAAGTGTATGCGCAAGCATTGGTGCACTCTCTATTTTTTTATTGTTACCCCTACACTAGGATTCTCTCCTGTATCGTGGAGGCAGTTTACAAACACAAATTTCACAAGGACAAACATCCAGCCCCGGAACAATCATATAATATGCCATACAAATACTTGTTCCGTGCGGGATTCGAACCCGCGACCCCCAGCGCAGCAACTCATTGCTAAGCCACTGTGCCACGGAGCCGTTAACTATTTCCTTACTCTCATAGTCCGATCGGACGGTAATTCGACACGACCGGAGACAGATCAGGCGCAGTAGAAATTTTAAAAAAGAATTGAGGCAAAAAAAGATTTGAGGTGGCTGAGGTCAGGCTTGTACGGATCACCCCTGAGGTACTCTCGATTTTAACAAAGAATCATTGAAATCGGGCACATTTGCAAAGAACTGTCGCTGAATATACTCGTACATATAAATAATATTCAGAAGAATGGAGAATATCCTCCTTTTTGAAGTCCGATGAAAATAAGCCTGCAATTTGTCGTTCTTACTGTCGCACAATTCAGTATTACACGCAGCTTACGCGCGCTTTGCATTATATTACAATGTTGATTATTTGCTACAGCACGATGAGAGAAGATAGCATCTTGATACATGTTGGTTTACATTAACCCTATACAGAGATAACATTTTAATTTACAAAATTTTCTCATGTCTTGTTTTTTAATCTTTAAGTTGTGCATTTAATATAGAACTCGATTCTTTTGGTTATTTGGTATGCTCATGTCGATGTACTTTTTGCTGTTGCGCGCATTTCTTGAAAGTATGTAGTTTGTGTTCAATATGACCAAAAATATTGTTAATTAATAGAATCAGGTGTTACTTTGTGGAAATCCATTATAATGGGGTTGTTATAAACTAATTTGCTTAATTCCGCGTAAAGTAAGAAAATGATGTATCATGCCCAGTTTTAAAGGGACCTCCCACCTTCCCTCAATCGCACGCACTATATCCGTTGCCGTCATTCCCAGCACTACCATCCCCAGCACCACCACACTAGGTACGACACACCACTCTCGAAAATACGACACGTGTTTCGCCTCTACACGAGGCATCCTCAGGGGAAGTAGACTCTATCTCTCTATTAGTTCATAGCAACCCCATTAAAAATATTGTTGATTTAATTAGAATAAATGTAACTGAGAGCAAAAAGGGGCGACCCGTGGATATCGTGAGAGGCGACTATGGGAGATTCTGGAAAATATTATGATTCACAACAGAAGACAATATAACTGTCTCGTTTACTCCAGATACACCGGTGACTGAGAGCAGCGGCAAAGATGCGGGACGTCAGGTAGTGCGATGGGCGAAACACGTGACGATTAAGGCAAAACCTCCCTTCAATGGGGGAGGTCTATATCCAGCTGTGGACTTTACGGACTGAATAAGAAAAAGAATAAGAAGAAACGGGAAGTAGCGTCAAAGATTTGGGATGTCTAGTACGGTGGTATCGCTACTCGGCCTGCCAAGCGTAACGTTTCCTGCAAATCCCCATTTTGAAAAAGGAATATCTTCAGGCATGTCTATCTTATACGTGGTAGAGCCATGCTGCAGCTATATTAGTAGTATAGTTGTAGCACGAATGGGTCGGCTCGACCGGTGAAGGACCACGCTCTCACAGAATACCAGCGTAAAATAGCACTTTAACACTGCTGTGTTTCGTATGGTGAGTATAGAGAACCGGAGACCCTTTTTACTGGAAAAGAGGCATTCCACCTTAGTCCTCACGGGACACAACGCATCTGCATTTTGATTCGCAAACGAGGATAAATGTAGATGTCTATGGGCCACAGCAACCACTTACCATCAGGTGGACTGTGCGCTCGTTTGTCAACCGATCCTATAAAAAAAAGCAGAACAACTGTTAACGGGCTTATAAGGAGAAGGAGAAATTTATAGATATTCGGATTCCTTTACTCAATTTTTGGGATCGCGCGGGTGATTATATTCTTAGATAGATAAATATTCATTGCTTGCGATCTGCCCCGGCTTCGCACGGGTGATTATTCTAAAACCCACTCAAACAAAAAAAATCATCAAAATAGGTCGAGCCATTTCGACTTTTTGCGAGATTAACGCACGGCAATTAATTTATTTGTATATAGATTATTCTATGCAATCAATTCGCTTGTTTCATGGACACAAAGTGCGTCGACACCGTCGCGTATCGTTTTGCATAAAGGTTCGCGGAAGTTGATTGATGCTCTCCACCAGAACTGTCAACACTGCGCCACCGGATTGTAGACGTTAATAATTACCTCATAAATGCGTTAATTGAATCATATGTGAAGCGACTATAAATTTACATCGCCGCTCTAGACGGCAAAGATTAAATATGAATCAGTTTCATAAGAAAATTATATTGTTTATGGAGAATTTAACAAACGTATTGTTAGAAAAGCAATATACTTTTATTTTAGCGTCGTAGTCATCATCGTAGCCTCCTTCACGAGTTCCACTGCTGAACGTAAGTCCCACCAAGGAATGCTATAAAACACAGTTCTGAGCGACCTACTTCGATGGACACCCTGCATCCTTTAGTAGTTTGTCATCCAATCTATTAGGTGGTATGTCGCTCGAGTTGTATGGCGCGTTTATGAGTCTACTGAGCTGTGGATCTGTGTCAATCGACCTTGTTCTTGTGCGGATATCATGTGGTGATCAGTGACGAAAACAAAAACTTAGAATTTCCAAGCTTTTGCGAACGTTTTGCAAATTGAGAACTGTTTTCGCGAATGTAGTCCTCTACTTTAGACGCTGACCCGTTACTGGTATTAATTAAAGTTGAAGTTACATTAATTATTCAGTCAAATTTGGAGAATACGCCATCTATTGAATGCTACTAGTTTTTTAGCGTTTTGGAAGAAATGACTTAATCCATTCCCTGTTTGAAATAAATCGGTATCACTATTGCCGTCCAGTATCTGGAATTAAAAATATTTTTTTAAATCTATGTTTGTCTTTAAAGAAAGCGTTACCCCCACACTAAGATTATCTCCTGTATCGTGGAGGCAGTTTACTAACATAAATTGCGCAAGGACAAACATCCAGACCCGGAAGAATTAATTGTAGGCCATACAAATACTTGTTCCGTGCGGGACACATAACTACTTTAGAAAACGATTATCAATGTGATTATGAGATAACATATCTTATTCATTCAATTCGAGTCATGCTTTAAGTCTTCAATTTTCGCATTACCGCACTAACACAACCTGAGTTATCGGGCTGTCTGTCTTCCTGTCGGACCATGGACTATAAATCGGAACGATCCGTTCTCCTACTCGTATCAGTGTGACCCAGATACTCGTTGTAATTAGGTATTCGATTATATTAATCACACCGGTGAACATCGATTGTTAATTAATCGATTACAATCAGCTTATTTGTCACGCTTAAGCAGTTAAATTGACTAATTTACATATTAGCAGCGAATAATGGGAAGCGAAAAGATATCCACCATTATTCTTATGTTTTCATACAGGTTATATGCTCGATTATAACTACTTAAGATTACAAACAAGTAAAATGAAAAAAAAATTATGTAACATTTTTTTTAATATACTACCAAGATTTTTTTTATATTCTTACATTGTCATTCAATTCTAAGCTGTGTTCAAAATTTGAAGTCGCACTACTCACATACTCAATCAATACAAAACGTACATCAATCAATCAATACGTACGTCTGCGCATGTGAAATATTGTTCACTTTTACATAGCAAAATCCACTTCAAACCATTATTTAAACAATAATACAGGAACAGCAATCCGCTGACGGTCAAGTTCCCACAAAAACTGCCTTATATTGCTATAAAACTAGATTATAAAAATAAAAAATTCATTATTCATTAGCCCATCAAAAATCCACTGCTAAACATAGGCCTCCTATCGGGGAGTTTTTATTTATAGACATTGCCTCATAGAGGTGGGGGATATTAGCCATAGATGCACGCGTGGCAGGCGGGTTCACAGCTGCAGTTTTTATTATTGCGTTCTAATCGGAAAAATGCTGCTGCCCATCTCATGTCCTCCTCCTGTCGCTTCTCACGATGGTGAGTGTAGAGAACCGCAGACCCTTTTTACTGAAAACGAGGTGTTCCGTCTTAGTCTTCAAGGGTGACAACGCACAACGGATCTGCATTTTCATTCTTAATTGGGGATAGATGTAAATGTCTATGGGCCACAGCAACCACTTACCATCATGTGGAATGTTTATTAACAAACATATTATTTTATTTTGATTTTACTGACTTTTTTAAATTTACCTTTAAATAAAAATATGATATTAATTGAAAGATATAATTTAAGTACTTTGACCTTAGACCTTTGTAGTAAAGAAAACAATAATGCTTCAATTTTATCACAGCTTATTTTAAGCGAATTTAATTAGTCACCCAATTAATTGCACGATACTTCATACTAAGCGGTGCTTGACTTTAGAAAGGTTTTAAATTGAGGCTTACGTTGGAATAAAAAAAAGAAAAGCTTTTCTCTAAACATTATGTTTTAAGACAATAAGTATATGTACATAATTATTTCTTATATTTACGCGAAGTATACACATTGAATAAAACTGCTTTTACGGATTTTATCGCATTTAATTGTACAGTATTATATTTTCACACAAATTAAAAATAAATTCCGTGAAAGTAGTTTTATTCAAAGTATATGTACGTTAAATAAAATCTTACCATTTCTAGACTCAGTTACTACAATGATAGTTTTCATAGTTTGAGTATAATCCTGTCTTGTGCAGTTTGCTAGTCTCCGTAGAGACTGGCCGCCGTGACCGAATCAGTGTTGAAAACATTACATATTAGTTGCATATAATATGTATATATATACACGATTGTTAAACTTGATAGAACACTTTTACAAAACTAAAATTAATTGTAGTCGTAAATAAAGGCAACAAGTTTTCAATAAAATAATAAAAATTAAAAAATAGTTGCCTCAATTACACCAACAAAACAGTATTATCCCTTCGAACTAGGGTAACCACACTACACAATCAAAGGCTCAGCTCTAAGTAACATGATTATACGTGGCCAATACACCTGAGTTAACACTAATTGACCTCAAGCAAGTGTCTGATTGCGGAAGTAAATTAATTTAATGGGTGTCTCATTATAACTTGAGCGATATCGGGAGATATTATCTGCTGATAACTTTTATAATCAACTGATGCAGGTTTCGAATACACTTCTATCTTGTTTATGAGATATATAACATTATCTTGAATTCCAATACTTCGTAACGGATAAACGAGAGTATAGAATGTTAACCGTGTTAGATTTGCAATTTACAAGCAAATTGTAAATTTAATAATTTTTTTTCCAAATTCCAAACTAATTAGTAAAATGATGTTACAAACCGTAACTAGGTTAAAAAATATGTATTGGTATTATGCAAAATATAGATTCCATATATTCGACTATAAAAAAATAAGCTATCAAGTTTTTATATTATAATTTTTGTTGATTAAGATTTTTGGCTTGGATGCTTGTCCTTTAATCCATGTCTTCATTTCACTGCTTCACAATATGTTGATGCGTCTCCATATTGACCGCAACTTGAGCAAGTAGACAGTCGGCGATAGTATATCAAGGCGTCTAAGCAGACAAACAGCTTATCTTGAAATTCATATCACCGTCGGAGCACTTGTTTCACCGTTTCCATTTATTAGTGAACTATTGTTCACATGCGCAGACTTTTACATAGCAAAATCCACTTCAAACCATTATTTAAACAATAATACAGGAACAGCAATCCGCTAACGGTCAAGTTCCCACAAATACTGCCTTATATTGCTATAAAAGTAGATTATAAAAATTATTTTAATTTTCTAACCTTTGCCTCCTACAGTTGGGCAAAGGTCTATCCTATATCCTTCCTCTTGTTTCTGTCTTGACTGATCTATTCGAGTTTGTTGAGGTCGCTTTGCCACGTCATTCTATATCGTCGACGCTTTTTTCTATTTATTAAATATTAATTATTATTGTTATAAGACATTTAAATCATTCTTGCACGTTAAGTAAAACTGTCATTACGTAAATATATAATTACGTTTATTATAAACACGCATAATTAAGGCTATATGAAACTTAATTGAAAAATTCCTATAACTTACTATCTAGTAAAGATATCCTTGAATCAAATACATAATGACGTTTACTGTACTATATAATATAATATTAATTCGCCGTGTAGTGGTGACTTAGGAGAATTACCTGCCCCATATCATCCCGTGGGTGTTGTAAGAGGCGATAGAGGGAAACAAACAAGCAGCAGGTAGCAGCGTCTTCCGGATAACAACTCAAGGTAATAAGAACCTGCGGTTGCCAACCCACCTACCTGGCGTGGCCAAGTATGGTTATATATAATATACCCTCTACCTCTATGAGGCAATTTACGGGGACGGCCTTTGCTCAGCAGTGTACTTTTGATAGGCTGTATTAAAATGAATGCATTAAAAACAACGAGTCAAAAGTTTCTTTAATAATATTGTCCCCAAGGCATCTCGGTCACGGCTGCCAGTCTCAACAGAGACTAACCATCTACACAGGACAGGATTATAGTGTCCAAGTGTATCCGCAAGCAAAAGTTCACTCTCTTTTTATCCTTCCTAAATTTCCTTCACCCTCATAGTCCAATGGGTCACAAACCGACACAACCGGAGATAGATCAGCCGCAGGACCAACGGCGTTACGTGCTTTCACAGGTACGAGAGTGAAACACCGCCAACTTCCTGACTCCGGGCTGCCACTGAGAATTTCTTGACAGAAAATTACTAATTTTGGCCGGACTCGGGATTCGAACCCGGGACCTCATGATCATCAGCATTCGCGTTTACGACCACTAGATCAACGAGGCAGTCAAAAGGTTCTGTATTTATGTTTTAAAAGCAGTAAAACCAAATTACAACACATACTTTGTTTTAAATTATAATCAATAAACGTAAACAATGAATGAATAGAATGTTTCTGATAGAGATTCACAGCACGTTCGCCATTTAGATTGTCTTGTGATGCCTTAGCAGCCCTGTCCCATCATTAACCTAAATGTGTGGAGCGCTTTATCTCAACTAACGGGTTGCTGGATGCTTCTCTAAAATTTCATTCGTTTTTGAAATTTCTAACAACTATACGAGTATTATTGACTCGGGAATTGAATGTAAGTTATCTTTTGAATTGTGTGTAAATTTCACAACCTTGTCTGGCTTATTAATTTATAGTTTTTTTTTAAATTCAGATACAAGAATACCTGTTGAAAGTTACTTGTGCTTTTACCGCTGGTTCAAAAAAACCCGTAGTCCTCGGAAGAAATCCGCGGGAAAATCGCATTAACTAATACATAAAACATCTCAAACAAATAATTAAAAATTTAAAATTTTGTACAGCCGACTTCAATATAATTTATTAAGAATAACTCAAAAACGATTGGTCTGACCTTGATCAAATTCATATGGGTCTACAAGAGTAGCATCAGCTTTCAAATAAAAAAAGAATCATCGAAATCGGTTCACTCAATAAAAAGTTATGAGGTAACACACATAAAAAACATATAGTCGAATTGAGTACCGTCTCCTTTTTGGAAGTCAGTAGATGAAGGTTTAAACTGTGGCATGTTGCAACCTTACGCTCAATGCTACTATGTACTTAAATAACACTACCTAAGTATAGTGATCGCGATCGTTGGTGTAGTGTTCGTGGATAAAAAATCTATGTTAATTTATTTCTTATTAACTACCACGTCTAATTTCTCAGTTAAAATTAGAAGTGGTAGAACCATGCTGCAGCTATATTACTGGTATAGTAGTAGCACGAATGGGTCGGCTCGACCGGGGAACACGCTCTCACAGAATACCAGCGTAAAATAGCAGCTTCACGCTGCTGTGTTTCGTATGGTGAGTGTAGAGGACCGGAGACACTTTTTACTGGAAACGAGGCATTCCATCTTAGTCCTCACGGGTGACAACGCATCTGGATTTTGACTCGTCATCGAGTATAGATGTAGATGTCTATGGGCCACAGCAACCACTTAACATCAGGTGGACTGTGTGCTCGTTTGTCACACTTATCCTATAAAAAAAAGTTGCAGCCTTCTATCAGGAAGTTGGTGGTGTTTCACTCCCGTGCCACGAAAAGCTAGTGAACACGTTTCTACGCTGGTAATCTGTGTGAGTTTACTAAGTGATAATATAACCTTTACTGATTGAAGTCCATCTAGGTAGGTACCACTTTCTTGCCTACTTCTGCCGTCAAATAGCAGTGCTTTCTCTGCTGTGCTTCAGAGTGAAGGTTATAGAGAGCCAGTATTTAATAATTACTTTTTTTATACGATAGAGTGACAAACGAGCACCCAGTCCACCTGATGGTAAGCGGTTTCTGTAGAATAGAATAGAATAGAATAGAATAATTTTTTATTCAATATTGATTATTACATAATTCTTATTGGAAGTAATTTTTTTATTTACCACTGGTTCGGAAAATACCTCTGTCCTGGAAGGAACCAGCAAGAAACCCAGCGGGATTTTTTTTTCAAACTAAACTGTGACTCGACCCATAGACATTCACATCTATCCTCAATAGAGAATCAAAATGCAGATGCGTTGTCACCCGTGAGGACTAAGATGGAATGCCTCTTTTCCAGTAAAAAGCGTAGGTAAGTTTCTCCGGTTCTCTACACTCACCATACGAAACACAGCAGTGTTAAGCTGCTATTTTACTCTGGTATTCTGTGAGAGCGTGGTCCTTCCCCGGTTGAGCCGACCCATTCGAGCTATTCTACTAATATAGCTGCACAATGGTTCTACCACGTATAAACTTTGAGGCATTACATCGTAGTCCTCAGAGGTGACACTTGTAGCCTTCGTTGTTTGAAGTTACAGAAGTGTGAAGGTGTGTATGGACTGCAGTAGCCATTCACCATCAGGTGATCTGTAAGTTCGTTTGTTTCTTCACTTTCTTCAGTTTTAAAAAAAGAACGTATGTATTCCCTGGTTGAACTGGTATATTCGTGTTGCAATCATAGTTAAAAAAGTACGTAGTTATTCCCTGGTTGAACTGGTATATTCGTGTTGCAATCATAGTTAAAAAAAGAACGTAGTTATTCCCTGGTTGAACTGGTCTATTCGTGTTGCAATCATAGTTAAAAAAATAACGTAGTTATTCCCTGGTTGATCTGGTCTATTCGTGTTGCAATCATAGTTAAAAAAGTACGTAGTTATTCCCTGTTTGAACTGGTCTATTCGTGTTGCAATCATAGTTAAAAAAGTATGTAGTTATTCCCTGGTTGAACTGGTATATTCGTGTTGCAATCATAGTTAAAAAAAGAACGTAGTTATTCCCTGGTTGAACTGGTCTATTCGTGTTGCAATCATAGTTAAAAAAGTACGTAGTTATTCCCTGGTTGAACTGGTATATTCGTGTTGCAATCATAGTTAAAAAAAGAACGTAGTTATTCCCTGGTTGAACTGGTCTATTTGTGTTGCAATCATAGTTAAAAAAGAACGTAGTTATTCCCTGGTGGAACTGGTCTATTCGTGTTGTAATCATAGTTAAAAAAAGAACGTAGTTATTCCCTGGTTGAACTGGTCTATTCGTGTTGCAATCATAGTTAAAAAAGAACGTAGTTATTCCCTGGTGGAACTGGTCTATTCTTGTTGTAATCATAGTTAAAAAAATAACGTAGTTATTCCCTGGTTGAACTGGTCTATTCGTGTTGCAATCCTAGTTAAAAAGAACGTAGTTATTCCCTGGTTGGACTGGTCTATTCGTGTTGTAATCATAGTTTAAAAAGAACGGAGTTATTCCCTGGTTGAACTTGTCTATTCGTGTTGCAATCATAGTTAAAAAAGTACGTAGTTATTCCCTGGTTGAACTGGTATATTCGTGTTGCAATCATAGTTAAAAAAAGAACGTAGTTATTCCCTGGTTGAACTGGTCTATTCGTGTTGCAATGATAGTTAAAAAAATAACGTAATTATTCCCTGGTTGAACTGGTCTATTCGTGTTGTAATCATAGTTAAAAAAGTACGTAGTTATTCCCTGGTTGAACTGGTATATTCGTGTTGCAATCATAGTTAAAAAAAGAACGTAGTTATTCCCTGGTTGAACTGGTCTATTCGTGTTGCAATCATAGTTAAAAAAGTACGTAGTTATTCCCTGGTTGAACTGGTATATTCGTGTTGCAATCATAGTTAAAAAAAGAACGTAGTTATTCCCTGGTTGAACTGGTCTATTCGTGTTGCAATCATAGTTAAAAAAGAACGTAGTTATTCCCTGGTGGAACTGGTCTATTCGTGTTGTAATCATAGTTAAAAAAAGAACGTAGTTATTCCCTGGTTGAACTGGTCTATTCGTGTTGCAATCATAGTTAAAAAAGAACGTAGTTATTCCCTGGTGGAACTGGTCTATTCGTGTTGTAATCATAGTTAAAAAAATAACGTAGTTATTCCCTGGTTGAACTGGTCTATTCGTGTTGCAATCCTAGTTAAAAAAGAACGTAGTTATTCCCTGGTTGAACTGGTCTATTCGTGTTGTAATCATAGTTTAAAAAGAACGGAGTTATTCCCTGGTTGAACTTGTCTATTCGTGTTGCAATCATAGTTAAAAAAGTACGTAGTTATTCCCTGGTTGAACTGGTATATTCGTGTTGCAATCATAGTAAAAAAAAGAACGTAGTTATTCCCTGGTTGAACTGGTCTATTCGTGTTTCAATCATAGTTAAAAAAATAACGTAGTTATTCCCTGGTTGAACTGGTCTATTCGTGTTGCAATCATAGTTAAAAAAGTACGTAGTTATTCCCTGGTTGAACTTGTCTATTCGTATTGCAATCATAGTTAAAAAAGAACGTAGTTATTCCCTGGTTCAACTGGTCTATTCGTGTTGCATTCATAGTTAAAAAAAGAACGTAGTTATTCCCTGGTTGAACTGGTCTATTCGTGTTGTAATCATAGTTAAAAAAGTACGTAGTTATTCCCTGGTTTAACAGGTCTATTCGTATTTCAAACACAGTTAAAGAAAAAGAACGTAGTTATTCCCTGGTTGAACTGGTCTATTCGTGTTGTAATCATAGTTAAAAAATAACGTGGTTATTCCCTGGTTGAACTGGTCTATTCGTGTTGCAATCATAGTTAAAAAAGAACGTAGTTATTCCCTGGTTGAACTGGTCTATTCGTGTAGCAATTATAGTTAAAAAAGAATGTAGTTATTCCCTGGTTGAGCTGGTCTATTCGTGTTGCAACCATAGTATATCTGCAAGGTGGTTTCTTTGACGTTAAAGCCTTATATTCTCTTGCTAACAGTATTACCAGACAGTTTAGACTTGACTATTAGCAAAAAGAAGAGCCCTTTGTAAGAGGCCAGCAACACATTTAATTCTTTCGATATTGCAGATGTTCATAGGTAGCGGTAGTCACTTATTATCGGGTAAGCTGCTCTTTAGTTGTCTCCTGTCTTCTGTATGATGATGACAAAAATATACAGGGTCATTTTTCAAAGAGCAACCAAATTTTAAAGTTAAGTTCAAATAGTTATACACCTACTGTCATTGTAGTTTTTGGAAATACGAGTAAATAAGGCTTCTACTTATTTATTTGAATTATTCCACATTGAATGTGATTTATGGGCAACAACGTTTTTGCCTACCGACCGACTCTGACGAATGTGTGCGTGCGCAGTAAAATCAGTTGAAATAATGCATTACCACGCATTTTGAATTTAAAAGATGAAAGGGACAGAATTATTGAGATCTTTTGAATAATTTTCCTTCTGCATTTGCCTATATTACTTATTCTGAACCTTCTCTGCAAATTTGGCCGGTTATTGTAAAATAACCCTGTATAACTTATTTTATTCATGTTTACTTTGACTTATTTTTAATTCCCGACGTTTCGGGTGATTTACAGCACCGGTCACAGGGGGGAGGGGGAGCTGAAGAGTTAAAAATTGCGGCCAAAAATTTTAGAAAATACTTTTTAGGATAATTAAAATATTTTTTTTTGTTCACGAGTCTACATTATTTGATATAGATAAAGTCTATGTTCATTATACATATCTACCTACCTACGCCTACTTTCTTATTATTTTAAAATAGTTATTGAAATCTATATATAATACAAGAGATAAATCGTCTTTCCCTCGTTATTTCCAATCAGCGACTAACAGGAGGCAAATTGTTTGGCCTTATCTAACGCCTGCATACCGAATACCACTCCATCACCTATATGGGCTATCTGAAACCAATATCTAGACTAAGCTCGTCTTACTTGTGGCCGTCAGGAATTAGTACAACTTAATAATTACGAGACATTCGTCGGTTGTGATGTTACCATGTGAACTGGTTTGTAACGGAAATTCTAATTACGGAATGAGTTATTCATTTAAACGTTATTTTGTCATATTATTTTAATACTCAAATATTTTCAGAAACAACACATCCTTCATCCTAAAAGGAGAAGGAAACTTCATTAAAGGAGAAAAAAAATTCAGGGATATTAAAGCCCCTAAAGCGCGCTTTTTTTTTAAACTCACCAACCTCCACATTAGTATTTTATTTAACGTAAATAAACATACAAATACATCATACAAATAATTGTTTCGTGCTGAATTCAAGCCCGCAGCCGTCGGCTCCGCACCTTAATGCTAAACTACTGTACCATGGAACCGTCAAATTAGGTTTTTTTTTATTTAAGAGAGGGGGCAAACGAGCATACGGCTCACCTGATGGTAAGTGACTACCGCCGCCCATGAACAAATGCAACACCAGGAGAATTGTTTTGCGTTGTTTTTTTCATAGAATAAGGGTGACAAACGAGCACACAGTCCACCTGATGGTAAGTGGTTGCTGCGGCCCATAGACAGCTACATCTATCTTCGTTTGCAAAATTAAAAATGCAGGTGCATTGTCAGCCGTGAGGACTAGGATAGAATCCCTCTTTTCCAGTAATAAGGGTCATCGGTTCTCTACACTCACCATACGAAACAGTAGTGTTAAGCTGCTATTTTACGCTGGTATTATACTGTGAGAGCGTGGTCCTTCCCCGGTCGAGCCGACTCATTCGTGTTACAACTATACTATTGTTACTACAACTATATAGTATACTAGTGTCACTTGGTGAAACTCCAGCTTATAAAGTTTCATAATATTTATTTTAAACGAGTGATCCGCCCGGCTTCGCTGGGTAATTTATGGACAACAACAGCGTCACCTATCGGGTCCAAATATAAATAACAATCTAGGGACCCATTCATACACATAATAAAATTATCAAAATTTGTCGAGCCGCTTTCGACTTTTAGCCAGACTAACGGACAGCAATTGATATATGAGTAGAGAAGAAGATTATAATAATATTGATTACAACAACCAAATATTTTCGCTTCACGCCATGAAATGTTCCTAATTCAGAGATACCCTCATGTTGCCACAGTCTCCGTTGAGACTGGTAACCAAAATTCGGTCTGGAAGAGTGATAGGATAACCACACGGCTTCGTGGTGCCTATTTTAGGTCGGAGTACTAAATTATACTCCAATGCCTCTGACATCATTTTAAACGTATCACATACATAGCATCTGGTACATGAAGGTGAGGCAAGTCTCCTCCTGTTATTTTCTGAATACTCACACCATTATAATCACTCATGTTTTTGGAAATTAGCGTTGCGGTCAATCTATACATTATTTGTATATATTGTACACAAATAAATAAAATTGAAGTGTCTGTTAGTAATGACAAAATAACAGCTTTTTACCAAATGCACATGCAAGTTTAGAAGATGTTTTCTTCCTCGCACGACTTCCTTGTGGAATCGATTACCGTCAGCGATTTTTCCGGACCGATACGACTTAGCGACCTTCAAGAAAAGAGCGTACTCCTTTTAAAAGGCCGGCAACGCATCTGCAATTCCCTCCCTGGTGTTGCAGTTGTTCATGGGCGGCGGTAGTCACTTACCATCATGTGAGCCGCATGCTCGTTTGCCCCCTCTCCTATATATAAAAAAGTATATACGGTACTTATAACAAAAACATACTCGTAATTCTTAAATAAACACGGGATGATATGGGGCAGAGGATATTTTCACACCGCCACTACACGGTAAAGTTTAATAAAATAAATTAAAGTATAGTATCGATTCGTTCGATCGTTATGAACCTATGATAGGATTTTGTCCTGTTTCAGTTCAAATATCATAGTTACCGTAAAAAGACGATACCAGGATAGTAAACATAAACACAAAGCTACGATAGCATCTGACAAGTTAGTGTTATGTCCCCGGCGGTCCCCGTGCCGGTGTAAACCGCTATAATCGTTAAACGTATTCAATAGTTACACTCTATAAAATTACTGAGCTCTTCTTATTGGATGCTCACATTTAAGGAACATCAATTAAGAAGAGCCGGATTTGGGGAAGGACAACAGCGGCAGCAGTCTGGAGCCTGCTCAATATATAAGTTATATGGTTAAATTGACAAAATAATTAAAAAAATTATTCGCTAAAACTCGAAATGGGTCGACTGATTTTGTTTAAATTTTTTGTGTGTTTGAGTGCGTCCCGCGTATTGAATTAAAATGATTATTTTCTATTATCTATACAAATAAATAAAATTGAAGTGTCTCTTTGTAATGTTAAAATAACAGCTTTTTACTAAATGCATATGAATGTAGATACGGTACTTATAACAAAAACACAAGTTTTAAAAATTTTGTCTGTCTGTCTGTTTGTTCCCGCTAATCTCCAAAACGGCTGGACCGATTTTGACAGGACTTTCACTGGCAGATAGCTGATGTTCTAAGAAGTAACTTAGGCTACTTATATTTCAGAAAAAGATTTAGGGTTCTGAGCAATATAATTAAAACCCTAAATTACACGCGGGCGAAGCCGCGGGGAGCAGCTAGTATTCTAATAATAATTCTAAAGAAGACGGCCCTGTGGCGCAGTGGCTTAGCAATGAGTTGCTGCGCTGGGGGCCGCGGGTTCGAATCCTGCACGGAACAAGTAATATATGTATGGCCTACAAATAATTGTTCCGGGTCTGGATGTTTGTCCTCGTGCAATGTATGTTGGTAAACTGCCTCCACGATACAAGAGAAAATCCTAGTGTGGTGTCAACGTTTTTAAAAAGAGAAAAGAATAATATTGCAACATGTAAAACAATAAAATATTTCCCAAACACTATTAATTTATCTTCAATACAAATACTTAAAGCGATTTCATCATCAAGGTCTTTCAAAATCAAAACAGATGACCAAGTGGCGGAATGCTTTGTGTTTAGAATAGATAATATTGTTCTATGAGCGATATTAATTTTGTATTGTTTACGTTTCGTAAACTCGCCGTAATGCGAGGTTTGTTTTGATAGAAGACGACGATTGATAAGATCTTCAAATATTACAGATTTAATAATGGTATTTGGAGATGTTACGCTCAATTAACCTTTTAAGTTTATGAATAGTAGAACCATGATGCTGCTACAATATGATTGTAGCACGAATGAGTCATGGGAAAGGAACGCGCTCTCACAGTATACCAGCGTAAAATAGCAGCTTAACACTGCCGATCTTCTTTTGTCATCATTATTATATAACAAAAAGTCCGGCTGGTATAAAATTGAAAGACTATTTATTATACAAAATCGTTTACACCGGGCCTGGCCCGCTAGACCGGAATCTATTGAGTATTGACAACCATTTGATCTTTTTAGCATTTAACATAATTATTTATATAATAACAGTGACAAACGAGCACACAGCCCCACCTTTTTTTTTTTACTTATTTATAAGCCAGTGCTTGACCACAATCCCACCTGGTGGTAAGTGGTGATGCAGTCTTAGATGGTAAATCGCACTGTCTTATCGTAACAAAAGCCTATTCACTCTTGCCTTGAAGACGCCTAGATTGTATTCGGACGGAAAGATACTCGTAGACGCCGGCAAATTATTCCACTCCTTTGCTGTACGCATTCAAGATTCAAGATTCAAGATTCAAAACTTTTATTTGCATCAAACATGGTAAATACAGGTGTTAATTACATACACTTTAGGCCAAACATGTTTCACCCCTTACATAGAGGTATACAAATATCAAATTTAATTATGTGGCTAATTCATTTGCTCATTATTAAGTTATTAATTACAAAATATTGAAAGTACATAGAAATTAAAATTTATATATAATTACTCATTAGATAATTATTAATTGTTAGTAAATATAATAGTAATGTCAGACAATTATTAATTATTACGAAATATGATAAAATGTCAAAATAATTGTTAATTATTATTAAACAAAATAAAAATGTCAATGTGAAATCGTAGTGGTTCATTTGTCAAATTTATAATCTAGGAATTCTTTGACGCTATAAAAAGTTCTTTCTGCAAGAAGATCATAGAGGCCTTTTCTAAATCTTGAGAAAGATAGTGCTTTAATATGCTGAGGAATTTTATTATATATTTTGACACACATGTATAGACAGCTTTTATTATATTTAGATAATCTAGGAAGTGTGTCAATTACAAGCTTTTCAGGGTATCTGTTGCTTCGAGAAGATATATTTTTTGCTTTAGTAAACAGATAGTTGTGTTGTTTGACGAACAAACATATTTCATATATGTAGAGTGAGGGCAATGTCAATAACTTAAGCTTTTTGAATAAAGGTCTACATGAATCAAATGGCGCTTTTAGAGTTAGTGCACGTAAACATTTTTTTTGAGTAATAAAAGCTTTATTTAACTGAGAACCATTTCCCCAGATAATTAGCATGTAACGCAGAATAGAAACTACATAAGCGTGATACACTGACAGGGCAGTATTTATGTTCGTGACTTTTCTAATATACCTTAAAGCATATACAAATTTATTTATTCTATCACACACTGATTTAATATGAGAATCCCAGTTAAGGTTTCTATCAATTATTAAGCCAAGAAAATTTGTTTGCGTAATTTCTTCGATTTTGGTTTCGTTGTGATATATGTCAAGCTTATTTATTATTTATTTATTTAACCATTTATGTACACACAAAATAATGTTACAATGAAGAAAAAAAAAGATATTTTGTACAAAGGCACTGCTTATTTCATATTGAAATCTCTTCCAGCAGGCCTGATACTGGACAAATTAAAAGAGAAGCTGAACTAGTGTGCACTCTTATAATAAAATTTTATAATATTAATATACTTAACATAAAGTAAAGCTAATAAAAAAAATATCCATGTAAACATACATATAACTAAATACCACTATAAATACATATACACATACACATATATATACATATATATATATTACATATATATATATTACATATATAAATATAATAATATATTATATATATAATCATTAGGACGACAAAGAAAGATAGTGCTCTTTGACTCGCCTTTTGAACACGGACACTGTTTGAGCCTCTCGAATTGCAGCAGGAAGAGAATTCCATAACCTAACTGCATGTACTGTAAAAGAGTGAGAATAGGACTTTGTTCTAGAGGAAGGGAAATTTAGGAGGGTTTTTAAATGTGATCTGCAAACTGCATCGGGGGAGTGCGCAAAGTGGAATCGATCACGTAGATAGGGTGGTGATGTTGGATTGTATAGTATGTTAAAGAGGAGGCAAAGGATTCGAGTATTCCTGCGAAGTCGGATTGGGAGCCACTTGAGCTGTTTGCGATATGAGGAGACGTGGTCATACTTTTTCAGCCCAAAAATATAACGAATACATAAGTTAAAAGCTTATTAGTTTTCAAGTTGTCAAATTTAATGTAGTGAGTTTTGCTGAGATTCACTTTCAAATTATTTAAATTTAACCATTCTATTACTGATTTTATAGCGTCATTTATGTCAGATTCATGTTTTGTGAATGAGTGTTTGCTTGGGTTAGTACTAATCGTTATTGCAATATCGTCCGCAAACACAGTGCATTTGAATTTAGTTACATTTTGAATGTCATTTATATATAAAATAAAAAGCAAAGGCCCAAGAATGCTTCCTTGTGGGACGCCAAAATAGTTGTTCCTAAAATCTGAATAATAAGAAGTCAGTTCATTCTGGTTATTAAGGCTTTTGATTTCGACTTTTTGTCTTCTGTTTGTCAAATATGACTCAAGCCACTGCAAAGGAATCCCTCGAATGCCCATATTTTCCAATTTTTTAAGAAGATTTTTATGGTCAACGTAGTCGAAAGCTTTACTTAGATCAAAAAACAACACAGTGGTTAGATATAAACTATTTACACTTACTAAGATAGATTTAATTAATGTATAGGTGGCCAAAGAAGTAGATTTGTTTTTCTGAAAACCAAATTGGTGTGGACTGATGATACTAATCTTATTACAGTATTCAGTAAGACGCAAAAACATACACTTTTCGAATATTTTGGAAAAAATTGATATTAATGCAATGGGTCTGTAATTATTGAAGTCATCTTTTTCACCTTTCTTATACAATGGTTTAATTATTGTTACTTTAAGCTTTTCTGGGAAAGTACCTGTTGAAAAAGATGAGTTTATAAGATGTGTAAGTATTTTTATAAAACTATCGATGGAAATTTTTATTACATTATGCATTATGTGTATGCATATTATTTATGCATTACAAAAGACGAAGCAAACCGTTTGGTTCTAATGCGTGGAATATCGACAACAAAGGGATGAAGACCCGCCGACCGTCTGGTTGTCCGATGGTGGAAAGGAGAAGGAGGAATTAAGGCGTGTAATTCCTGCGCACACTCACCGAAATGCATCCTATAGAATACCGAGAGACTGGCTACTCTGCGCCTGTGCTCAAGGCTGACAAGATTGGTTTCAACCAAATCAAGGTCACCAATGAGCCTCTTAGCACGTTTCTCCACTGAGTCCAATGCTGCCAGGTGGCATTTTGCAGCACCAGCCCATATGTGACAGCAGTACTCCATGCACGACCGGACTTGCGCTTTATATAAGGTAAGAAGCTGCCCCGGCGTGAAGTACCGCCGCACCCTTGCAAGGACACTAAGTTTCCTTGCGGCTGCTTTGGCTCTGGACTCGATGAACCGCCCAAAGTTTAGGTTCGGAGAAAATTCAATCCCTAACAACTGAAGGCGGTCAGTGTACTCCAAGGATACATTCCGGAAAGTAGGAGCCAAGGTGAGCGGGCTCCTTTTAGCGGTAAAAAGACACGCTTGTGTTTTGGAGGCCTTAAATCTCACGAGATTGGCATCGCCCCATTGATGGTAAGTGGATGCTGTGATCCATAGATTCCTGCTGCGTTGTCACCCCTGAGGACTAAGATAGAATGCTTCGTTACCGTTAAAGGGGACTCCGGTTTTCTACACTCACCATATGAACCTCAGTATTATTATTCTGGTATTTCTGCTGCTAGCATGCTGTGAGAGCGAAAACAATTAAGATGAAAGTAAAAAACGAATTTCGATATGAATTAATCGTAATCTATATTGTATAAAATAATCTAGTCTATTATCTATACAGTCTATACAAATAAATATTTCTTGTCAAATTGAAATGTCTGTTTGTAATGTCAAAATAACAGCTATTTACCAAATGCATATGAATGTATAAACGGTACTTATAACAAAAAAACAATTTTTAAAATGTTTGTCTGTCTGTCTATCTATATGTCTGTCTGTCTGTCTGTTCCGGCTAATCTCCGAAACGGCTGAACCGATTTTGACGGGACTTTCACTAACAGATAGCTGATTTTATAAGGAGTGACTTAGGCTACTTTTATTTTACAAAAAGAAAAAGAATTAGGGTTCCGCGCAAAAAAAAATTGAAACCCATAAAATCCAATCGTAATAAACGTACTTATTTTCAATGCTGAACAGGTTGAACTCTTAAATTGCAATAAACGGTTTTCAAGATGTCGTGCCCGGGCATCGAACTCGCACCGGTACACACTATCTGCAAATCGCTATTTCGCTAACGATTTAATTTCACACTTCCATTCAGTTATTCCCGTATAATTACACCCACCTAATGAGCGGTTAAGGCGACCTATCTCGTGATGAGCGCTCTAATTTCCTCCCAGTACCAACTCCTAGTTGCCGCCAGGAATGGCACTCGCGAATTTCATTACGCCTACGTTCTGCTCGTGAACACATTTCCTTATTTGCTTAAAACACTACTACGTCTGAAAGTCACTTGAAACTCGAAATTAAACTCACTTGTATAGTTTAAATTTTATGTTGTAATCTTTATTCATATAATAATAGTAATAATGTATTTAATGTATATTTATCTTTTATATATTTATGCAGCTCAATCAGATGAGGAAATAAATTTATACAGCAAATAATAATAGTTATTTTATTTTCGTAAAACATGGTATAAATGTTTGTAATGTATGTAAAAACATAAAATGTAAAAACGAACGCTATTGTTCTGCTTATTTTACATAGCATGCAAGGGATATTAATTTGTAAAGTCCTTCTAAATAACGACTGCAATTGCTTTTAACCAGAATTAAGAACAATAAAAACCTTTTTTTTATAACATTAGTGGATTTTTATAGGATGGGATGACAAACGAGCACACAGTCCACCTAACGCTAAGAGGTTGCTGTGACCCATAGACATCTACATTTATCCTCAATATAGAATCAAAATGCAGATGCGTCGTCACCCGTGAGGACTAAGATGGAATGCTTCTTTTCCAGTAAAGCGGGTCTCAAGTTCTCTACACTCATCATACGAAACACAACTGTATCAAGCTGCCATTTTACGCTGGTATTCTGTGAGAGCGTGGTCCTTCCACGGTCGAGCCGACCCATTTGTGTTACAACTATACTACTAATATAGTTGCAGCATGGCTCTACCAAGTGTAGTGTGACGAAGAAGCTAAAATACACACGAAGATTAAGATGAAATGCTTCACTGTATATATGTAATTATACCAGTTACCAGTGGTAGAGCCACGCGGCAGCTTTTGCTGTCGCACGGATGGGCCGGCTCGAACCGGGGTGGTACCACGACCTCACAGAATACCAGCGTGAAGTAGAGGTTTACCTCTGCGTTTCGTCTGGTGAGTGCAGGTGGCCGGAAGCCCTTTTTACTGGAAATGGGGCATTCCATCTTAGTCCTCACGGGTGACAACGCATCTGCATTTTGATTCGCAAACGAGGATAGATGTAGATGTCTATGGGCCGCAGCAACCACTTACCATCAGGTGGACTGTGTGCTCGTTTGTCACCCTTATCCTATAAAAAAAAACCAGCTTCCTTGCCATTCGAACTGAAACACAAGAGTGTGTGCACTGTTATTTGGTAAGAAAATAGCCCAGGATTCCTAGGCAGAAAATTGACCAATAAAGTAATTGTTGGATTTTGTAGTAATATTTTGAGTTTGGATTTTTTTTTAATTTCGCTTTGATATTTAGCAAAATTTATCGTTAAGTTATAGTCTCCATTGCAAGCCATTAATGTTTTATAATTAAAAAAATACGTTTATTTTTTTTATAGGTTATCATATTGCTTCATTACATTTATGAGTTTATATGACTTCCTTTAAACCTAATAAAATAGTATTAACAGCCCGATGAAGCTGTAAAAGCTAACTGCCTAGCACCTTGAAGATCATAGAATATAGATCTTAAATGGCTTCATTCAAGAGCCGAGAGAACTCAGATGTTAAGCACTCGTCATAAATTTTGCCAGCCCGCAAGCAACCCTAGTTCGATTCTCATAGGCATTTTTGGTAATTACTCTTGAGGCATAAGATATTTCAAGGACATAAATAAAAAAAGTCCGCTAACACGCAATTGAGCAGTGCGGCGGACTGATTACTCACAGGCCTCCTCGATTGAAAAAGATTTCCTAAGAATGTTTTCCTTCTCCATTCACTGCGTATTATAAATAAAATGCGGTTTAACTATTTCATTGGTATCAAATTGGATCGAACTTGATTATTCGCGTACTGTTGTAAAATTGTGTCAAATTTTCAAACGATCACTTATCACCTAAATTATCGCGTCTGTCAAATATTCCAATTTTGATTTCACTAGAGGGGGACAATAGTAGTAGTTTTTTAAGAGAATCCGTCAGATTTAATATTTAAATTAATTAATTCATTAAATTATGACAGTTTTAATGCAACAAATCACACATGCTTCTTTTATCATCACACATGTAGCTATATTAAATTAATATGAGTTGTAGAAAGATACATTAAGATGTAATATTTTAATTAGTGATTATTTATTAATTATTTATTTAGCAATATATACACACAAAATAATGTTAAAATGTAAAAATAAATATATATTTTGCACAAAGGCACTGTTTATTTCAAGTTGAAATTTCTTCCAGCAGGCCAGGATACTGAACGGATTCAAAGAGAAGTAGAATTAGTGTGCACTCCCATAATAATTATGTGTGATATTTTGGATCTTACGTTTATTTGAAATTATCCCAAATTGAATGTGATTTATGGGCAACAACGTTTTTGCCTACCGAACGATCCTTAAGAATGTGTGCGTGCGCAGTAAAATCAGTTAAAATAATGCATTACCATGCATTTTGAATTTTTTATTTATTCTGAACCATTTGCCTATATTACTTATTCTGAACCTTCTCTGCAAATTTGACCGGTTATTGCAAAATAACCCTGTATAAAGATTCACCCTTCATTTTTGACTCGTATAAAAATGTCTAGAAATTTACACTAAATATAACTCATTGATGTGTGAGCCATAACATGAACATAGACTAACCTTTCTTAACCAATTGGTATCGTACACGAAACAATCAGATTGAATAATTATCTGTACAGTTGAATTAACGGGCGCGAATAGAATTGATGATCGCGAACCCGTGATTAGGGTTCAATTGGATACTTATGCTAATGCGACGGAAGGGTTCTCAATGGCGCGACTCCGCCGATCCCGCTGATCACGTTTTGTGATAATAAGTCCCATTAAAACGGAGACCTTGTAATTAAAATCTCTCACTGGATGATATTCAGTCTTAATTGTTGTTATTAACTAAAATGCAGTGGGCGACTTGGAGTTAAGTGCTATAGGAATGTTTCTAGTGTGATAGCAAGGGTTAATGTACTGTTATTTAAAGTAACTATTGCGCTAGTTCACAGAATACCAGCGTAAAATAGCACCTTAACGCTATCGTACGGTGAGTGTGGAGAACCGGAGACTTTTTACTGGAAACGAAGCATTCCATCTGAGTCCTCACGGGTGACAACGCATCTGAATTTTGATTCGTAATCAAAGATAGATGTAGATGTCTATCACCTTTATCCTATATAAGAAAAAGTTCAACACATATAAATATAAAGTCCTGGTGAATGAAAAAATACAAGACATGATTGCTCTCTCTTGACATAGTAAAAAGTTGTGAAGTTAAAAATGTTCGTTACTTGCGTAAAAAAGAAGTCTATTTACAATTGACCAATTCCGAGTCATGCGGCGTGATCTATTGGGCGTTTTAAAACACACGCTGAAGGTTTAGTATGTATAGTTTTAGAGAAATTCGCTTGTTAATACTTACCTCTGTAAATTGTAGCCCCGGGTTCCCCTATATGTGGCATGACTGTTGACGTAAAGAGCAAAGATGCAGGTTATTATATCCTCCAGACCGAATTTCGGTCGCGGTGGCCAGCCTCAACAGAGACAAGTATAGCGCCTTGGTGTATCACCAGTGTGTTCCCTCACTCTCATAGTCCGATGAGACGGTAATTCGACGCGACCGGAGAGAGATCAGACGCAGCACCAACGGCTTTACCTGCTTTCCGAGGCACGGGGCTGAAACACCGCCAACTTCCTGTCTCCCGCCTGCTACTGAGAACTTCTTGGCAGAAAAATCCAGTAACTGATTTTGGCAGGATCCGGGATTCCAACCAGGGACCTCATAGTCAGCAAACGCATATATAACAACTAAGCCAACGAGGCAGTATAATGCCTATTTTTTTCGTGGGGAAATCCTCATGGATACCTCCGGCTGCGGGGGCAACCGGAAAGTTATGCCGGACCCCTACCGGCTAAAACCCCACGGTGCCTCCTCGCACGTGCGCGCGGGGCCGCGGGAATCCAAATTCTTCCGCAGCCCCACACTAGTGCTGGCCCGGTCTGTCCAGGCCTCGTCTCCTGCACGGGGTAGTGAGATGTCGTACTATCCCCCTCCACGGCCTCCAACTCCACCTGCGCATCGGACCCCCCCGAGTTCGATGCGCGAAGGCCATGGGGCCAGGAAAAACTAGCACTCAGAAGCACCAGCCTTCCTGACCCCAGTGGCGGATCTGGTCTATGGCTCCGCCGCCAACCAAGATTCGGCTGCGGAGGGTAGGGAGAGCGGCGCCTCGCAATACCGACACTCCTCTCCCCCCGCAGCCCCACCACTACCGCATCAACGGTGCGGCCCCGTTTGAGTCGCGGAGGATAGGGCGAGTGGCGCATCGCCATACCAACACTCCTCTTCCTCCGCGACTCCACCTCGGCTGCAGTGGTAGAGGGTGCGGACTCCCCTCTCACCGCAGCCCCCCGGCACACATCCGAAGTGGGCTCGCCAAGCCCACTCGGAGTGGCCACCTCGGGCCGGCCCTACACCACGGGCCAGACAAGGGGTTCCTCTTTGTTCACCGTGGGTGACCAAGCCACGGCTACTAAGCCCCCCCCCCCCGCCACGACAAGGCGGAAACCCGTTCGGGGGGGGAAGCAGTATAATGCCTGAACCAAGTATAAATCTCGCACGGGAAAGGATCTAGCTCCTATAAAATAATAAATTTTATTTATATCTATAGGTTTTCTTGTAGGATAGGGTGACAAACAAGCACACAGTCCACCTGATGGTAAGTGGTTGCTGTGACTCATAGACATCTATATCTATCCTCGATAAAGAATCAAAATGCAGATGCGTTTTCACCCGTGAGGACTAAGGTGGAATGCCTCGTTTCCAGTAAAAAGGGTCTCCGGTTCTCTGCACTCACCATACGAAACACAGCAGTGTTAAGCTGCTATTTTACGCTGGTATTCTGTGAGAGCGTGGTCCTTTCCCGGTCGAGCCAACCCATTCGTGCAACAACTATACTACTAATATTGCTGCAGCATGGCTCTACCACGTATAAATAACGCCACATTGATAAACCCTATCCAGGTATAGCCGAGGCGAAACCCTAGTATATAAAATGATATTTTATAACGTATTTTCATTAATAATTTAAATTTAAAATTTAAAAAACCCCCGAAACAAAAACAACTGATGATCTTCAAACAGCTGAAACCATTTTTAAAAAGGTATCTAAGAACCACCGCTAGAAAACCTGCTTTTAAATAAAAAAAAAGACACCGAAATCGGTTCACTTGTTTAAGAGTTATGGTAGCACAGACAGGCACACACACATAGCGGTCACACTCTGGAAAACCGGGGGTTAAAAAATATAAAATAACATAACAAAACTTCATGAGCAGTATTTTGGTTATTCTTTATCAAAATGACCACTAATCTTCACAATATATGACATATAATACTCCAACCTTGGAACAAATCATAGACTTAGAATATTCAGTATATTCTAAGTCTATGGAACAAATGTTCGTAAGTCTGTAAATGTCAACTTATCACAAAGATAATTGAAGCTCACCCTAGAATACTAAACATACAATTCGTGGATCATATAATATGGCAGTGTCATTAAAGCTACGCCCATAAAACTTTACAAGCAGGTCATTCCCACGGGACCCCTGCCGTGTTATGCATGAATTTCATTATTGCAATTTACAATATCACTTACACGGACGTAAAGAAACAGTTAGTTTAAGGACTTTATAGTTTGCGTTTGCCAGTACTTTAATGGATTCGTATTATTTCACTCGTTTTATTATTGACTCTACAGAGTTAGGAAAATCTAAATAAATAAGTTTATGGAATCTAAGGAAATCATATTAAAAAAGTGTGTGTGTACTTATGTACGCAAGTAGGAAGTTATACTTCTTTAGCGTAACAAAACAAAAAAACTTGAGAGACAATTACCCACTGAAGTTGTCGCTTTTAGGTGACAGTGTGCGCGCGCATCGTAACAACTTCATGGTGTCGTTTTTATGTGTCGGTGTGCGCGCGCATCGTAAAAATTCACTCTCATCATTTTTCCCAAACGCCCCAAAAGAAGTATAACTTCAAAAATATTGACGACTAGCGATGCGCCCCGGCTTCGCACGAGGGATTTCTGGGTCTCGACAACAGCGCCACCTAGCGAGTCCAATCTTAGCAGGATGGAGCCCACTCAAACACGCACAAAAAATTTCATCAAAATCAGTCGAGCCATTTTCAAGTTTTAGCAAGACTAACAAACACCAATTGATTTTGGAACGAAGTTCCTTATCGGACGGTACGGGTTTAACGGATGGGAGTTAAGCGACAAAAAGTCTAACATTTTTCCGTCACGACCCCTTCTGACGTAGTGTAGACGGTCTTGAAGGCGAAATAAGGAAGTGAGATGGAATAATATCTATCTCCCTCGCACTTTTTCTTATCTTCCCATGAAAGAAATATTATTTTATTTCACATGACGCTTCATTTTAATAGACGATAGTAATTCACTTATTTGTATTATTGTATATAAAATCGAACTTTGCTCCCTTTTCTAAGAGTTAAAATTTAGTTAAAGTTACACCTTTATATACGTCGCACAGCTGGGCACAGGCCTCCTCTCAATTCCGAGAGGGTTTTAGGGCAAGGAAATGTCCGCCGCGCTACCCCAATGCGTGTTGGCGAACTTCACATGTCTCGAAATATTTTTTCTTATTCCTCACACATGCAGATTTCCTCACGATATTTTTCTTTACCACCGAGCACGTGGTAATTTAGCACTTAAAATTGAAATTAACAATTTCATTGATACCGGCGGTGATCGAACCCGGGCTGCTCGCGTACTGTGAAATTTACAGCGAGCGGTTAGCTCCTGAGCTACGGCTCCCTAAGAGTGGGCGTTGGTAATCTAAAACAAATTTACCATCTCTAAAGTAATATTTTCGCGAAGTTAAGTTCGACAAGGCAAATCATCTTAATGTTAAAGTTATTGTGCAATCAGTGGAGTCCATAAACTGAATAGAACCTAACGGAACTCGGCTTACGCACTTGAATACGGCACTGGTTTATTTATGTTAGAATCAGAATAACAAATATAAGTAAATTTGTGCCCAAGTAATTTTATGTGATAGAGCCACGTTGTAGCTATGTTAGTTGTAGTACGAATGGGTCGACTCGATAGGGGAAGGAGCTCGCTCTCACAGAAGACCAGCGTAAAATAACAAATTTACGCTGCTGTGTTTCTGACGAACCGTAGATCCTTTTTACTGGAAACGAGGCATTAAATCTTAGTCCTGAGGGGTGACGACGCATCTGCATTTTGATTCTTAATCGAGTATTGTTGTATGTGTCTAGGGACTACAGCATTCACTTACCATCAGGCAGGCTATATTCCCATTTGTCCTCCCCTCCGCTCCCTATTCTATAAAAACAAAACAGTACTGTGATAACAGTTTGTCAGATAATATTTGTTTATTATCTGATTTGTATTTTATAATAATAATAATAATAATAATATTGTATTATAAAGTGTTAACTAAACTGTTATAACTGCTTATTTTTAAACTTTAAAAGTAAGAGAGGTGCGTGCTAATAGGTAGCTAATAATTAAAATAATCTCCAACTAGCGCCAGATCTACACACACACGTCGGGTAGCGCGCGCAACATGTTTTGATATTTAAGTTAATCAAATGTATCAAAACCTTGATTATTATTTCAAATTATAAGTAAACCATTAGTGAGCATCCTCAAAAGATCATGATTATTACCGCGTACCATAAGGAAACTATTGATGAACACAGCATTCTCAAAAACTAGCACTAGACACGCGGTCTTTGGCTTACCTGCAGCGATAGACATTCTTCGTGAAACGAGAAATAAGGAAACCACCGAGAGTAAGTTCTGTTTTTAACCCGTAATTTTTACGCTCGTCAAGTAGGTTGTATCCCTGTTTTTTATACTTTTATGTAAATGTTTGCTCCTGTCCGCATCTATCGCTACTTAGAAATAGAAACACAACATAAATTTTTATTCCTCGCGGTTATTTAATTTTTAATGTGTTAAAAATTTCAAACATAATATTTGACCATTAAGCAAATATCCTCTGTAACTCTACATAAACATATCATAAACATCTTCTCTAACTTTTTCACATATATTATGAAAGCTTCCACTAATATTTATATGTTGAAATGTAGATAGATATTGGTCTTAGCTTTTTTTATATAATATGATTCATAAGATAATGTTTTTTATTGCTCCGTGACTGACTAAGATACAGTAATTTACTTTTTACTTTACTTAACTTTTTACTAAAGTTCAGAAGTAAACCAATATTCTTCCGTGATTATAAGCAATCAAACTGTAAGCAATTAAAAATAAATTAAAATTAAAAGGAAAAAATTCCGTTAATTTATTTTGTCACTATTATTATTATTTATTTATATCTATATAGATAATTATTTATTACACACATCAAAAAACAAAATAAAAGAAAAAATAAAACACGCGCGGTCTTATCGCTAAAAGCTATTTCTTTCACACAACCTTTATATTATATTAATTTGTCATAAATGAAATTATTTTCTATTTAAAATATGTTTTGTATAAGTATCAATAATGCATATTCGTAGTAACGAACTCCCGCCCACCCTAGCACGTGTCTATAATATAAACTATGAAACCACTAAATTAAATAATTCATAAATTAATTACGGACGTACAACACGCATGATGTTTTGTTTTCGAACGCGTAACATTCCTTAACCGCTAAATTCCAATAAATTACTAGAGCCGTTAGTGTGTCGCGGTTATCGAAGTACGAGATACAGTTGGACATTTTTGACAGATGATTTCGATTGAATAATCACCGTTTGTGGAGTTTATCAGTTGGTAATCGTCATTAAGTATCTATTTTTAAGTTAATTATATTTTTAATGCTGGTATTAAAAGGAAGTAATTGCCAGTATTTTACGAGAAAAAAATGTATCTTGCCACTGCCCATTATTAATAATATCTATTTCTTGTGCACTTTAATACGTTACAGTTCATTAAGATGTATTATCATCGTTGTATCTAAGCTTTGCAGACAGGCAAGATAACATTTATTTCTGCAGCACTGATCTTTTTATATTTTTTTATTTTTAAATTTTTTTAAGAATACGTTTATACGTGTTAGAGCAACGTTGCAGCTATATTATGGTTGGCCACGCTATCACAGAATACCAGCGTAAAATAATAGCTTGATGCTGCTGTGTTTCGTATTGTGAGTGTAGAGTACCGCACACGCTTTTTACTGGAAACGCGGTATTTCATCTTAGTCCTCACGGGTGACAACGCATCTGCATTTTGATTCTTAATTGAAGATGAATGTAGATGTCTATGGGCCTGAGCATCCACTTACTATCGGGTGGACTGTGTGCTCGTTTGTCACCCTATTCTATAAAAAAAAATTAATAGTTAAATGATGCTGATGATGGTAATAGGGAATGCTTTCCGCCATCTTTTCTTTCGCACATTTCCTCAGTCAACTCTTAGGTAAGACTTTTCATGGTATGGTGATAATTTTACGCCGCAACTACCTGGTGGATTTATTAAGCGTTAATTGTATCGTAAGAAACTTTCTTAGCTTACAGTAAAGTTAACTCGGAACTAGTTCGCGAACCGTTAAATAAATATAATTTTCACTATTCGCAATAACAGAGTGAACTGGATTAGACAGTCTGTGATGAAACCTTATCCGGTGTAGGGTAACAATTAGTTTTATGGATATTATAAAAACATATAAGGTGCGTGAGGGTTATACTTTATAACTGCAGTATGGCTCTACCATCTATCTATTCTTGTGAGGTGACAACGCATCTGTGGCGATCTTTGTTTTTAGTTGGTTCAAGTTTTTGATGGGCTGCAGGTGCCACATACCATCTGAAATGTATTTTCATTTGTCAATTCAGTTTTAAAAAAAAGGTAAATTTAAACGTCCTGTGGATCATCTACGCATAATGTAATTACTTAACTACTCTTTGTATCCATGCTTTAATCTGCAGTTGGTCACCCTTGCTTTGCAGATCGTTTAATACGTACGAAGTGTTTCTTTGAATGAAACAGCAGCGAAGTTAATCACCTGACAAGATAGTGGTGTGATTTTATCGACAGTTCAAACATCACGGTCGTGATAGAATCGCTAGTGTCCCGTTAGTGTCGATAGATCTAATGACCGACTCGCCGCACGCCCGGTATCACGTTACGAATATATTTACGAAGCTCGTTCAGTGAAAGATATTGATTTTGCTTGAATGCTCAGAATATTTTAATGAGAACAATTACATTGACTTCTTTTTGTCAGCATCAAGTCCCAGTTGAAATCGGTATTTATACAAATTACATATTGTTGGTTTTAGTGTATAATATTAATTCTTAACTTTTTCAATCAATACGCGGGAATTACAGTGAAACTGTACTATAAGTTGCGGCGACAGCACGATGCCTTGTCGATGCCGTACGGCATCCCATATAAAAATCTCCTTCAAGAAAAGAGCCCACTCCTTTTTAAAAGGCCGGCAACGCATCTCTAATTCCCCTGGTGTGAAGGTGAGGCGCATGCTCGTTTGTCCCCTCTCCTATAAAAAAATCCTTGGCATCAAGTCTTATTGCGTGCTAACTAGTTGAGAATATGAAGCGGTTTATGAAGCGAAAGATCTAGTTCTTTATTGTATGAAAAAAACCTCAACTATGTATGAGGTATCGAGTCGAATGCCTTTCTATGGTCTATCCAGGCAGCAGAGAAGTTCCGACGGTTGCTTTGATTGTTTTACTAATGACCACGTCAATTAGTAGTGGTTTCTTAACCACGACCACCGCCCTGACATCCATTTTGTTCGCGCGTCATCACCTGATTTGAATCCAGTTGACTAGTGATTCTCGCTCTCAAAATGAATGTTAGTGTCTCGTATATAGTGGGTAGACACGTGATGGGGTGATATTTGCTTCTTCGTTTAAGACTGCTGACATATGTCCCTGGTCTCTTGTAGTACTCATTTGAGCTGTAGTAAGTTCGCTTGTCACTTCAATTTAAAAAAAAAACCGGAACGAGAATTATGTTCAAATCTTAAAATAACAGTATAAATGTTTTGCTAAATTATAATATCAAAACACTTAAATCACAAGCTGGATATTAATCGTCGCAAAACTGACTCAAAATAGTGATGTGCAATAAAAAAAATATATCGACAACATTAGTTTAAATCTTAACGATAATAGTTTGTAATCTCTATTTCTATTATTTAAATAGGTTAATTGGAAATACACATCCCGCACGCACATCTAAATTCGTCTCGAGGAATTATTTACAATTTTCCGTACAATAACAATCGGTTACAACGTATAACGTCTATTTTAAGCTCCTCGGTAGAGCTTAATAGAGTTATCGCAGATTAAATAATTCATTTTGCAATAGTCTGCGCGCTGCTCGAATTCATAATACTTTATTGATGATGATGATGTTATACCTCAACAACTGACTGACAGGAGGGCATCCATTAATAACTTGAGGTGATTTTGGAGATTATTCTACCCTCCCTCACCCCAAGTGAAATGTTGTGAGATATGTCAAAATGCGTATTTTTAGTGTAAATACGTTAAACGTCTGCTTGATTGCGTTGGGTTTATTTTAAAAAAAATTGCTTCATTATTTTTATATAATTTGTGGAATTCGCATAACTGCTAGAAATATTATTGTATATGATTTAGCTATTTTCTCTAAATTTTACACTGTTTCTTGCAGAAAAAATAATTACGTGACATATGCCTAGAACTTAAACTTAAAACACCTAATTAATTTACCTTACCTTACTTAAAGCATCTTAAATAAATTCGGTGTAATAACAAATTTATCGATAATTTTTGCTGTCATCACTATTTGTTCACTCGGTGCATTTCGCGATAGTGCCCGTGTTTATTTAAAACCATTCTTGTTATTTAATGCAGTTCATTGTTGATTTTATAATAAGAATAACGTTTATTTCTTAGCGGCCTCCTGTATAAATTAGTTTAATATTAAAAACTAGCAACTTTACTCCGAATAAGTCTTATATTTGATTTTTGACCGTCATTACACGGTCATGAATTAAAGATAGGGTGTTGTACCTACCAAACGATAGAACAAAATTGAAACAGGAGTTATGCCAAGATAAGATAGAGCCTTGCGGCAGCTATATTACTGTTATAGTTGTAGCGCGAATGGGTCGGCTCGACCGGGGAAAGACCACGCTCTCACAGAATACCAGCGTAAAATAGCAGCTTAATGCTGCTGTGTTTCGTATGGTGAGTAAAAAGAACCGTAGACACTTTTTACTGGAAACAAGGCATTCCATGTTAGTCCTCACGGGTGACAACGCATCTGCATTTTGATTCGTAATCGAGGATAGAAGTAGATGTCAATCGGCTACAGCAACCACTTACCACCAGGTGGACTGTGTGCTCGTGTGTCACCCTTATCCTGTAAAAAAGCATCTTCCTGATAAGAACGTGGCAACTATGGCAAAATCCCTCTTGGTAGAGCCACGCGGCAGCTTTTGCTGTCGCGCGGATGGGCCGGCTCGAACCGGGGTGGTACCACGACCTCACACAAAAAACCAGCGTGAAGTAGAGGTTAACCTCTGCGTTTCGCTTGGTGAGTGCAGGTGGTCGGAGGCCCTTTTTACTGGAAACAAAAAAAATAAAAAAAGAGGCAATCTATAGGGTAAGATTATGTTCAGCAGAAGACTTTAATAGGCTGTAATGGATAGGGTTGGACATTATGTCTAACCCTATGTACCCTTACCTTAGAGGTGTTACATTTAAACTTTTAGGTAAATAAATAAATAAAAATATCTTTGACAGGTCGGTAGCATAGTGGCTTTGTCGCCGCGAGTCACGGGTTCGAATCCCGTACGGAACGAATATCTTTATGAACAATAAAGAATTGTTCCGTACCTCAACTTATGTAGCACATTTTATATTAATCTGCGACTCCACGATATAGGAGAAATTCCTAGTGTGGTTTTTTAAATAAAAAAATCCTTGTGTAACTTTTCTGCCGATTTCCAAAAAGGAGACGGTACTCATTTCGACTATTTTTTTTTATATGTGTTACCTCATAATTTTTTAATGGGTGAACCGATTTTGATATTTTTTTTTATTCGAAAGCTGGTACTTCTCGTGTGGTCCCATATGAATTTGATCAAGGTCAGACCAATAGTTTTTGAGTTATTCTTAATAACTTTTATTGAAGTCGGCTGTACAAAACTTTTAATTTTAAATTAATAAAGAAATATCTCACGATGGAAAGTCAAATAAAAAATAGGCAAACATATTATACTCAAAGGATTAAACAATACAAGCCGTGCAAGTAATATAACACACAAAAATCAACATCACAATAAGTTTTATTAAAATAACATGCAATTTTTAAGGCATAAGCGAGCGTAACACACCCCTGACAAAAATCATTTAAATTTCAAGTAAAATAAAATCTTCCGACAGGCGAATCAAATCTTAACATCTTTATCCCTGGACAATGGTGACGTCATAATGTGAGGATGTGAAGAGTAAGACGTAACGAGCGTGTCTAATGTCGCGAGGCACAGTCACCGACCATCGGACAAGGATTACCAGCTTTATTAATGTGCAGGGGTGCCGCCAACGGATTAAAGTGCACGCTAGCCCATATTATGTGCATTTTATTACCGGATTAGTTAATTTTAGGATGGCGACTGTATTGCGTAATATATAATCGGTTATTGATGCCGATTGCTTTTATAGTTAATTGTAATTTAACAGGCGAATTTACGAGAGAAAAGGCTGGGCGTATAACCTACCTAAATAAAGATAAGCTAATCCGAGCAATTCTAAAAATACCGTTAATATTTTTTTTAAATGAATCAAATTAGATGTGTTACATGTTAAGATCAGGATAATTTTACTTCCTTTTTATACATATTACGTATGAGAAAAATATGTAATTAAATGTCGATTCGAAACATAGTTGGAAGTTATTAGCCGTTAATTATATATTATTGAAAACTAACTGGCACTCCGGCGTGTTGTTGCCGCAGAAGAAATAATTGTGGAAATATAATTTTAAATTTGGAAGAGTTATAGACAATATATAGTTAGAAATTATACATAATGATTGAGGATATATAAATTTCAAATAAATTTGTCGGTACAGCACACGCGCCACTTACTGTAAGTTAATTATACTATGCCTAAAGCCTTCGCGCAAGTTCAGGCAATAAGTTGACTAAGTTCTAGCGCAATCTGATGAACAGTATGGCAGTGCATAAAATACGAACAAACAAACATTATATATTAGGTAATTTTTATATATTAGATAATATATTTGAAAGTTATGTGGACATAGTTTTATTGTGTTCAGTTCTTTTAAAACGGCTTTTTTGTCAAAGTTTAAATTTTTATAATAATTAATTAATTAATTTAATTTTTATAATTATCCACCGCAGGTGTGTGTTTAAGAAACATATAAAGCAGCATGTTTTTGATATTCATTATTTAAAATTATTTTTGAGAAATTTCACGTTCTGTTTATGGAAGCAAAGCCAACCCTATTTGAATAGGGTTCAGGAGAGGGTGACAATTTCATAGTTTAAATGATCCTTTTAAACATCTGATAACTACGGTGCACTCACAAAGGGAGGCGCGGCTAACGCATAAATAACCAAAAATATTATACATGTATCTACATACAAATCTTAATTTATTAAGATGTAAGGAACGATACAAACAATTTATGAATCTGCCGTCAGTGCCCATTACGGAGATAATGACCAGAGATAAAATATCCTTTTCCCGATTCTAAAAATTAAGTTATTAAGTTCAGGAACCTTAAAGACTTGAGTTTGAATATTACATAAAATTGTATGTGAATACAAATGATCTATTAGCAAATAAATACCAAATGCTAGGTCCATAATACAGGCAAATACAGTTAGGTAGGAACATAGACCTAACCCAGGCAATCTGAGAAATTTGCTATAGTTGCCACGCTTGACTTGTTTTTTTTTAGGTACACATTGCTGCCTATCCTCTGGTTTGTTTTCTTCTATCACCTCCTACGATACCCAGGGGGCAATACACGGAATATTCTTACACCGCCGCTACACGGTCACACATTTTTAGGGTTCCGTACCTCAAAAAGAAAAAACGGAACCCTTATAGGATCACTTTGTTGTCCATCTGTCTGTCTGTCTGTCTGTCTGTCAAGACCCCTTTTCTCAGGAACGCGTGGAAGCATCAAGCTGAAATTCATATCAAATACTCAAGTCTATTGTCCCTTGGAGCTGTAAAAAAAATCAAACTTCTAAGCCAACGCAATCAAAAGATACAGCCGTTTATGCCATAAATTTTCGATTCGCAAGGGAATCAAAACCTACAGGATACTTCCCGTGAACTCAGAATCTTGAAATTTGGTACGAAGCAACGTTTTATAGCACGCATAAAGGAAAAATTGCGAAAACCATAAATTTTTAGTTACATCATATAATAAAAATATTTTTAATAATTTTAGAGTTATATACCTACAGATTTGTTCGAAACCCTCGGTGCGCGAGTCCGACTCGCACTTTGCCGGTTTTTTTTATAGGATAAGGGTGACAAGCGAACACATAGTCCTAAGTGGTCTACATCTATTCTCGTTTGCGAATCAAAATGCAGATGCATTGTTACCCGTGAGGACTAAGATGGAATGCCTCTTTCCAGTAAAAAAATCTCCGGTTCTCTACACTGGCCATACGAAACGCAGCAGTATTAAGCTGCTATTTTACGCTGGTATTCTGTGAGAGCGTGGTATAGTTTTAAATTTCAATAAACAAATAAAATAAAACACATTCGTAAATTAAGAATATTGCCGGGTATTGGCAGCGTAAGGGAGACTCCCTTACGCTACTCCACATTATCCCGTGGGTGTCGTTAGAGGTGACAGAGAGAAATGAAACAGGAACGCAGCACCATCTTGGTGGATAACCCGACCAAGATAATGCAACTGGCAACTGTGGAAGAATAACCTCCGCATGATGCAATCTGTAAAGGAGACCTACGTTATTTTGTAGTCTTTCCTAGTTCTTGTGATGTAACAAACGAACGCCATTCGTAATTAAAAAATTAGTTACGTGAGGGTAATATAGTCACCTAAAGATTTGCTGTCCTATAAAACAGAGAGTACAGAGACGAAAACACAAAGTCGTATACTTATGACTAATATATTAAAAAAAAATTGCAAATAAGCTTTGGCAATAATTAAGAACACATCGAAAAATCAACTTAAAACAGTTACCAACAGTTACCAGTAACCAGCGCGCTTTTGACCTTTTATTTATCACAGAGTAGTCTATGAACACAAGGCTTTAGTCATTGAATTATATGTACTACGTACTAGAGAAGCCTTTCGAAATAAAAATGTGCACTACTCTGTCGTCGCGCATGCGCGGAAGATAGTAAAGTCGCGCATGCGCAGGTGATAAAGCGCGTTACGCCTGCGCAGTCAGTTTATATAAATAATTATATTTTTTCATGATTTTTTCTATTGTAATATTACGATATTATTACCTATTTGAATAAATAGTGAATACTTGAACAACAAATAATTTTACTTACTTGACTACTGAATTGTTATTTACGTTCAGGTTTAAACTTTAATTTGAAATCTTGTATTATTAGCGCCACTCCACACCGCATGAATATTGAAACCACAGACTAACTAGTAGATTGAAATCACACTAAATGACACACTGTATGGATTGCAGTTTAGTTCAGTTGAACATAGTGTATGTTCGGAATGCGCAATCTAGTACGTAGTAGGTACATATATATCGATGGCTGTAGTTTTTAAGTTATAAGAAAGTGGCTAAATTAACTGGCAAATATAAAATAAACAAAAATCAGTATTTATTTTTGAAAAAAAAAAGAATCATTAAGTAAAGTATTGTAGAATGCTTCAAATAAGACTGCCATTCAGAATGTGTAAAAATATGACATACTCGCGATTAATGATTTTAAACCGAATACGAGTATATCGATTGTCGATGTCGATGTATTCCCATCCCTAAACTGAACAATGTGTATTAAAACATCAAATAGCACCAATAAAATTGCTATTAACTTAATAGGAAGGTGTCAGTGTGTCGAACGTTCAACAATTATTAATATCAAATTTATCATGCTTATTTTTCTGTTCGTGTTAAAAACATTTTAATAAACCGTTTCCACCTACTTACATAAGAATTGTTTATCTATCATAACTTTTTATTTAACTACCAAGACCATTAACGTTACTAATGCTTTCATTACCCACACCAAGAAAGCTTTAAGTGCTTGTGGAATAATGCTTATTTTACAATTTTGTAAAATTATTTTTATTCCATGTGTAATTTTTTGTTATAAAATCCACAGACTATCTGATGGTACGTAGAGTTGGGGCACATAGACATCTACATTTATCCTCGATTAAGAATCAAAATGCAGATGCGTTGTCACCCCTCAGGACTTAGATGGAATGCCTCGTTTCCAGTAAAAAGGCTCTCCGATTCTCTACACTCACCATACGAAACATTTTTTTACATAGCAACAAGAAACTATTATACACTGGTGTTCTGTGAGAGCGTGGTTCTACGCAGGCCGAGCCGAACCATTCGTGCTACATTATACAGCTGCAGCCTGGCTCTACCACGTAATATTCCTGTAAATATAAGAAATCATTATTTTTTTATAGGATAGGTTGACAAACGAGCACACAGTCCACCTGATGGTAAGTGGTTGCTGTGACCCATAGACATCTACATTTATCCTCAATAAAGAATCAAAATGCAGATGCGTCGTCTCCCGTGAGGACTATGTAAGATAGACTGCCTCTTTTCCAGTAAAAAGGGTCTCCGGTTCTCTACACTCTCCATACGAAACACAGCAGTATCAAGCTACCATTGTACGATGGTATTCTGTGAGAGCGTGATCCTTCGCCGGTCGAGCCGACCCATTCGTGCTAAAATTATACTACTAATATACTTACCACGTACAAATTACAATTATTTCACCAGGTTCACCAGTACGGACTGGAAATAGCAAATAAAATTCGCCGATTAGAAGATCTCACGACCAAGCGCGCAAGATATAGAATAATAAAATTAGCAGATATATAATAAAATTAAGTGCGATGAAATGCATAAAATTTATATTTACTCCATGTGTAGTATTCGGGTAAATATAAGAAATAATAACCAAATGATGGTGTTAGGAGTGGTTCACGACAGTAGTAGAATGGCGGATTCGAACCCATGATGAGTTACGAATAGTCTTAGTACCTATAAATAGTCAAAAAGTGTAATATGCATGATTATAATTGCATTTTTTAGTAGCGATTCGCTCTGGCTTCGCCTAGGTTGGATCTATTAATGTGGTGTTATTTAGATTTAAGAACTACGAACTGACAGACTGACAAATATTTTTTTTAAATTGTTACTTATTTCCTAATGACATGCAAACCATCAACTCAACTAAAGAAAGTTATTTCTATATCACAAATAGACACTCCAATTTTATTTATATTTATAACTTTATACCGGTACCGTTGCCGCCTATTTATGTCCACTGTTGAACATAGGCCTCCTCCAGAGGTTGCCTCATTAGGGGGGGGGGGGGGGGGGAAGGGACATTTGCCATAGTTGTAATGTTACTGTTGATTTAATAATTTCACCTCTCAGTGGGTCATGTGTTCCTGGTAGATTATCTTCTATACATCCATCCATTACAGCATATAAAAGTCCACTGCTGAACATAGGCCTCCCCTATAGATTGCCTCATAGGGGGGATATTTGCCATAGTTGCCATGCTTGGCAAGGGGGTCGACAACCGCAGTTTTATATTTTTAGTCGTTATCAGTAAGTCGCTGCTGCCCATCTGATTTGTTTCCATCTGTCGCTTCTTACGACACCCACGGCATGATATGCGATAGTGGATATTCTTACACCGTCACTACTCGATAGATTTATGCAAATAACTTAATTTCTTGTGAACTGTAAGCACCAATCTACACGAAGACTTGTGCTATTGCATAAATTAGCTCTAATTGTGACTTGAAGCTAGGAATGACGACTTTGAAGGCAAATGCGCTGACCAATAAGCTTATTGCAATATAGGCAATTGCACGTGTTTATGTTTGGTCGTAACAACTGAAGCGATGTCGGTTCGGTTGATTGATGGCGATAAGTCACATTTTCAGCTGATGGTAAGTGGTGATACAGTCGAAGTGTGTGTGACCCACATTGCAATTACATTTATATCGCAGTTCTTCTTAACCGAAAATGAGTGTGGCTGGCTGTGGACGATCACCACTTACCACAAGACAGCTCCTGCTGGCTATTTATTAATTTATTGCTATAAATAAATAAAAAAACTGAGTTTACAAATAGACAATAACCAAATTATAATATTAAATATGTGTGCATAAACATATTTAACCATGTTTATGCCGTCATTTTAACTGTTCAGGTAAAATAGCGATTTATACGCGAAGCTCCGTTCATATTCATCTGTTCATTGTGTTGCGAGACATGATATATTTAAACGTCTTAATAAGTTTAAGCAATGCAATATTTACTATTTTATGTCACGCATGCATTTATTGAAAATCCATAACTTAGAGAAAGATATTTGAGTCCATTGTAAATATAAAATAATATGTAATATCGTTTTTTTTTTAAAAGTTGAAATGACAAATTAATATACAGCCTATCATGGTAAGTGACTACCGCAGTCCATAGACACCTGCAACAAACTACAAACAAAGAAGTCTGCAGGTGCTTTGTCAGTTACCTCTTGACCTGTTACTACATTGGCTTTCTACACCCTTCCAAATGGATCACAGCAATGTAAGAACTGCAATTTCGTAGCAGAAATAGATTAAAGTGTGGCACCTAAGGCATAAGGCGAGGCATTCCATCTTAGTCCTCAAGGGTGACAACACAACTGCATTTGATTCTTAATCGAGGATAAATGTAGATGGACCACAGCAACCACTTACCATCAGGTGAACTGTGTGCTTGTTTGTCACCCCTATTCTATCAAAAAAGGTCCCACCACCTAGTATTAGCCGCGTAGAAGCGGCCCAAGAGAATCCAATCATACCTTTCGGCCCGTGGGTGATGTAAGAGGTGACTAAGGAAAATGCCTGAAAGATCACAATGGCACAAGACCTCGGCATAACTATCTCATTTATGCAGATATAATATCAGGACCGGCGACGAGAAGCAATGCCAAAGGTGTCGTCTCTCGCTTCTCGCTCGCTCGCTTCTCGCTTCTGCTGCGCTTGTCAATACACAAGTGGTAAAATTAAAACATTTTTAAACGACCTTAATATAAATTATTAAGGATAACTCAAAAACTACTGGTCAGACCTTGACCATGACCTATGACCCTAGAAAACTACACAGCAATTAAAGAAATTCTTAATAATTAAAAACTAAAAATTTTGTACAACCGACTTCAATATAAATTATTAAGAATAAGTCAAACTTGGAGTACACTGACCGCCTTCAGTTGTTAGGGATTGAATTTTCTCCGAACCTAAACTATGGGCGGTTCATAGAGTCCAGAGTCAAAGCAGCCGCAAGGAAACTTGGTGTCCTTGCAAGGGTGCGGCGGTACTTCACACCGGGGCAGCTTCTGACCTTATATAAAGCGCAAGTCCGGCGTGCATGGAGTACTGCTGTTACATATGGGCTGGTGCTGCAAAATGCCACCTGGCAGCATTGGACTCGGTAGAGAGACGTGCTAAGAGGCTCATTGGTGACCTTTATTTGGTTGAAACCAATCTTGTCAGCCTCGAGCACAGGCGCAGAGTAGCTAGTCTCTCGGTATTCTATAGGATGCATTTCGGTGAGTGTGCGCAGGAATTACACGCCTTAATTCCTCCCTCTCCTTTCCACCATCGGACAACCAGACGGTCGGCGGGTCTTCATCCCTTTGTTGTCGATATCCCACGTATTAGAACCAAACGGTTTGCTTCGTCTTTTGTAATGCGTACAGCAAAGTAGTGGAATAATTTGTCGGCGTCTATCTTTCCGTCCGAATACTAATCGAAACCGAATCTAGGCGTCTTTAAGGCAAGAGTGAATAAGCTTTTGTTACAATAAGACAGTGCGATTTACCCTCTAAGGCTGCATCACCACTTACCACCAGGTGGGATTGTGGTCAAGCACTGACTTATAATAAGTAAAAAAAAAACTATTGGTCAGACCTTGATCAAATTTGTATTGGACCGCATGAGAAGCACCAGCTTTCAAATTAAAAAAGAATCATCGAAATTGGCTCATCTAGAAAAAAGTTATGAGGTAACACACATTAAAAACATACAGTCGAATTGAGTATCTCTCTTTTTTTGAAGTGACTTAAAACGAAGTGACGACGAAGGTTAGTTCTTACTTAAGCCCATGCACAGACTTTTATGGGCCGACGATGAAAATAAGTATTCAATATGTTTGTTATTGATAAAACTGGTAACTTTTATAATAGCGATTTAAACAATCCCACAGTATTTGTATAAATAAAATGCAAGTTTAAATTTGATTTTGGAATTTAATTTAATAATTATTTTCTGGAGAACCTACTAATGTGTGTAAATGGAATGCGGGGATCACAAGAGGAGTTGCCAATACAAAAATTGGTAAACTTAAATTAAAGTGTATCAAGTAAAATACACAGATAATAATTAATACACACATACTATAAATAAATATTATGTTTGATAATTTATGAAACAATATTCATTCATTCATTACTAAGTTCATGTATTCTTAAAGTCCATTGCTGACCTAGAGCTCCCCCTCATAAGGGGAGTCTTGCCATAGTTGCTACGATTAGCAGACGTTTGGCAACCGCAGTTTTTTTTATGATTCCTGATTGATATAAGGAAGATGCGGCTGTTCATCTCCTGTTCCAGTTTCCCTCGGTCGCCTGTTACGACACCCACGGGATGATGAGTACGATTACCTAAGATCATCGCAGAGCCTTTTTTTAATAGGAGAGGGGGCAAACGAGCATGCGGCTCACCTGATGGTAAGTGACTACCGCCGCCCATGAACAACTGCAACACCAGGGGAACTGCAGATGCGTTGCCGGCCTTTTAAAAAGGAGTAGGCTCTTTTCTTGAAGGTTATTTATCCTGATGACGTCTCATTTAGAGGTGAAACTCGTTTTGTATTATTGATGATGGTCTTTCTTAATGCAGATGTGTTATTAGTAGCGGTGACGGTTATAGACATATTGTTTTTATTTTTTATGCGGATCGTAGCTTATTTAGTTTTAACATTTTCATATCTGATAAAGCACGGTCGCGGAGCAGGAACTGTTTTATTGCTTTGCATATTTAAACTTAATTTCCATTATAAAAAGTTTTATTTCTATTGCAACTAAGATAGTTTTGTGACCTTTCGAACAGTATTTGTGATTCGAAAACCGAGTTTATTCTCAAGTTATTTAAAGTTCACATTTGTATGGATTGCAATAATTTGCAATTCTTCCTGCTCCGCGGTCACGCCATAGATTCAAACGTTAGGGAAGTTAAGAAAGGCCCAAAATGTATCTGTTACGCACACAATATCTCAATTATGAAGCAATTAAAGACAGCCACCGCGCAGTCGAACGTCGAAATTGACACTGACAGCGTTGCCCTCCGTGGGGGGTCGGCTGTCAAATTAATCCGTCCGGCGCGCGCTGTCGACCGACTGTCAACACTGTCAAATTAATAACAATAATTGGACGAAGAGGCGACGGACCCTTAAGTGGTGTAATTGATTTTGTGACGAATCGTTTCACGCCCCTGGTGCCGACACTGAACTTATTAGAAAAAATAGTTTATTAAAATATTAATAAGTACAATTTTGTTGTACTATGTTGCCATAGTCTGTCCCTTTGAGGCAATCTAAGGGAGAACTCTATGTTCAGCAGTGATTTGACGGCTCTGTGGCGCAGTGGCTTAGCAATGAGTTGCAGCACTAAGGGGCGGGTTCGAATCCCGCACGGAATAAGTATTTCTATGGCCTACAAATAATCGTTCCGTGTCTGGATGTTGGTCCTTGTGAAATTCATGTATGTAAACTACCTCCACGATACAGGAGACAAGTGGTAAAATAAAAAAATTTGTGCAACCGACTTCAATATCAATTATTAATAATAACTCTAAAACTACTGGTCAGATCTCGATCAAATTTATATGGGACCACATGAGAAGCACCAGCTTTCAAATAAAAAAAGAATCATCTAAATCCGTTTACTTAAAAGAAAGTTATGAGGTAACACACAACAAAAAATACAGTCGAATTGAAATCCTCCCCCTTTTTGAAGTCGGTAGAAAATAGGATTTGTGTGGAGATTACTTTTTTTAATTTATAGGCTGTGATGGATGGATAACTTTGTTACATTCATTATTAGGACAATGGAGAACTATCATTGTTTCTTTCTTTTTATCTACCTATCCTAGTCTGCTAGACTTAAGCATGTACCGGTCTAGGAGCATTGGATCATCACGCTTGTCATGCACATTGGCAATTGTAATTCCAGATGACTGACAATTTTGACGATGCTTGCCTGGTATAACAGGGTGGTTATACCGTAATCTATCGAAAGTCATGAGACTTTTAGCATTTGTCAGGACAGTCACCTTAATCCACCAGTACATGGATAAGGACTACCAATTTTTTTATAGAATTAGGGTGACAAACGAGCACACAGTCCACCTGATGGTAAGTGGTTGCTACGGCCCATAGACATCTACATCTATCTTCGTTTGCGAATTAAAATACATATGCGTTGTCAGCCGTGAGGAGTAAGATAGAATGCCTCTTTTCCAATATAACGGGTCTCCGGTTCTCTACATTCACCATACGAAACACAGCAGCATTAAGCTGCTATTTTACGCTGGTATTCTGTGAGAGCGTGCTCCTTCCCCGGTCGAGCCGACCCATTCGTGCTACAACTATACTATTAATATACAGTAAAAGCTCTTTATTCGCGGGGTATATGTTCCGTAAATATGCCGCGAATACAGAAACCGTGAATATGGAATGGTAATTTATATGGAATTATAGGGGATACGTTCGTAGGTGACAAAATAAAAAACAAATATATAAAAAAATCTATTTAAGTTTTTGACCATATTGTTTAATTATTATCTTCAGACTTAGGCAATGGTTTAAAGAATTTTGTAATTTTTTCTTGCTTGGCAGTTTTTATGTTTCTTCAATTCAGACTGATATTCAGCAGGGGAATTACCAATTTTCCTCTTAAAAATAAGACTTCGTTCCATAGACAGATCAATTTTTATAAAGAAATCACAAAGCTCATTTGCCATTCTTAAACCTTCACTAAGATTTTTCAAATTAAATGTCACGTTTCCAGTGCTTGTTGAAGCCTCTTCTTCAATGGACTGTGAATTTAACATTTCGTCCAAGTCGTTTTCAGTCAAATCTTCAACTTGCGATTCAAGCAACTCTTGAATGTCACTTGATGTTCGAACCCATATCGTCCTATTCATTCGCAATTTCGGCTGTGTTTGCAGTCAAAGTCTGAATTTGCACAGATTCGTCGTCATTTTCCGCAGTCAGAGCAGGCCACAGTTTTTTCCAGCATGATTTCAATGTGTATGGCTTCAGTTCTTCCAATGATTCTTTTATGTTTACGATGCTATGTCAAATTTCTTCCAGCATTCCATAACATTCATATCAGGATCACATTCCATATTATCCAATATGATTTTGAAGGTTCGTTAAATATAATAGAGCTTCTTTACGTGGTAGAGCCATGCTGCAGCTATATTTGTGGTATAGTTGTAACACGAATGGGTCGGCTCGACCGGGGAAGGACCGCGCTCTCACAGAATACCAGCGTAAAATAGCAGCTTAATGCTGCTGTTTCATATGGTGAGTGTAGAGAACCGGAAACCCTCTTCTTGGAAACAGAGGCATTCCATCTTGGTCCTTACGGCTGACAACGCATCTGCATTTTGATTCCTAATCGAGGATAAATGTAGATGTCTATGGGCCACAGCAATCACTTACCATCAGGTGGACTGTGTGCTCGTTTGTCACTCTATTCTATAAAAAAAGAACTCTAAGGTCATGAAGCACTTTTAAAATAAATTCTAATAGTGATACAAATAAATAAAAATTTAATCAGACAACGGTTAACGGTAAGTGGTTTACCATCAGGTGGACTGTGTGAAAGCTTAAAGGTCTGGATTATTCCTTGGTCCATAGGTTGAAGCAAAGCCGTCGTGTTGGGAGGTAAAAATGTCCGAACCTGTATTGGTTCGGCCTTTGACATAAGCTGCCATATCGTTTAACAACATAGTACTTGTAATAAGCATAGTAAACATAGGCATAATTGTAATAAGGTCTACATAATTTACTTTTTGGGTTTGATACCTATTGGAATCATTTTTATTAAAATGTATGTACCGATTAGATCCGCGAATAAAGAAATCTTTAGCCGCAAATATAGAAATTGGGTCGCATTTTTTTAATCCGCGAATAGTGAAAACGCGAATGAAGGAAGCGCGAACAAGGAGCTTTTACTGTAGCTGCAGCATGGCTCTACCTCGTAAAATTGGATTTATTTATAAGAGTCGTACGCTTGGCAAGTGAAATGGTAGAGTTGCAGTGTGGCTCTACCATGTGGTACTGTCGGGTATGTAATCTAAAATATTAGAAAACAGATGTTTAAAACTTGAGTCTCGATACGTTACGAGTATTTATTGTTGTATGGAATGTCATTAAAATAGATATTACCAACGTAACGAGTTAGTTTACCATCGATTAATTACGACCACATCCCTTATTGGTTCGATATCTCGATCTTAGCCAATACCCGCTAATTGAAGAGCCACTTAAAAAAGGTAATATGGTTAGCGAATACTTACGTACGCCTTAAATTCCGTAGCTTTTTTTTGGGATTTTTCGTGTATATTATAAAAAAGGTCAAATATTTTTCGAAAAAAAATATATTTCAGATATAAGTACATGTATTACGTAAGGCGGTGTATCGAGGTATTTATTTACTTCCAATGTCTTCTACGATATAGCTGTGACAGAAGCAAGGAAGACCACGCGGCAAATGCAATAACAGCTGAGACGACGTTGTGAGTTTGGATGTGAGTCATCTCACTACCGAGGCCGGAAAAATTGGAGAAGTCTGAGTTGTAAAACAGACCCTGGTAAGTCAAGATAACCTGAGAAGTAGAAATATATAGTAAACTAAATACCAGAAGATGAATTAGTATTTTTTTACTCTTTACTCTGGATAACAAACTATTGTTATTATATATATATATATATGCTTAATAATCATTACGATCAACACCGTTATCCACATTTTACTATATTATGGTCAGTGTACAAAAGTAAATATATATAAAAATTTAAATTTAATGTTCTCTTAAAAACGACCCATCTATACAAATAAATAAAATTGGAGTGTCACTTTATGATGTCAAAATTACAGCTTTTTACTAAATGCGGTACTTATAACTAAAATACAAATTTTAAAATTTTTGTCTGTCTGTCTGTTTGTTCCGGCTAATCTCCGAAACGGCTGCACCGATTTCGACGGGACTTTCACTGGCAGATAGCTGATGTTATAAGGAGTAACTTAAGCTACTTATATTTTAGAAAAAGAATTAGGGTTCCGCGCAAAAAAAAAAAAACCCTAAATAACACGCGGGCGAAATCGCGGGGCACACCTAGTTCCTTAATAAGTGCAGAGAAAAACAAACAGCAACTAACTTAATATCGAGTATCTCTTAAAGAATATATAACCGTGAGATATCCGAATACCTATTTATACTAAGTTGTTGAAAACAAAGTAGTATAAGTATAAATGTGAAAAAAAGTAAATCAGTAATATTATATTCTATTCATCATAAAAGGGTGGTACCTACCCAGACGTGGTGACCCAGGATGCATTCATCATTCATTTCATTACAGCCTATCCATAGTCCACCGCTCATTAGCCTCCCTTTAGATTGCCTCATAGGCATGTTGACAATCGCAGTTCTTTTAGTATTTTGAGTTATTATCAGGAAGATGCTGCTACATCTCCTGTTTCATTTCCATATATATATCCATAGAGGCGACCTCTGTCACACCCAAGGAACGATATGACTTAGAGGATTATCTTAAGCCGGAACTACACAGCAATTAAAAAAAATCTTAATGAAAATAAACATTAATGTGTATAGAATAGAATGATTTTTATTCAATATTATTTGTATAGACTAGCAGTTTGTTGACTTCTTCCGCGTGGAATTTGTTACCGTTTGATTTCATTGGTTTTAATTTTTTTGCGCGGGACCCTAATTCTTTTACTTAAATAAAAGTAGCCTAAGTTACTCCCTATAAAATCAGCTATCTGCCAGCGAAACTCCCGTCAAAATCGGTCAAGCCGTTTCGGAGATTAGCAGACAAACAGACAGACAGACAGATAAAAATTTTAAAATGTTTTTTTGTTGTAAGTACCGTAAATACATTTAGTAAAAAGCTGTTATTTTTACCTTACAAACAGTCACTTCAATTTTATTTATTTGTAGAGATAAATTATTACATAATAAGATGCGTGAGGGTAATATGGTAACCTTAAGCTTTGCCGCCCTATAAATCTAAACTAGGAGAAGTACAGGGACAAAAGCACAAAGTCGTATACTATAACTAATATATTAAGAAAAAAAATAGCAAACAAGCTTTGGAAATAATTAGGAGCACATCGAAAAATCCACTTAAAAAAACTAACTGCACTACATAATACTAAAATCGACTTGAATATTTACTATAATGCCAACTGTCAAAATGGCGTCGATAAAACAGCGCCCTTTTGATTAATTAATAATAATTGATTGACTGGTCGTATCAGAGAGCCATCTATGCAAACAAGGCCGTTGTTTTGGAATTATAAGAAAGTAACCATATTAACCGAATGACCATATTACCCTCACGTACTATACTTATTGACAGTAATTTTTTTATTTACCTCTGGTTCGGAAAATACCTCTGAGGAACCCTAAAGCTATTAATTTATTACATATTATAATAATTAGCAATAGGTTCTAGGTTTCTTGGAACCTCAACGCGCACTCTCCAACTAACAAGTCTAGTTTTTACTGGCGCCTTCAGAATTTGGCCGAAGTAAGGAAGTGAGGCATTTTATCTTATGAAAATACCAGCTCATGCGGGGCAAAGAACTGCACACTAGCGAGAGGAGTTGCAAGTGTATTACCAGCCTTTTAGATATACGTAGGCACTTCTCTTGCGGATCCCTAAGGCACATATTTGGTAAAAACCGGTGGCGATAGTATTCCACTAGTATAAAACATACCCAGGACTGCCAAAAATCGAAATGATGTAAATGGAAATTAGAGTTCCCGTCAGCTTTTACAAATAACATTGTAAATTAATAAGGATATCTTCATAACTTTTGTATTTTCATATTTTCAAAAAGTATAAAAACATCTAAAATATGTTATTTTTAGTTTCCTTGAATACTTTTGTAATATTTTATAAAACGGTAATATCCAACATACTAAATATGTATGCAATAAATTATTTTAGCACTCTTGCCTTGACTTTGTAAAAAAATGACAATTATTAATTATCTGTCGTGCTGACCCGTGCTCATTTAATTTATCTTAATTACGCCACAAAGCGGCCATTGATTGTTTAATGACGGAAATGAATTAACAAACCGAGATTATTAACATGAAACTTATCTTCAATTTTACTTCATCAAATTCTGTGAAATAAGCTCAATTTATTACTAAATATTTCTAAGTTAGAGAGGGGCATGTGCTTTTATTTATCGATCAAATATTTGATGCCTAATTAAAATCGGTTAAAGGTTTATTACTACTTACTACTTACTTCATACTTATACAAAATATTTTGTCCTATAAAACTAACTAATTACATAATATGATTAAGAGATCCCGGGTACCAATGCTAGCTGAAGATAACATTTGAGCTAAAACACAAATGATGAAATTTCTTTAAAATATTGTCGCGCTCCTTCCGGCATGTAGGGAAGGATGAATAATAATATAAAACATTAAAAATATACTTCTGAAATTAGAGGCAATATTACTTCACACTTAGCCTTTTTATTTCTCAGATATGCAGGTTTCCTCACGACGTTTTTCTTCACTGCCAAGCGCGTGGTAAATTTTTGTAAAATAATTTTAAATGAAAACCTATTTTAATATAGGTACAGTTATTTTTTCGCCTTTAATAGTGGAATTACATATTATGTTATCGGTATAAAATAGAATTTCATTAACATTAAAATATACAATTTTTATAACCCAAAATAGAAATCATCTTTGTTTTGCCAACTTATTATTTTTTTATGCAATGAGGGCATCCACGACTTTTTCTGCCACCAGGGCGGCGCCACTTTACAGTGAGGTAAAATATTTGACAGATTTCATAGCGGAGATGATAATTTCTTAGGAAAATGTAATCTTTAAAGTTTCTTTCTGTATTATTAGTTATATTTAATATTAATTACATTAGAAATGAATAAACCAAACTATAAAATATAACTAAAAGCTGATTTTTTTGAAAAGAGTTATAAAGTGCAAAAAATTAAAAATCAAACTACTGACGCATTGTGTTGTGTATTAATATAATATATAATATTTTAGATAAAGTTAAACTATTTATTTAAAACTAATTTCTCAATTAACTGACACTGTGTAACAAAAAACTTTACCTCAGTCACAACTAGCGACATCTGGTGAGTGGAAGATTATTAGCCCTCATTCATTTAAATTTTAATTATTTAAACACGAAAAAATATATTTTTTGAATAAAAGCCCTTAATAATGATGTAATTCACTATCTAATTATGTATACTTGATATTATAATAAAAGAGATTACTTAAGTGAGCACTCTTTCTTAAGTTGTAATACTATTGCCCAATTTAATAATGATAGTTTTTAAAGATATGCAATTCACTGGTCACTGTTTCACGCGCTTTCAATCCTACGCACAACGAAAGATTTTCCCAAGAAATCGCGATTCGTGACGAATCGTTCGTCATGCTTCAATAGAAAACGACCTCGAGCATCGGCTGCTTGAGAATTATGTTTATTGAACAATACTGTATAGGCTTTATCGCGGATTCAACCTTTGTCTCAGTACACAACTGATAAAACAGTATGCCCTAGTCTGTTATACACACGCCAGTCGTAATATGTGACATTTTTAGTACAATAAGTCTCAACACATGAAAGTATGTTAAGATTTAGGCTTTAAAATATCACAAAAGCCATCACGTTATTAAAAACTAGTTAAAAATAAAATTATTTTTGGAGGCATAGAATCTGATTAAACTTACTGTGGGAATTCCAACTATGAACAAAGCTACGGTGCCTGCGCAATTACGTCGGGGTCACCAGTTTGGCCGTGGAAGGAAAAGGGGAGATCTCCTACATATATATAGTTTTCGCCCTACATATACTGGTTTACTTCGGAACTTTGATAGCGCGATTTAGGCTTCGATGTGTTTCACTTGTGGCGCGACGACAGCGCCGTCACAAAAAATATATATAATTTAAAAGTATACGTCAGTGAACCTTTTCCCATCTCACATATTATCTCGGAAACAAATGTCTAATCCAAGTAAACTTAAATAATTGTAATAATATGAACACGCTTGTTTAAATTTTCGTATAAAAAGATTATTTTAAAGACCTCTAATTTACATTTAACCATGAAATGGCAGATAATGATGGCAAACCTATATTTTTTTGGTCATTTATATATCTTTTACAATAAAACTTATACTTCTCAAAACGTAATAATCATAAGATGACAAATACGGAAGTGTTTCAAAGCAGCACTATGTTTGGTATAAAAAGGAATAGCCAATAAAAGTGTAACGGTCATTCACCTTTTCACGACTGTTTTCGTCTTAAAATCCTCCCATATTATATTTAAGATATGCGAGGAACTATACAAGCATTCACAAAATCCACAGACATCATTCACTTTTATTGTTGATCTCGACTATAATAGATCAAAAACTAAATTCCCCCGTTTTATTAGTATTTTTAACGTCACTAAAATGATCACGTATCTATTTTCGTGCAATACCTGTTGATCATATTATTAACAAGCTAGCTGAAGCTACAACTTATAAATATGATTTAAAAAAACACTAAACTAAATGTTTTTTCCCTTTAGAAAATAGTTGAATAAGATTATGCCTACATCTTTTTTAGGGTTCCGTACCTCAAAAGGAAAAAACGGAACCCTTATAGGATCACTTTGTTGTCCGTCTGTCTGTCTGTCTGTCTGTCAAGACCCTTTTTCTCAGGAACGCGTGGAGGGATCAAACTGAAATACTTAAGTCTACTGTCCCTTGGAGCTGTGAAAAAATCAAACTTCTAAGCCAACGCAATCAAAAGATACAGCCGTTTATGCCGCAAATTTTCGACATTCGCAAGGGAATCAGGGAATCAAAGCCTACAGGGTACTTCCCGTGAACTAAGAATCTTAAATTTTTGGTACGAAGCAACGTATTGTAGCACAGATAAAGGAAAAATTGCGAAAAGCATAAATTTTTAGTTACATCATATAATAAAAATATTTTTAATAATTTTTAACTACGGATTTGTGCGGAACCCTCGGAGCGCGAGTCTGACTCGCACTTGGCCGGTTTTTTTTTCTTCTTTCTCAACACGCAACAAGCCCTTTTTACTGGAAATGAGGCATTCCATCTTAGTCCTCACGGGTGACAACGCATCTGCATTTTGATTCGCAAACGAGGATAGATGTAGATGTATATGGGCCGCAGCAACCACTTACCATCAGGTGGACTGTGTGCTCATTTGTCACCCTCATCCTATAAAAAAAAAGTCTACACATCGTTACACTTGACAGACGAATTGGCACTCGCAGTACAAACATATCGCGCCTTTAAATTATATATTGTACTAGCTGTTCTCCGCGAATAAAAGTAGCCTAAAATACTTTTTATAACATCATCTATCTGCCAGTGAAAGTCCGGCCAAAATAGGTCCAGCCGTTTCGGAGATTATCTGGAACAAACAAACAGACAGACAGACAAAAATTTTAAAAATTGTGTTTTTGTTTTAAGTACCGTATATACTTTCATATGTATATAGTAAGAAGATGTTATTTCGATATTACAAATAGACACTTTAATTTTATTTATTTGTATAGATTTATTAAATTTTTTATAAAATTGTAACAAACAAACTTGGGGTCCACCTGATGGGTTCATGGAGGCCTGCAGCCATCTTCAAACAAAGAAGTTTACAGTTACGTTGTCATGTCTGAAAACTAAGGTGAATGACTCTATACCGCCCTTTATACTGCTATCTCTAGAAGTTCATGAGATCCTTATTTCCTATATTAGCTCCTTACGATATTTACACACGCGATTAGGTAATGGCTCACCACTATACGGTAGACATACATTTTAGTATTTCTAAGAATTTTTCTATAAATAATTGAAATCTTAAAAAGACTGTAACCGCAGTTGAACCAATCAAAGTTAGCAACTGACCTTGCGTGTGAACTATTTAATTAACATGTTTGTTACATGAATCAATTCATATTTATAATATTTCCTTTTAATAAATCAACGGTTCATTTTCGTACGTTTGACTTACTCGGTTCGACCACAATGCTTTATTAATAATTGCAGTGGGATTGAAGTGACAACAAAAAATATTCTGCGCTCTGAGAAAACAATGTAATACGCCATAATAATGAGTTCAATAATAATTCACTACTATATCAGTTACGGTATAGACGGCTCGACTAAAGAGTTACAGCGCTGAAGGCCGCGGGTTCGTATCTCGCAAACAAGTATTTGTATGGCTTACAAATAATTGTTCTGGGTCTGGATGTTTGTCCTTGTGCAATTTATGTATTATATTTATGTATGTACTGCCTCCACGATACAGGAGAAAATCCTAATAGGCAGATTTAAAAAAAGTTATAGCATAATTAATTAAACTATCAAATTACGTAACACACTGACTATTACATTCAAAATCGATAGCCGAACCTAAAACCTATATCCAAACCTATATCCATATCTACCTATATCCATACAAAAGAAAAACAGTTTAATATCTTATTGAACGACTTTGAGAGCGCTTGTATTGAGTGAATCTCAGTTAATAGCGTGCAGCGGGGCGTTCAGTGTACATGACAAGACATACTCTTGTGTCACGGCATTCTGAGTGGGCCAAACGCTCCGCTACACCACACGCCCGGCCAAATGGTTGTGTCAAATCAAATTCAAAAAGTAATTTCATTGGTTGTATAAGTATTAAAAGTTTCAGCCTATACTTGAAAAGCGCAATACATACAATTGACTAGGAAAACTAGGCTGCATATTTATCGATAATTGTGGACGCAACACGCACGTCACTGTAGGCGTGTAATACGTGCGCGGGCGCACGTCTATTCGCCGCTAGTGACGCGGTCCCTCGCGAAAATCTCCGAACAAGGCCGAGCGATGACCTCGCCATGTGGTGATGAGTCTACATCACGTGAACGTTTCCTCGCAAAGCCGCAACACGAAACCGCGTTCGTGGATTTCTTTGAGCGCCAATTCAACAAAAAATATTTGCTAGTAATGTTCATGCATACATTTCGTTTTTCTATTTTTATATATTATATACTACATACTACATTGGCAGAGCCATGTTGCAGCTATATTAATAATATAGTTGTAGTACGAACGGGTTGGCTCGACCGGTGAAGGACCACGCTCTCACAGAATACCAGCTTAAAATAGCAGCTTAACAATGCTGTGTTTCGTATGGTGAGTGTAGAGAACCGGAGACCCATTTTACTGGAAACGAGGCATTCCATCTTAGTCCTCACGGCTGACAACGCATCTGCATTTTGATTCGCAAACGAGGATAGATGTAGATTTTTATAGACTACAGCAACCACTTACCATCAGGTGGACTGTGTGCTTGTTTAAATACTTGGGTACGGAAATACATTAACTTTAATGAAGTGACGCGCCGGATAATACATAAGTTGAAAAATTTAATTAATTTTGTAGAATATTATCAATAGAGCAACAGGTTCACAATAAAGTATTTTATACATCTCTTCACTATGTGGTAGAACCTCTTTTCTGCGTAGTAGCCCGTTTGTAGGGCCCTCTTACCCGTTTCTGCCGCCAAATGATAGTGCCTGCAGCCTGTACTGCTGTGTTCCTGTGTTCAACTATTAAGGGTATAGAGAATAGAGAGGCAGTATAATTACATGATGTAAGGCGTTTCATCTTAGTCCTAGAGGTGACAATGCATTTGTAGTATTATTTGTTGAAGTTAGCTTCAGATGTCCATGGGAAGCAGTAGACACTTACAATCGGGTAGGCTGTAAGTTCCTTTGCCACTTCATTTTTATATAAAAAAAAAAGATTTTATTAATTCTAAATACAAAAATACAATCAGTAACGATAGTTGATATTGCGCTGGCCGTCCCGCAGTCAATTTCAGTCGGTACCGTTCAATCGGCAGCGGACCTCATTTATGTCACAGAGAATACTATCTCACTTCTGACATCTAAACTTCTTGCAGACGTCAATTTTACTTGCATGAACATACCGAGTAATCTGTTTTCACAATCAGGACCTAATTTACTGTGTCAATGTATATTATATTTAATTGTGGTTACACTACCGTATTATTATTATTCAGGTTATCTATCAATTCAACATTATTTTTGTTTTCTTTGTAATAGTTTTTTTTTTATCTCCAAAAGCTAGAATTTTGTTTTAATTTTATGTTCTTACTAGCTGTTCTCTGCGACTTCCCCCGGGGTTTTAACTTTGTTGCGCGGAACCCTAATTATTTAAAAAAAAAATAAGTTAAGCCTAAGTTATTCCTTATAACATGAGCTATCTACCAGCGAAAGTCCCGTCAAAATCGGTCCAGCCGTTTTGGAGATTAGCCGGAACAAACAGACAAATAGATAAAATATTTAAAAATAGTGTTTTTGTTATAAGTATCGTATATACTTTCATATGCATTTAGTAAAAAGCTGTTATTTTGATATTACAAACAGACACTTCAGTTTTATTCATTAATTTGTGTACACCAATGAGATTATAACCTCCTTGGTGTACACAAACCGTTAGTCTTATGAAAGGTTCAAGAGCCGTAACAATATGTCAAATATCCAAAAATAAGCCAGGAACACAAGGATGTTAATACCCAAGCCGTTTAAGATAAACGAATTAAACTCGGACAGTGACAGAGCAGGGATACCTGCCCAAATACTTCCACTTGTCTAATCGCCGACGCGCTTGACGGTGGCCCGAACCGGACCAAATTTTTGACAGCTACCAACTTTCACCATAATTATTATTTATACACTGCCCGCTGTTTATCTCCCACTTTATTATTTTCATTACGAAGATAAATTTCTCCGGCTGCATTAGCTTTATCATGGATTACGTGCGATGACACGAGCCGTTGTGGACTTATCGGGATTATGTCTTAGCCTCTTGTAGGTGATTAAAAAAAAACTTATGTTCCCAAATATATCTATTTTGCGGGTTGATCGGCTGAAGTGGCAATAAGTCGGCCATATAGGTCAAAGAACTCGAGTGCAGTTTCGTACTTGATTGTGCTGGGATGATGTTGATCGATGGAAACAGATGGCTCAGGACTGCTTTGCGGTTATCTATGGGGGAGAATAAGGATGATGAGAAATTAATATGCAAGTTTTTTTTTATAGGATAAAAGTGACAAACGAGCACACAGTCCACCTGATGGTAAGTGGTTGTTGTGGCCCATAGACATCTACATCTATCTTCGATTAAGAATCAAAATGCATTGTCACCCGTGAGGACTAAGATGGAATGCCTCGTTTCCAGTAAAAAGGGTCACCGTTTCTCTACACTCACCAAACGAAACACAGCAGCGTTAAGCTGCTATTTTACGCTGGTATTATGTGGGAGCGTGGTCCTTCCCCGGTCGAGCCAACCCATTCGTGCTACAACCATAATATAGCTGCAGCTTGGCTCTACCACGTATACCGTATATATAATGTTAAACTCGCTCGTATTTTTCTTGTTAATTAATGAACAAGATTCGAGTAACGGAATGATGTTGTAAAATCCATGTTCTAATTAGACCAAACCGAACCCTAAAAATCAGCATGACATTTGGGATTTGATATGGATTTCTTACGGGAAGGTATCAGCCATGCATTAGCTTGCCCAACAGACCAGCGTGGTGAATATAAATGAAACTTATTGAGAAGACTAAATCCAGCTTATTCATGCGACAAGTAAGAAGAAAGAAACAAAGATTTCTCTGATGAATATGTAGTAAAGTCCTCCAGACCGAATTTCGGTCACGACGGCCAGTTTCAATAGACTAGCCGTCGGTGCAGGACAGGATTATAGTGCCCACAGGCACAACAAGCACAGGTGCGCTCTCTATTGCCTATTCCCTCATTCTCATAAGCCCGATGGGACGGTAAACCGGCACGACCGGAGAGAGATCAGGTGCAGGACCAACGGCTTTACGTGCTTTCCGAGGCACGGGGGTGAGACACCGCTATTTTCCTGACTCCGGAAAGCTATTAAGAATTTATTGACGGAAAAACTCAATAACTGATTTTTTGGCCCAACCCGGGATTCAAACCCGGGATCTCATGATTAGCAGTCGTACCCCTACAACCACTAGACCAACAAGGTTTCTTCCTCACTACTACATATTCTTTCTGACTGCTGACTGCAGCAGTCAGAGAGAATATTTAGTTGTGAGGAAGAATTGTAACGTTCCTCATTGATTTTAAACAGAGCAATAATTCGCGATTACTAGCAGAAATTATACCGCACCAATTGGTCATATTCGTGCAAATTCTTAAGGATTTTTCAAATATATGAGATACTAGCTGTTCACCGCGACTTCGCCCGCGTGTAATTTAGGGTTTTAATGTTTTTGCGCGGAGCCCTAATTATTTTTCTAAAATTAAAGTAGCCTAAGTTACTCCTTATAATGTCAGCTATCTGCCAATGAAAGTCCCATCAAAATCGGTCCAGCCGTTTCGGAGATTAGCCGGAACAAACAGACAGACAGACAAAAATCATATGGTGGTGTATGGTTGCCGACCAGCTTACCTAGCTTGGCAACTATGGCAAAATCTTCCCTATGAGGCAATCTATGGGGAAGCCAATGTTCAGCACTGGACATTTATAGGCTGTAATGGAATGGAATGGAATGATCGTTATAAGGTTATAAAATTGTATTACTAACAACGAGATATTTGCAAAACGTTTGCTTTCGTATCACTAAAGTATTTACTACGGCGGGAATCCGTTATTTTTGAAACGAAATTCCTTATCGGACTGTAATAATTTATCGGATTGGGGCTAGACGAAAAAAGTGTAAGATTTTTCCGTTACGACCCCTTCTGACGCAGTGTAGACGGCCTTGGGGGCTATAAAGTGGTGAGATGGAATAATATCCATCTCTCGCGCACTTTTTCTTATCTTGCCATAAAAGAAATATTATTTTAAATGACGCTTCATTTTAATAGACGCTAGTAATTTATTCATTTCTATTTGTTAATCAATAATATAATACGTTTATCAATAATAATATACTACAAAAGGAACTTCGTAATAAGTTCCAACCGAGTGCTCCACGACACTCACGCATGTTTTTGTTTTATTTATAAAATCAAATATTTTATACTTAACGATACGGTACTAGTTAGCATAGTTCAAGGTAAAAATATTTTGACATTGATCAAGATTATAGTCGATTATTCAAAGAAAACCTCACTGAGCAAGCGTTAATTAGATAAATTATTACAATTTACCAGTAAACACGACCGCCTATGTGTGTGGTCATATCGTGACTGATCGCTATTATAATGTTGCATAATCAACGCCATCTTGAAATCCGGTGGTTTATAGATCTCAACGATTTTGATATTAGGCTTTTAATTACGACGCGTATGTCTTTAATGGCTTATATTATTACTTTTATATTTACTTAATAATGTTAAGTTAATGATGTAACAAGAGTTTAAACTTCACGTTAAAATGCTAAAGTCAACATCAGGAATGTATTGTATGGTTTTTTAAGAATGTAACGACTTAACCTTTTCTACCGACTTCAAAAAGGAGACGGTACTTAATTCGACTGTATGTTTTTTTGTGTGTTACCTCATAACTTTTTACTGGGTGAACCGATTTCGATAATTCTTTTTTATTTGAAAGGTGGAGCTTCACTTGTAGTCCCATATAAATTTGATCAAGGTCTGACTAACAGTTTTAGAGTTATTCTTAATAATTTATATTGAAGTCGGTTGTACAAAATATTTAAATTTAAATTATTTGGAGTACGGTTTAACTTGTTTATTTAATAGTTAGGCTTACAATCAGCATTGATTTAACTTTTAATCCATTCATCAGCCACGACAGTCCACTGCTGGACATGGACCTTCTAATACTCGCCCCGCTTGGCAGGCGGGTTGGCGAGCGCAGTCCACGGTGTTGTATTAACAAGGAACGCTGCTACCCATTCCCTGGATTTGTCTCTTAGTAGGTTTTTTAAGACAACCACGGGAAAAGTTGGAGTAGTGCTACTCTAACCCGGCAGCACACAGGGTATTCTCATTTCTTCTCATTCTCACGCAATCCCTATTAAATGTTTGGCTTAAAATTCATGCATTGCAAATGTAAGTTTTATTACAAACTTATTGTTGCATATACTCTGTTCATAAATCATTATATCTCATTATACTCTGTTCATTACTCAATGCTGGTGCTGATAATATTTAATGGTTATTTTTTTAGAATAAGGGTGACAAGGGTGTCCTCCTGATGATTAGTTGATGATAACCCATAGCCACTTACCTATTCTCTACTATGAACCAAAATTCAGATACGTTATCACCCCTAAGGACTACGATGAAATGAATATACAAAACTGCTATTTCACACTGGTATACTGTGATGACGAATCACAGTATGTACCAGCGTTATTAAGTTTAAGCTCGCGGTGCCCGTGGCCAGGACCAAGTTGCTTAGTAACTCACCTATAGTCCGAACAATCCTTGTAGTGAATAAAGTTCATGAGAGGATTGACATATTTTCGAGTAATCTGAGTGAACTCGCTAAGGTAGTTTTATACATAGTTAGTTATGTAAGTTAGTTGTAATATATAGTATATTTAAGTAAATTAGTGACACTATCGTATTGGGTTTGTTTAGCCTGTAAGGATAGTTGTTAAGTGTGTGTGTGTAAATAAATAAATAAATAAAAGTTGAACCTGAAAATATAATCTATTTCATGAAGTGAAGCTACTTGTACCATCTGCCAAACGTAATAACTACAGTAAATTTAATACTGTTCTTGACTGCCACTGTTCAACAGCGGACTCTTTACATGTGATTACATGAAAATAAAAATAAAAATGTTAATTCTCTTAATTGTTCATAGAAGAAACTAGCCAAGACTTAGAAAAACGACAGTAGCGTAATGGCAGGGTACGGATCGCGAACTTAAGAGGTCGTGGGTTTGAATCCGCCATTCGACTACAGTCGTGAACCACTTCTAACACAAGCATTTTAAACACTTTCACTGTCCGGTTTCCAGACACAATAGTAAGACAATAGCAGTGCACTATATGTAGTGCACGGGACAGTGAAAGGGTTAAGCTTACGAGAGGGAATATTAGTAATGTTTAATACCATTACTAGTATTAAAAAAAAAAGTAAATCAGTAATAGTACTATTCATCATAAAAGGGTGTTACCTACACAGACGTGGTGACCCAGGATGCATTCATCATTCATTTCATTACAGCCTATCCACAGTCCACCGCTCATTAGCCTCTTATAGATTGCCTCACATAGGTATGTTGACAATCGCAGTTTGTTTAGTATTTTGAGTTTTTGTCAGGGAGATGCTGCTGCATCTCCTGTTTCATTTGCCTCTCTCGTCTCTGTCACACCCAAGGGACGATATGACGTAGAAGATTATCTTAAGCAGCAACTACACATCAATTAAAGAAATTCTTAACAAAATACACATTAATATGAATAGAATAGAACGATTTTTATTCAATATAAGTTATTAAATAATAAGATGTGTGAGGGTAATATCTTTGCCGCCCTATAAAATCAAAACTAGGAGGAATACAGGGACAAAAGCACAAAGTCTTATACTATAACTAATATAATAAGATAAAAATAGCAAACAAGCTTTGGAAATAATTAGGAGCACTTCGAAAAATCAACTTAAAAAAACTAACTGGACTAACTTACAATAGTACTTTATTTTTTTTAATTTTTAACAAACGTTACCCCCACACTAGGCTTTTCACCTGTATCGTGGTGGCAGTTTACAAACATAAAGTGCACACGGACAAACACCCAGACCCGGAACAATTACTTGCAGGTCATACAAATACGTGTTCCGTGCGGGATACGAACCCGCGGCACTCAGCGCAGTAATTCATTGCTATGCCACTGCGCCACGGAGCCGTCAAAGTTAAGTTAAGCTTACCGCAAGTGGTTAAAGGGAGTATTAGTATTTTCTTTTTATTATAGAATAAGGGCGACAAACGAGAGACCTGATGGTAAGTGGTTGCTACGGCCCATAGCCCATGTGCGCGTGCGCGTGCAATCTCATTTATCCTTTTCAATTATCCTATCATTAATCAACATCTACATTTATCCTCGTTTTCGAATCAAAATGCAGATGCGTTGTCAGCCGATGAGGACTAAGATGGAACGCCTCTTTACCGATGAAAAGGGTCGCCGGTTCTCTACACTCACCATACGAAACACAACCGCATCAAGTTGCTACTTTACGTAGGTAGTCTGTGAGAGCGTGGTCCTTCCCCGGTCGAGCGGACCCATTCATGCTACAACTATACTATTAATATAGCTGCAGCATGGTATTTTTTCTTTTTACCTCCTCAGGTAACCAACCCAACCAACCAACGGGAGAGCTGTATTATTGGTTCTTCTATTATTACTACCATTTAAGCCCCGTCTAGTCTGTAATGCTAGATGTAACGATATCTACTCCAAATTAAGTTGTCATCTAAACACTATTCTATTTTCACTTAGCTCGTCTGATTAGTGTTATTTGCGTTGACTTGGAACGAGTTTTGCTTAGGGAACTATTCAGTTGTGCTTAGTATTAGATAAGATAACGGATTTACATATAACTATCGATATTTCCATATTAATAACAGCATTGAACTATGCCAGCGTAGAATACACTAAATGAAAGAAATGGAAACGAGGCATACTGTCTTAGTGCTCAAAGGTGACAACGCACCTTCATTTTGATTCCTAATCGAGGATAGATGTAATTGTCTATGAACCACAGCGTCAACTTAACAGCAGGTGGCCTGTATGCTCGTTTGTTACCCTAGTTGTATTAAAAAAAAAACACAATGAACCTTAAACCAAATAATATATTAAAGAAAAAAAAAAGATCTTACTAATTTTAATTTCAACTTATTATATAGGTATATAATTTAATAATTAGTTGTGGCGGTGTTCTTACATTACATTCTTATATTCTCTAATCGATATCGTCCCTTGATAATTAAAAGGCAACAGACAGTAAATGGGCAGCGTGTTCCTAATAACAGATAAAAAATAAAAAACTGCGGTTGCCAACCCGTTTACCAAGCGTGCTCACTATGGAAAATATTTTTATCCTATGAAGTATTTTTTTTGAAGGATGACGAAATGAGTACACAGTCCACATGATGGTAAGTGGTTGCTGTGGCTTATTGACATTTACATCTATCTTTTTTTTATGTTAATTAGAAAAAAAGTAACCGCCACTCTACAATGTTTTTCTGTATCATGGAGACAGTTTACATTCATAAAATTTACAGGGACAAACATCCAGACCCGGAACAATTATTTGTAGGCCATACAAATAGTTGTTCCGTGCGGGATCCCAACCCGCGGCCGTTAACGCTGCAACTCATTGCTGCGCTATGGAGCCTTCAATAAATTTTATTTATCCCAGATAAATATCGACAGGCGATAGATGTACATCACTATGCGATAATGGGCTCCCATTAATGCCGTGGTATTAAACGCGGGTGTCGGCAAATTGCACAAGCGCCTTCATTCACAGCTCCTTAACTAGAATTAACACTAGTCATCGATAGACTGTGTTTATCGACTAAGGTGTAACTCTTATCCGCTGGTATGAGGATGCGTACATATAAAGGAATATTGTAAGCTTACTATTTTTATCAAAAATTTAACTCTGTTGGAAATTACTCGGGATATGGCAATTTTTAGGGTTCCGTACCTCAAAAGGAAAAAACGGAACTCTTATAGGATCACTTTGTTGTCCATCTGTCTGTCTATCAAGACCCTTTTTCCAGGATCGCGTGGAGGTATCAAGCTGCAATTCATATCAAATACTCAAGTCTACAGTCCCTGCTGTAGAGCTATGAAAAAATCAAACTTCTAAGCCAACGCAATCAAAAGATACAGCCGTTTGTGTCGCAAATTTTTGACATTCGCAAGGGAATCAAAACCTACAGGGTACTTCCCGTTAACTTGGAATCTTGAAATTTGGTACGAAGCAACGTTTTATAGCACAGATAAAGGAAAGATTGCGAAGTTTTTTTTTGATAATCTACTGACAAAAGTTAATTAATAAAATAAGGCGTTACTTTGCGGAAATCTAAAATTTTAAAGATGTTAAAATTAATTAGCTACTAGAATGGATCAGTTAGGCTAAAAGATTGGTAACGCACTTAGGCTGTGGTGATCAATGATCATTCATCACCAGGAGAACCGTACTCTCGTTTGTTTCCTTTTATATAAAAAAGCAGCGTCTAAAGTGCTTGAATATTGTAGGTACCTACTACAATCGATAATCCTCTCATAAATCGTAATGGTGGAGCCGTAAACTACCTTTGTTAATCAGCTAAGCATACCCAGAATATAAAAAAATATTATTAAACGCGACAGAATTCGTAAAAGTTGTTTGTTCAAAGTGTAGTGTTCGCGTAAATATAAGAAAGTAAATATAAAAAAGTTTACCACCGGCGATTTTTCCGGACTGATACGACTTAGGGACCTTCAAAAAAAGAGTTTACACCACTCTAAAAGACCGGCAACGCATCTGCAATTCCCCTGGTGTTTCGGTTGTTCATGGGCGGCGGTAGTTACTTATCATCAGGTGAGCCGCATGCTCGTTTGCCCCCCTCTTCTATAAAAAAAAATCATTATACCCAGAATGTTTAACATAATTCAACATATCCGTAAATAGAAATCAAATTTGTTGTCATCACAACATCGCGCTCTTGGACCGCTTTGGGCGCCGACAGAGCGCCATCTTATTGAATAAGGGCACAAACACATGACTGAAACCAATGCAAAGGAATGTTTCACTTAAATGATTCTTTTGTAAGGTCCATAAGTAAATATGATTTTAGGTAACTTCTGAAGTACGAATATATCTTTTTCTTCATCCCTTTCCTCTTTCGAATATGCAAAAAAAAATACGCATTCCGTGAAAGATTTAGACACACTCTGTTTTTATTACATATTTTATATTTCAAATTCATACACAACTACATAAGAACGAGAACGAGTTGTGTATCTAGGACAATTTCGAATTTTAGTTTTAGGACAAGGAGTGGTCCTCCGTCGCGCTGCCCCAATGCGTGTTGACAGACTTTTTTTTTTTTTTTATAGGATAAGGGTGACAAACGAGCACACAGTCCACCTGATGGTAAGTGGTTGCTGCGGCCCATAGACATCTACATCTATCCTCTATTACAAATCAAAATGTAGATGCGTTGTCACCCGTGAGGACTAAGATGGAATGCCTCATTTCCAGTAAAAAGGGCCTCCGGCTACCTGCACTCACCAAGCGAAACGCAGAGGTAAACCTCTACTTCACGCTGGTTTTCTGTGAGGTCGTGGTACCACCCCGGTTCGAGCCGGCCCATCCGTGCGACAGCAAAAGCTGCCGCCTGGCTCTACCACTTTATAAAAGACTTCACATCTTTTCGAAATATATATATATATATATATATATATATATATATATATATATATATATATTACTTAATATTTTATTAAAGATATTTTGTCCGCCCCATATGCATGTATTAATACATATAAACCCTCCTCTTGAATCACTTTGTCTATTGCATCAAAATCCGTAGCGTTGTTTAAAATATATAAAGGCGGCTACTGACCTGCCTGCCACAGGGGCAATCTAGGGAGCACAGCGATCGGAGCAATATCGAAGGTCGCAGGGCCGACTTAAAAAATTGCCCCTGCTTGCCTACACACGTCACAATTAAGGGTCATCCCCACTCCTATACCCTAGATTGCCCCTGCGGCAGGCAGGTCAGTAGACACCTTATACAGACGGCGGGAAGAGACTTTGTTTTAAACTATGTAGAGATATCTCGTTTAAACCAGACGTAAAATACCCAGATTAGGCTGAGCTAGAAGACCGGGCATCAGCATCAGACCTGTGAGGATTCTGGTACTGTATCACCAATTCGCACGCCAGTGAGGACTTTCTGCCACCAGGGCGGTGCCACTAGAAAGTGGGGTAAAATATTTGACAGATTTCATAGCGGGGAAGTTAATTTGTTCGGAAAATGTAAAAGTTATTGTTTATTTTTGTACTATTAGCTATATTTTATATAACATTAATAAGATTAAAAATAAACCAAACCACAGATATTCATAAAAGTAGAAATTAAAAAAAAAAAGTTAAAACTGTACAAAAAATTAAAGAGCAAACCACTGACGCATTGTTTTGTGTATTGATATAATACTCTAGAAACTGACAAACTTTTATTAAAAAACAAGTTATCAATTAAATTACATTGTGTAACAAAAAACTTTACTTCAGTGTCAACTAGCGACATCTGGTGAGCAGAAAATTATTAGCCCTCATTAAGGCAAATTCTCACTACAACGAGAGAGGCCCATGTCTAGCAGTTTACTCTTACGGGCTAATAATGATGATATAACAATTACACTAAAAATATTCACACATCATCCCTTCCTTAACTAGCGGAGAGTTTGAAAATTACCACAAAGATGCACCCCCAATAAAAGGGTTTCTTTTTTATTTAAGACTTACGTAAATTACAGTAAAGTTGATAAACACAAATAAAGATGGATATGCGGTGTAATTGAACACCTCTTATTTTAATGTACCAACACTTTGTACTATAATCCTTATCGGAGGTATCTGCACACCGACCATCATCTAAAAAAATGTTGTAATTTTTTTACGTGTGGGGGAGAATTATTTGATGACTTCGCGGAACACTTCTGGTGCCTTCAAGGACACCCACAGGTCCACAGACCACTGTATGCTTTAGACACGTGTTATTTGACGGCTCCGTGGCGCAGTGGCTTCGCAATGAGCTGTTGCGCTGGGGGCCGCGGGTTCGAATCCCGCACGGAACAAGTATTTGTATGGCCTACAAGTAATTGTTCCGGGTCTGGATGTTTGTCCTTGTGCAGTTTATGTTTGTAGAATTCTACTAAAATGTCAGTTTCATTGCCGTAAATAAAATATGGAAGTTCGAAATACCAAAGAACAATACATTCGCGGCCTTAATCAACGTCATGCTCATACGAACTTGAACTCAAATCGAAATCAGATGAAAGTAAACGTGCCCTGTTTTATTTCGTTCGATGTATATTTATTCTCGTTTGAACTTGAGTTCGATTACACATTACGTGTCGTTCGATGTTCGAAAACCAGTTCGAGGAAACGCCTTCTTTCATTTACAGACAAGGCTAAGACATTGTCGACATAAAGCCAAAATACGATTAAATAAGAATCATCTTTTACTGCATTCATGATACGCTTTAATGATGTTTGAGCCTAGAATTTATATTGAGTTTTATTAAAAGGCAATGGAAATTACAAAATTATGATTTTCTAACGGTTACTTTAATTTTTAAAGGGTGACCTTAATTTTTTGTTTAATTTCAAGAGGTTATTAATTTTTATGTTTTCGGTAATAATTAAATAAAATTAATTACTTTAATTTTTTTATAGAATAAGGGTGACAAACGAGCACACAGTCCACCTGATGGTAAGTGGTTGCTGCGGCCCATAGACATCTACATCTATCCTCTATTACAAATCAAAATGTAGATGCGTTGTCACCCGTGAGGACTAAGATGGAATGCCTCATTTCCAGTAAAAAGGGCCTCCGGCCACCTGCACTCACCAAGCGAAACGCAGAGGTGAACCTCTACTTCACGCTGGTTTTCTGTGAGGTCGTGGTACCACCCCGGTTCGAGCCGGCCCATCCGTGCGACAGCAAAAGCTGCCGCGTGGCTCTACCACTGTTAAATAATTTAATACGTAATTTAATTTAATACGTTCGTCACTTTATTTTTATAAAAAAATATGTGTTTAAATGTAAGTGAAAAGAAAAAAAGAAAAGTCAAAAATTTCTATTTATAGTTCTCGGTATCTTTCCAATACATTCAAACAAGGATGATCGACGTGGTAGAGCCATGCTGCAGCTATATTAGTGGTGTAGTTGTAGCACTAATGGGTATACTCGACCGTGGAAGGAACACGCTCTCACAGAATACCAGCGTACGTAATACGCAGCTGAATGTCGCTGTGTTTCGTATGGCGTGTGTAGAGAACCGGGGACCCTTTTTACTGGAAACGAGACATTCCATCTTATTCCTCATGGGCGACAACGCATCCTCATTTTGATTCGTAATCGAGGATAGATGTAGATATTAATGGGCCACAGGTGGACTGAGTGCTGTTTGTCGGCCTTATACTATAAAAAATGCACACTTAATGAAAAAAAGGCTGTAAGTTAATTCAAATGTGGGTTTACACTATAGAGGTTAATATGTATAAATGTTAACCTCTTTAGTGCATTTGAATAAAAAAAATATTTTGCTATTGGATATACAACTCGTACCTTTGCCTTTCAAAATAGTTTTAAGACGTGTAGAACAGACATGGCGCCAGTTGAAACACAAATATGACTCTTTATGGCATGACTCAAATGGTGAATTTAGCTCAGCTATTATGGAGGAAATGTCTTCCTGGAGCGTGCAGGTGTTAGTTCATTGTTACTAGTGCCTGCTATGGAGTTAAGCTATTTGTATGCCTATATGCATTTAGTATTATATGAAACACCATACCCAATATGCATTGATATTGATGTTGTCATAATTGTCCGATGTATAAGGGCAAAATTATTTGGTTTGTCTCTGCTTAATGTTTTGATCGACCTACATTTAAAAACAAGATACTTGCATATAGTTATTAAAATTTAAAAATTAAGATAAGTGCAAAGAACGCTCGCATTTCCCTATCGCCACTTTTTTATTCTTTTTATTTTGTAAAGATGATACACAACCATGCTTGCTTACCATAATATAAGTGGATGTTATTCCCAAAAAAAAACTGCACCTATACACAATTATTATAGTCTTTGACCTATAAGATTATGAATTAAATTGCTGATGCGTTGTCACTTGTCAACCTTGAGAACTGAGATGGAAACAATAAATAAAAATATGATGGAAAAAATGGACAGTTAATCAATTTAATTTCCTAATGAAATGATATGCAAGAATTCGATTGATGCAGGTGACTGTTTTACTATTCTAAAACTGTGCTTGACTACAAACTCACTTAATGGTAAGTGCAGCTGAAGACTTAAATTACAGCGCACGTATTACCAGCTTTGTGGCATTCTTTGGGGAAGGCTTATATTCAGCAATGGACTTGAGAAGGGCTGTACTGATGATGATAAATGAAGAAGTAAAATTAGATTGGATTTTAGTAGTCCATTAGTTAATTGTGTAACATATACATTTCATTGTAAGCTGTTATTTTTTTTAAGTCCCGCTGGGTTACTTGCTGGTTCTTCCCAAGACAGAGGTTTTTTTTTTTACGAATCAGTGGTAATTAAACAAAGGAGTGATTTTCAATAAGAATTATTTATAATGTATATTGAATAAAAAGTTTCTGTTTCTGTTTCATTATCCTCTTAAAGGATTCTGGAAAAGGTATTTGTGTTTTCCGCTACAATTGTGTTTTATCCAACCAAAAGCATGACCTTCTTAATTCTTCGATGATTAGTTCATGTACTTACATAATACTAAAATGTTAAATCCGTCGTATTACGCTACCGAGCGTAACATGAACATTATGTTCCATTCGTACTTTCGTTCCGTTTCCCATAACGTTGTGTGTTTATGAACCATTCACACAGAAGGTACAAACCGTAAAATGGTACACTCAAAATGTTTATTTGAACTTCACGGTTAAATTTTGCACATAAGGATGCGAAATGTTTATTTTAATGTCGATTTAACTGTTTTTTAGTTTGGTATACTGAACTTAGTCACAGAATAAATAACTGTAACGTAGTCATGAACGGAACGGAGTAACAAATCGTCGGATTGAATGGTGCTAGTTAGTGTCCGTGATTGCTGAAAGACAAATGACATTCGTAGTTAGACCATGCCCTTTTACAGAATGTTTTATGTGACAGAAACAAGAGGTTAAGCTTGTTATCATATATTTGCGTTATTGCTTTCATTTACTGTTATAATACATTTGTGTTATGGCGTCGACTTACTGTTGTTTGCATAGCGTATACATGCGAAGAACTTCTGTAAGCGTTCAATGATTAAAAAAAGCAAATTGACTTTTAAGTATTTCACAGATACAGATATTTATTTATAGAATAAGTGTGACACAGTCTATCCGATAGTAAGTAGATACTGGTCCATAGACATTTATATTTATCCTCGATTAGAAATCGAGATGCATTGTCATCCTTGAGGACTAAGATGGAATTCCTCGTTTTCAGTAAAAAGGATCTTCACCACTCACGCAATTAATAGATACACGGAGTAGATAAGTAAAAATAATATTGCTTCAAACAAAAGTTAAAATTTATAATTTTTATACATAGGTGTTATGTATATATATTTCATATATAAGTGTTATTTTATACGTGGTAGAGCCATGCTGCAGCTATATTAATAGTATAGTTATAGGACGAATGGGTAGGCTCGACCGGGGAGGGACCACGCTCTCACAGAATACCAGCGTAAAATAGCAGCTTAATGCTGCTGTGTTTCGTATGGTGAGTGTAGAGAACCGGAGACCCTTTTTACTGGAAAAGAGGCATTTTATCTTAGCCCTCAAGGGTGACAACGCATCTGCATTTTGATTCTTTGTTGATGATAAATGTAGATGTCTATGCGCCACAGCAATCACTTACCATCAGGTGGACTGTGTGCTCGTTTGTCCCTCCATCCTATAAAAAAGAACTCTAAGGTCATGAAGCACTTTTAAAATAAATTCTAATAGTGATACAAACAAATAAAAATTTAATCAGACAACGCGTTTTTTTTTCAGCGATACTTCAGCGTGCGACGTACAAGGTCGGCCTCCTGACGATCCAGGGGGTGTCCACCTGCCTCTACCTCTGTATGGACGCGTGCGGGTTCCACTACGCAAATGTAAGTTCTGTATTTTTTAAACTCTTTTGATATTGTTATGTAGGATAAGGGTAACAAACGACCACACTGTCCACTTGTCGGTAGTTGGATGCTTTGGCCTATAGATACTCGTATCTACTTCTATACTCGATTAAAAATCAAAATGTAAATGCATTGTCATCTGTGAGGACTAACATGGAATGCCTTGTTTGTAGTAAAAATAATCTCCAGTACGCTACACTCACTGTATGAAACGTAGCAAAATTAAGCTGCCTTTCCCGGTTAAACCGACCCATTCTTGCTACAACTATATAGCTGCAATATGGCTCTACCACGTATATAATATGAATGCCTCGTTACTAGTAAAATAGATCACACACATAGAGACACACACATACTCACGCACACACACACACACACACACACACACACACACACAGCATCATTATGCTGTAATTTTACGCTGGTATTCATGCACTGTAATATTTAAGCCGCCACAAACATTTGCAACTAAAATAATTTTACATCTTAAACGTCATAACATAATATTATTACGTCATGAACAAACTAACATACTTTAGTACATGTCATAGTAAAATTATGATAGAATGTACGATGGGATAATTCCTGCATAAATTATTCAGACGCCCATGCAATTGTTTTCTTGTAACATTTCCCAAGGAGGAGGTTCCCGTTATATTCAATGCATACCATAAATGTCATGCTTTGGAATGATATCAGACGAAATTTCAACACCATGTCATTTACATATGTCCGATTTTGTATATGAACTTCCTCTAAGCATCACGTCAAACAGCCTTTTTACCTGGTTTCGAGCTGAGCTCGTTGGTACTTGACCCAAAGCTTTCGATTACAAGCACGCACACGTAGCCCCGGTGCGAATGTTGCCGTGCGCTGGCGTCGTAAATGGCACTTTCACCCTTTTACAGATACATCATCCCATTTCGACCCATGGATGTCGTGAGAGGCGATTATAGGAAGTGCCAGAAATGTGTTAGAGCTCCCAGACAGGTAGTGGCGTCGAAGGTGGTTACGTCTGGTACTGTGATCGTCATTCCGTCTCCCAAGCGTGACGTCTGAAGCAAATCCTTCCTACAATAGGAGAGACTCACGTCCAGTAGTGTACTTTTAAGAGCTGATGATAAAGAAGAATATTACACTACTTTTTTTTCTCTTTTTTATAGGATAAGGGTGACAAACGAGTACACAGTCCACCTGATGGTAAGTGGCTGTTGCGGCCCATAGACATCTACATCCGTCCTCGCTTGCGAGCCAAAATGCAGATGCGCTGCTACCCGTGAGGACCAAGATGGAATGCCTCATTTCCAGTAAAAAGGGCCTCCGACCACCTGCACTCACCAAGCGAAACGCAGAGGTAAACCTCTACTACACGCTGGTATTCTGTGAGGTCGTGGTACCACCCCGGTTCGAGCCGGCCCATCCGTGCGACAGCAAAAGCTGCCGCGTGGCTCTACCACTGTTAAACTTATATAACTATACACTACACTACAATATAGTTAACGTTTTCGTTACAGCCTATTAAAGTCCACTGCTGAACATAGGCCTCCTCCATAGATTGCCTCATAGCGGGATATTTGCCATAGATGCCACGCTTGGCAAACGGGTCGGCAACCGCAGTTTTTTTTATGTTTTGTTGTTATAAGGAAGAAGCTGCTGTCCATCTCCTAATTGGTTTCCCTCTGTCGCCTCTTACGACACCCACGGGATGATATGGGGTAGTGGATATTCTGACACCGTCACTACATAGTAATACTACGATATAGTTAATATCTGAGTAAATATACGTTCTTGTCGCCATTTTGGTTTTGGGACTATGTACGATGATCACTGAAAATCAGTGTGTATTTCATGTGGATTTATGCTGAGTTGACCTTCGTCATATAATAGTCCAACATATATTAAAATTATATAACTGTCGCATCGAAATTCCAGATTTCATAATTAGGTTGTTACAGTATTTTTAAGGAAAATTACGTTAGTAGGGTGAGAGTTTCGGCGGGAACTTCACCGCTGGTAGATAACTGTTTTAGTTTTATCGTTTTAATAATGGTAAGTGGGGTTTGAGACGTAAAAGTGGTGCGATTTTGTGTATTAAATTTCAGCGCATGTGAACTATTAGTGGGAACGATAAAACAAGTGTTCTGATGGTGATGCGAATCTCAAGTTATTGCGCCTTTACGATTTAAGTACTGTCATTGTCGACTGTTTGCAGGGTAAAACTGCTGTCGAAATATCCCAAAAAAATCGCATTGTGACCCATTGACATATTGTGAAGAAATTTTGAAATAAATTATTATAAAGGATAATTTGTTATAACTTGACACTGGCAAAAGTACAACAGTACGAGTCTATTACCAAAGAAAAAAGTGAGTCACGTGTAAGAGGTTGGAAGAATAAACACACAATGCCTTTCGACGGCTCGGTAGGGCAAAAGTTAAGCGTTTATTTGTGTGAGTTCGAATCCCGTACGGAACATGTGTACAAATAATTGTTCCGGGTCTATGTCAGTGACCTTGTGCAATTTATGAATGTAAACCGCCACCGTGATAAAAAAATCCTAGTCGGGAGGTAACGTCTTTTAAAAAATGCATTTGATAGTAAGTGGTTGATCTGGCCCGTAGACAATCTTGAGGACCAAAGATGTACTTTTATCAGTAACATGGTCCCCGTTTTCGTCGCTCACTATGAGAAACTCAACAGTATTATTCCGTCATTTGACGCTGTGATGCGACATTGGTCTTTCCCCGATCGAACCGACTCATTCGTGCTACAACCTACAATATTATACGTATTATACGCTTCTTTTAACCTGCATCGTTGCTCTAGAAGTGCGTGCGTGCAATGCGTAGAAGTGATGAAATTACCCTACCAATAAAATGATAAATTGAAAGAATTCATTTAATTATATTGACAATGTTTTATTCATAAAGGCATTAAATAGATGATTCATCAAAAACTGCGCCTGGTGCCTGGTGCTATCACTGGTATGTTGGTACTTATGATTTGTTGTTGATATAATTTGTAACCGCTGTGACTAAATTAGGTACCGCAAAGATGTGAGCGAATTATTGACACCACCGTTTATAAGGCTATATGTTACGATTACGCGATAAGTAAAATTAATTCCATTACAATGAAACTGCAGATAATATAATATAATATTTATAGATTAAAGTTAAAGTTATAGCCTATATATACGTCCCACTGCTGGGCACAGGCCTCCTCTCAATTTTTTGAGAGGGTTTTAGGGCAAGGAAATGTTCGCCGCGCTGCCCCAATGCGTGTTAGCGAACTTCACATGTCTTTGAAATTTTTTTTTCTTATTTGTCAGATATGCAGGTTTCTTCACGATGTTGTCTTACACCGCCGAGCACGTGGTAATTCAGCACTTAAAATTGCAAATAACAATTTCATTGGTGCAGGTGGGCATCGAACCCGGGTTGCTCGCGTACCTACTGTGAAACTTACAGCGAGCGCTAACCATCTGAGCTACCACGGCAGTTATAAATTATTATGTAATAATTATTGGAAGTCAATGTTTTTTTACGACTAGTTAGGAAAATAAATCTGAGAACTAGCAAGAAACTAGGAGGATAAAAAGTATAAAAATTAACTATATTGCATAATTATTAATCTATATATGATATACATAGATATATAATATGCTTATAAATAAAATTGATGTCTGTCTGTAATATGAATGCGCAGAGTTTTATTGCATGCTATTGAGACAATAATAAAATAACAATTTAACATGTTTGCCTGTCTTTCTGTCTGTGTGATCGGGCTAATCTTCGGAGTGTTTGAACCGACTGTCATGAAACTTCATTAACAGATAGGGAGCAAAACCAAGAATGATCTAATCTTTATTTTATCCGAAAGGCTTGGAGATTATATTATTTTGAAATAGTAAAATTATAAAATAAAGGACCGCTGATGATTTTAAATTTAAATTATAACATGAATAATATATCACCCAGGCACAGACACTTAACATCTAAATATTTCACAATATTATAACTCATAAACATCGATATGTATGTACTACGCACTAGATTTCGCATTCCGAACATTGACTATGTTCAACTTATCTGTACTGCAATCCGTACACTAAACTAAATATTGCGTAAATTGAAGATTTGTGAATTCCATAATATAATTATTATTACATTTTATTTAGAAATATGTTTCTTTAGATTAAAATAAGAGTGTTTTATATTAAATTCTGATATATATTTTATATTAGTACTTTATATTAAATTCTTATATTTATTTTATATTAAATTAAAGTCATCGCACATACGCGACTCTACTAACTCCCGCGCATGCGCGAATACATAGTGTAGCGCACAATTTTTGTTTGGAATAGCTTCTCTAGTATGAGGGTGGATTGAAAAGTACTCGGCCTAACCAAGAAAATAAACACATACTAAATCAGTTATATTTTTAGTTTTCTACATAATCACCATCAAGTTCAATACACTTTTGCCACCTCCCCTTCCAAGCATTTAGACCGTTGAAAAAAAATGATTCTTCCTTAGAGTCAAAATATGCGTCTACAGCTGCTTTGACCTCGTCGTTTGTCGAAAATCTTTGACCTCCCAAGTGCTTTTTTAGGTTAGGGAACAGAAAGAAGTCTGTTGGTGCCAGATCAGGTGAATACGGCGGATGCGGTAACAGTTCAAAGCCACAGTTGTGAATTTCAGCCATTGACTGTACTGACGTGTGAACACGGGCGTTATCTTGATGAAACAGGACTTTTCTTCTGAGCATTCCTCGACGTTTTTCTTTTATTTCCTCTCGTAAACGACGTAGTAAGGTGCAGTAGTAATCAAAGTTTATAGTCTGACCCCTTTCAAGATAATCAATCATAATCACACCTTTTGAGTCCCAGAATACTGAAGCCATCATCTTATTTGCCGACAAAATCGACTTAGCCTTTTTAGGGGGTGGTGAACCAGGTCTTCTCCGCTGTTTTGATTGTTGTTTTGTTTCCGGTGTACAGTAATGAACCCATGTTTCGTCTATAGTAACAAAACGATTCAAAAAATCATCTGCATCGGCTTCAAATAACTCCAAACAGTCGCGTGAAATAGTCAATCGCGTCCTTTTTTGTTCAACTGAAAGCAGTCGCGGAACCCACCTCGCAGACACCTTGTGGAAACCCAACTCGTTGACAATGATGTTTTGAGTTCGTTCATAAGAGATGCCTATAATCTCGGCTATCTCTCTAATTTTTAATCTGCGGTCTCCCATTATTAAATCAAGTACTTTTTTAATAGTATACTTTTTTAACAGTGATAGAGCCACGCGGCAGCTTTGCTGTCGCACGGATGGGCCGGCTCGAACCGGGGTGGTACCACGACCTCACAGAAAACCAGCGTGAAGTAGAGGTTTACCTCTGCGTTTCGCTTGGTAAGTGCAGGTGGCCGGAGGCCCTTTTTACTGGAAATGAGGCATTCCATCTTAGACCTCACGGGTGACAACGCATCTACATTTTGATTTGTAATAGAGGATAGATGTAGATGTCTATGGGCCGCAGCAACCACTTACCATCAGGTGGACTGTGTGCTCGTTTGTCACCCTTATTCTATAAAAAAAAAAAATATTTTCGTCAGTAGTTGACGTCGAAGGCCTTCCAGAGCGGGGTTCATCTTTCACACTCTCTCTACCACGCTTAAATTCTGCTATCCATTTTTTGACAGATGAATATGACAGAGCACAATCGCCTAATGTACTGACCATGTCATCATGGATGGCTTTTGATGATAGCCCCTTCTTATGGAGGTACTTAATGACGGCACGCTGCTCGATTTGCTCCATTCGCAGAAATTATGTCCGATTACTTTGTTAATAAATTTATAAAATCACAACTAATTATCGCACACGTTTCGAACTTCACACAATGAACTAGTCTGAACTGAACTAAATAATGTGGGTAGATTTGATTTTAAGAATTGAATGGATCTGTGTTAGGCCGAGTACTTTTCAATCCACCCTCGTACGTAGTACATATAACTCAATGCTCATTAATAATTTCTCATATTTACGCTGCACATTGAATGAAACTAGTTTTTAACTCCCGACGAAAACTGAGGGGTCTTATATGTTTGTAGTGTGTATCTGTGTATCTGTGAGTCTGTCTGTGACGTCATTGCTTCTGAACGGAAGAACTGATTTTGATTAAGTTTATTTCGTTTGAAAGGTGTCTTAGTTGAGAGTGTTCTTAGTTATATTTCAAGAAAATCTTTTCAGCCATTTCAAGATCACCAGCTCTTTTTGTTTCGTGGGTTTTAATTTTTTTTTATTTAAGTTATTACGCGTGTTATCGCATTGAACTTGCTTAATATTATATTGCCGACGTTTCGACTACTTTGCAGCACCCATTATCACGAGGTTCTGAGGTGTTCAAATTCGGTTTTTATTTGTCATTATTCTCAAAACAAATTGCAAAAAGAACCGAATAAAATCAAAATACATATCGTTCTTTAACAAGGCTTTTGTTAATACCGATATGTATTCAGTGATACCAAACTTGTAGAACAATAGGCAGTATATTTCAAACATTCACACTAGTAGTAATTGATCTATTTACAAGCGCGAATGAATTATACATGTAATAGCTCACGAGGCTAGATTGAAGCGCGGTGGTCCCGTGCATTCTTGCACGAAACGCCACCGACTCCTATCAAATCCTGACATATTTAATTTAAACTAGTTATTATGTAACACGACCAATTTGTATAGTCGTTACAACAACAGAGGTCTAGTGTAGGTCTGTGCGATTCGCGCTCTTATATGTTCATCACAACAAAGTTCTAGTGTCGCTCCATCAGATTCAGTTCAAGTAAAAGTGCTTTGGTTTTTTTTAAATAAACTGAAGTGACAAACGATCTTACATACCACCTGATGATAAGTGGCTATAGCAGTCCATGAACAGCTGAAAGCAACTTCAAACAAAGAATTCTACAAATCAGTTGTCACCTCTGAGTCCAGCCTCAGTGGACGCATCTGTAACGTCAGTGTCACTACAATTTTATAATAAAAAAAACTTAGATGAAATGTCTCACAGCATGTAAATATACTGGCTCCCTATACTCTTCCCTCAGTGCACGTTTTGCGGCAGAAATATTAAAAATATTACCATATATTTCCGTTAACAACCTCAAGTAACTATAAAGTACTGTTTTGGTTCAAAACAAAAGTCGAATGGCAGATTCGAATCATCAAATTTTTGATTTCACACTCCAAACTCCTAGCCATGAGGCTACCCATTCAATTAAATATTTTATCCTATTTGGGTAGAGTTCCATTCTAGGGATATGTTCGATTTGGACCAATTTTTTTTTATATGTTTACCAACATAAATGATGAAAAACCCAAAGGGATTATTGGCGCAAATGCCCCTGAATTTTTTTACGAGGGTTTGTATTTTGAGATTTTTAAGGCAGTTTTTCATGATAAATCGACTAAACCTCACTTTTTTACACAGGAATATTGACCCAAGGTTACTTGCTACAACTTACTATTATAATATACTGTGTTTTAACACTTAACACTCAGAAATACTTTCAGTTGTAATAGGTTAGAAGGTAGTGGCGGGAGCGAAAGCAACCTGACTTTTTAGATAAGATATCTGATCTGATCGAATCTGTACTAAAATTGAATCAGCACGCTCCGACTCCACATAGTCTTGTCTGCCTTACTCCTAGAGTGGTTTTTGTAAAGCCGTAGGCGTGGAGAGAGAGCGGCCCCCGGCCGCCGTAGCAAGCCGCAGGCACGGAGCATGGGTGCCTGTGATTCGTTACGCAAGGACGAAGGGTCTGCACTTCCCGCAGCGCCGAAGCCGTTGTAGAAGTAACTTTGGGTCAATATTCCTGTGTAAAAAAAGTGAGGTTTGGTCGATTTATCATGAAAAACTGCCTTAAAAATCTAAAACTTCAAACCCTCGTAAAAAATTTCAGGGGCATTTGTGCCATAAATTCCTTTGGGGGTTTTCATCATTTATCTTGGTAAACATGTAAAAATAATTTTGGTTCAAATCGGAGGTTTTATTTTTATATGATAAGGGTGACAAACGAGCACACAGTCTACCTGATGGTAAGTGGTTGCTGCGGCCCATAGACATCTACATCTATCCTCTATTACAAATCAAAATGTAGATGCGTTGTAACCCGTGAGGACTATGATGGAATGCCTCATTTCCAGTAAAAAGGGCCTAAAACGTAGGTGTCCCTAAAACGTACGTACGAACTATATCTTTATGCCTGCCATTTGTGTAAGCGCGTAAAGTTTTTACACTGTTATGTCTAAATTCGCCCAGGAGCACATTAAATAAGAGTAAATATTCTTTCGTTCAAAAACTATAACAGGAATGACCACATAAAAAGAAATCTTTAACGCTAAATTCTTGATTCATATGCATCAATTGATCTTATTACAATATAATACTCTAACAACAAAGATCCGACCACAACACTGAACTTTCACCACTCCAGGATACCGATCCATCATCGATTGATCGATGATGATACGAGATCATACGATTATCCACCCTTCACAAACACTGACGTCACAATGAATGACCTATTTTATTCTTTACCGCAACAATAAAGAATCTACAACACAACAACGCACGTATATCATTTATTCGAAACTGGCGTGTTCAATGCATTAATATAAGATTCAAAATAGTTTATAGAGGTAATATGATTAGTTTATTCGAATAGATTTCTTTCAATGTGGTGAGGCCTTTGTTAATTGAATTGTTTGACACTCCAATCTGTTATAATCTGGAAGTTGGTACACTTATTGGTGGGTGGCGCGGAGGTGTCATTGTCGGAATAGTAACTGGGAACAATTATATCTGGAAACGTGTTTATAATACTATCAGTTCTGAATATAAGTCTTGATGACTGATTGAATATATAAATGAAACTCCTTTTTATTCTTCTTATATAACCGACTTCAATATAAATTGTTAAGAATAACTCAAAAACTATTGGTCAAATCTTGATCAAATTTACATGTGACCACATGAGAAGCACCAGCTTTCAAATAAAAAAGGAATCATCGATATCGGTTCAGCCAAAAAAAAAGTTATGAAGTAACACATTAAAAAAAAGAAAAAAAACATACACAACACAAACATACACAGTCCGACTGGATTGAGTACCGTCTCCTTTTTGAAGTCGGTAGAAAAACAAATTTCAACTTTGCTATTAACGTTCGGAATCATTACTTTTTTTTTAAATTATTTTAGAAAGAATTTAAAAACTATGCTTATCTTTATTTCTAATCTATTTTACACAAATGAATTAAATTGAAGTATCGACATGTCTTATATCGAGCTGAGCTGGGTTATTTTCATGTCATTAAGACATTAATAACAATTTTAAAAAAAATGTCTGTCTATCTGCCTGTCAGCCTGTCCGGGCTAATATTCTGAATGGCTGAGCCAACTGTAATGAAACTTTACGAACAAATAGAGCTGCCATTTTTTATGCTATATTTTGAAAAACTTGGAGATATTTTTTATTTTGATAAAATAAGTAAGTCTTTGACTAAAATCTAAATTACTCTACATTAATAAATACTATCCAGGCGAAGCAATGGAAAATCGATAGTTTAAAATAAGAGGTCGCTTCGTCTCTCAAATTGTTTCCCTCAGACGAATTTATGTCTTAATGTTGTAGTTTTTGCCGCACCAACCCTTAACTGTCAGGGACGCGGCGATGATGTATAGTCCCTTCCGATAATAGGCATGTACTAAAGCTAACACAATATGGCGACGGCTCCGTAATAGACTTCGTTTGCGGTAAAAATTTATTATATTGCCTATTATCGACGCCCACACAGTACGGAGATCAGTTCGGTTTGAACTTGTGTGTTATTCTTATCTTTATTTGGGAATAATAAAAGGTTTTTACATTATATGCCGAGTTGCTTACACGTAATTGCGTTCGATCTACCCACGTGTGTTCCCGCGTCGAATACGTCGAACACTTGTTACTAGAAAAACGTATCAATACGCCGTTGATTATTCTCGTGTTTAGTATGCGATTCGTTTGATATAGGCTGACTTTTATTTGCTTCGTGTTTTGTGATAAGTGACGGGGAAATTTGGGAATGGCTATTTTATGACCTCTGTTATGTATAAACATTACCGAGTTATTTGTTTTACAGATGTTTTCATTGGTATATGTTTAGGGTTTTTATTTTATTAGTCCCAATATTATCACACGTGGTTTTTTGAACTTTAACATTATATTATATATACTAACAAAAACGACAGCTGTTCATCACATTTTAGTTCCATTTTAGTGCTCAGCTAAAAATCCAAATATCGTGAACCTGCATGTCTTAGCCACTTTGAAAGCATTTACTGGAAAAGCGTAACAAACTCCCTGTGTCCCGCTGTGGACATATTTATTTTACTTTTTAGGGTCCCATATCCCAAGGGTAACCAACGAAACCCTAATACTAAGCCTCCGCTGTCGGTCCCATCCGTCCGTTCGTCCATCTGTCTGTCAGCGGGCTGTATCTTATGATCCGTAATTGGTAGATAGTTGAAATTTTCAAAGAATATGTATATCTCTTGCTGCTACAACAATAAATAATAAAAATAAATTAAAAATTAAAGGGGCCTCCCTAACTATAAACGTCTGTGATGGTACGGAACCCTTCATGCGCGAGTCCGACTTGCACTTGGCACATAAAGTTAAATTATAAACCTCCTCCATTTTTGAAGTGGGTTAGTAATAATTTAGATGACCTAATTGTAATCAAAGATAGTCTTTTATGAAAGAAATTATTTCATTTTTACGAAGTCAAGCCGTATCCATACTTAATTAACTAACAAAATAAACTAATAAAAGGGCGACAAATTAAACACAAACAAACAAAGTAACAAACAAGGCACGATAATCATCGCAAACCTTACGGCAAGGCTATAAAATATATAAAAAAAAACAGTTATTTGGGGTCGGTGCTGTCAGTTCTTTCCTATGTTAAAATATCAATTCCTTCTTAAATTTGTGTGGTACTGATTTTCCTAATCGATTCTTGGAGTATGAGATAGTGTCACTGATAATTATTCTGCAGTTAAGTTAATTAATTAATTAAGACTGGAACTACTTGAATTTACTGAAAATTTACCATATCAGTTACTCTCACAGAGTAATAAAAATAATATTAAGTACTAAATCAAATATTCAAAACATTTTCAGATAATATAATAACCTCCAAAATTAGGCAGTTACTCTACTTTTTACTTTACTTTGTGCTACTAACTATTAAAAGTCAAAGTTACATCCTATATACGTTCCACTGCTGGGCACTGGCCTCTTTTCGTTTCTGAGAGGGTTTTAGGACAAGGAAATGTCCCCAGCGCTGCCTCAATGCGTGTTAGTGAACTTCACGTCTTCGAAATATTTTTTTCTTATATCTCAATCATGCAGGTTCCTCACGATGATTTCTTTCACCGCTGATCACGTTGTAAATCAGCACTTCAAATTGCAATTAACAATGTCATTGGTGCCGGCGTACTAACTTGATGCAGTACATATATACTGACTGAAGTCAAGTATAATCCTACTGTAATTCTTGTTTGAATATTATGTGGAAATAATGACGTTTTTGTACAAAACATTTTATTTTCATATCACGTTCTCCAATATACTAGCGCAATCAAAGACGTTTATACTAAACCTAATTTGCTTTATTGCATCTTTCTCCATTTGATGGCGGAGAATAGATTTTCTTGACAAGGATAAATGATATGAAAATGCATTTTTCTCATTGAGATGTCACACTGAATACATTTGAAGACGTTATTTCGTTAGTTATCCTTAGCAATGTGTATTTAATTGACTTCGACTACATTTTTTATTTCTATTTTATTATATATATTTTAATTTTATTTAATGTATGTAATTATAATAATAGGCACATTTATTCAAAATTTAAATTTAAATTAGTTTTAGAACTCCCTAATTATTGTCAATACTTTAAATAATTCATGCCACTTAAAAATCCTTAACTTTATATTAATCAGTTATAATCTAAACTATTTTGTAATTGATAGTGCTATATGAATATCCGGGTGATCCCATTAAAGTAGGCGTAACACTAACATTAGAGAGATAAGAGTGAGGTGACACCATTAATCAGGAAATACTCGATTCATTAGCACGGGCAGCGAGAATCGATTTGTCATAGGAAGATGTGTGGCCCAAGGAAGATAGGGAGCTAAAGCTGCTCGATCCTTGTTATCCTTCCTGACAATACGTCCCCGACTATTGTACAATGAATACATATATCATTCACATATACATTTGAATTAAAACATTTTGAAGTTAATAAAATGTTAATGCATCATTTCTCATCGCCACAAACCTATAAAAAGTATATGTACTACATTTTTTTTTTATAGAAGAGGGGGCAAACGAGCGGCTCACCTGGTAAGTGACTGCCGCCGCTCATGAACAACCGCAACACCAGGGGAATTTCAGAAGCGTTGCCCGCCTTTTGGAAAGGCCACATATAAATAAAATAGAAGTGTCTGTTTGTAAAATCGAAAGAACTCCCTTTTATTAAGACATTATTCACCATGTACAGGTCTAACAGACACGGTGAAGTGCGCGGGCAAGAGGTCGCGGGCACTGTTGCTCTGCACAAGTATATTCGTTTCCCAACTGTAAGGTTTTTAAACTGTGTCCAGGATATATTACTTGACCTTGGACCTTGACCTTTTAAATACACGCTTGGCAAGCGGACAAGCAACCGCAGTTTTTTTTATTTTTAATCGTTATTGGAAGACACTGCTGCCAACCCCTGATTGGTTTCCCTCTGTCGTCTCTTATTACATCCACGGGATGATGTGCGGTAGTGGATATTCTTCCATCGCCACTACACGGTATCGGTACCTCAATCGGTCAAATCGTTCAAAAGCTACACGATCACTAACAGATGTAACAACAATTATATTTATAAAGATATCTTCTTCTACATCATAATCAACCGAACCTCTCATTTTTAGTAAAGATTTATCTTTATTTCTAATAGAATCAGGGTGACAAACACACACCTGAGACATCTACATCTATCCTCGATTGAGAATCCAAATGACGATGCGTTGTCACCCTTGAGGACTTAAATGGAATGCCTTGTTTCCAGTTAAAAGGTCTCCGGTTCTCTACATTCACTATAGGAAACACAGCAGCAATAAGCGGCTATTTTACGCTGGTACTCTGTGAGAGCGTGATCCCTCCCCGGTCGAGCCGACCCATTCGTGCTAGAATTATAATAAAAATGCAGCGTGCCTCTACCACGTAGTACGTATCTTAATCATCACGCATGGCAGGCCAATTAGCAATTGCACCTTTGACGGTGTTGCCCATCTCCGGTCAGGGTATTTTTAGTCTGATGTAAACGAGACGTATTAATTCGCAAACGAAGATAGATTTTTTTTTATAGAATAAGGGTGACAAACGAGCACACAGTCCACCTGATGGTAAGTGGTTGCTGTGGCCCATAGACATCTACATATATCTTCGATTATGAATCTAAATGCAGATGCGTTGTCACCCGTGAGGACTAAGATGGAATGCCTCGTTTCCAGTAAAAAGGGCTATTAAAGGGCGTTAAGCTGCTATTTTACGCTGGTATTCTGTGAGAGCGTGGTCCTTCCCCGGTCGAGCCGACCCATTTGTGCTACAACCATAATATAGCTGCAGCATTGCTCTACCACGTATAAGATGTCTATGGGCCACAGCAACCACTTACCATCAGGTGGACTGTGTGCTCGTTTGTCACCGTTATTCTATTTAAAACAAAACAGTAGGTAAGCTAAATATCATTTTATTTGACCATGAATGTATTATTATTCCTAATTAAACAATAAAACTTTTCCAAATTTAAAACGATATTTCAACAATTATTTGTTTTGCAGCAGCAACACGCCGGGACCAGCTAGTACAGAATAAAAGCAAAAATGAGAATGAGATTTTTGGGCCTGAAGTCAATTAATTGGTTTATACTTTAAAAAATTGAGCACATTTTTCTAAAGTAAAATACAAAAAAGTTGCTCTTTTTACAATCTAGAATTCGAATAAACAATAAAATACATAAACAAAACAACAAATAATACGTTAGAAAATCAGTTGTAGTGTATTCTTTATGGCAAATAAATCGATTACCATAAAGAATACACTAGTGAAATTCCCGTTTCTGAACGTTATCTTCCAATAAAGGACTCTCATTTTGAAACTTGACAGTTCAAACTTCAAACTATTAACTTAAAAGAAAAAGGCAGATTTTCGATTCGAGTTTAGATTAAACTGAGCATTTTAATATCTATTTTTGATTATTTTTCTGTTTTAACTAGGGAGATAAAAAAATAATTGCGTACAGATCTACAGATAATAACAAAAAATACAATATACCAATATTCAAATAAGTAACTGTTACAACAACAATTGAAGTAATCGATTTCAGATCGATATCCCTAACATTCACTTCACGTAATTGTTGTTGTTTTGACTTTCGTTAATCGTTACACCATTTCGTTGCATTAGTAACCTTTACCTTAACCTTTTAGTAAGCTTTTTTAGTGATTTTATATTGATTCTGCTTTTATATATTTAAGTAATTTTAGTGAAAAATAGCCTGTTACAGTGTAATAACAGTGAAAAATCAAAAAGGTTTCCTCACTATGACTTCCTTAACCAACAGGCATGTGATCAATAGTCATATTTGTAATCAACAATTTCATTGGTGCCGGCGGGGATCAAACCCAGGCCGGTCGCGGACTGTGAAATTTACAGCGATTTAAGCCAGCTTAACTACCACGGCTCTTACATTACACAGAATAAAATTAAAAACAAACCAAATCATAACACTGCAAGACTTCAATAAATAAAATAAATAATTATGAGCTGATAGCCCACTGTTTATTATGACAAAAAACCGTAAATGGAAAGAACTCGAAAGGTCCGGAATTTAAAATGAGTTAAAATGAACGCATTAAAATTTGTAAAATTTTGTATTCAAAATATAAAAACAAATACTGTTATAAAAAGTTTACTGCGAGATTTTCTTTATTTTGCTATTTTAATATGTGAATAAGAAAGACAATGTGCTGGTCAATTTTAACATAATTCATTGTTTCTGAGTGTTTTATTTTAAACACTACAATTTTCGTACCTCTATAAATCAAGCTGTTCAAAAATAGCCTGATCAAAAATAGAAAGCGGGCACAGCCAATAAATTTTTGTTTTAAATCGATTCAAATCGTTGGAATCCCGTATCAATCTGCCATGAATAATTACCTAACTCTATTGGCAACATTTGAATGTTTCGCATTCCGCACTATTTCGATTCCCGAACAATGTGCCATATTTGTTGGTGATTCTGGAAAATCTAAAATGATTGCAAAAATTTTGAATTGATAATTAACTTTAAGGAAAATATTTCAGGTTTCATAAACCAGCGAAGTAATGTTTTGAACTTGCGAAGTATATAAATAAAAAGCTATTGGCAAATCCAATTGTGCATGCCTTAAGCGCATTAAAATATTACGTATAACATGATTATAGCTAAATTTTTAAAGTAATTTAAATACATAGAAGTTTTCACTAATAACCTTATTATAATAATTCCAATTATACGATAATTTTATGTCAAACTTCAATTTTTAAAAAATCCAAAAGTGCGTGACTCATAATGCTCTAATAATATTATGATGGTGAAAATTAAAAAAAAATGTAAATTGTAGTTCTATTCGTCAAAGAGTTCCAATAGCAGTCACGGAAGTACACTCTCAAGTCACCAAGTCAAGTCCGGAGGTAAGGTCCATTCATAACTAACAAAACGTGCCCAAACTCGGCACATCTAGTTCTCCTCGTCATGCAGTTCCAGTAGCAGTCATCAAAGTACACCTTCAAGTCACTCTATCAAGTCCAGAAGTAAGGTCTCATCATACCTAACAAAACGAGCCCAAAATCGGCACACCTATTATTACTCGTCGAGGAGTTCCAGTATCAGTCATCGAAGTAAACCTTCAGATCATCCTTTCAATTCCGGAGGTAAGGTCTCAACATAACTAACAAAACAAGCCCAACCTCGGCACACCTATTACTATTACTACTCTTCGAGGAATACCAGTAGCATTCACCGTACTTCGGTGTACCTTCAAGTCGAGGTAAGGTCTCATCATAACTGACATAACGAGCACAATCTCGGCACACCTTATTCTACTCGTCGAGGAGCTCCAGTAGCAAATATCGAAGTACATCTTCAGGTCTCCATAAAATCCAAGACGTATAAGTATGTTTATATATAAATCCTGCGTACTTATAGTGAAACAAAATATTGTAATAAAAATCGGATTGAGGCAAAGCATATTTAGTAAAATAAATTAATACAAGGCTGCTCAAAACACCGAAAATTTCGCTCTCTGCCGAAAAAAATAATTATAACTAAACAAAATCAAAATTAAACTGCCATTTACATTCCATGGCTTCCCACATGATAGATGAAGAGTTTGAAAAATGGATTGAGTTGAACAATTGATATTTTCAAAAGTTATCGTGCTTACTCCTCCATGCGGAATACATCATGTTGTATGAAGTTTAAATAAATAAAATAAATAAATAAATCTACACCATATGCCACTAAGACCGCTTTTTTATTAAATTCTTCGTCATTTATCTTTCTGACAATGTGATTTTTATATCATTTATATGTTCAACATGATTGTTAGATATGATTTCATGCGACAAAACGTTCTTGATTTCTAGGCGCTAGTAGAACATACCTACGCGCTTTGCGCTTAAGGCATGCAATTTGGGTTTGTTTGGCTTTTATAGAATAAGGTTGACAAAAGTGTGCTCATTTGCACCCGATGGTAAGTGGGTGCTGTGGTCCATAGTCATCTACACACTGACTTAGAAGTATATGGACTGGGCATACCAAAAGAATTAGCGTGACTACCTAAACAAATCTGGCGCATAAAATGGCCTCCTTTTATAGGGTTGTAACTCAGCAATATGGGCAGCTGTAAAAGGGCAAAGTATTACCAAAATGAGCACTTTACAAACTGTAGATGTCTCTCTTTTCTATTGCAGCTACTGCTTTGTTAAAAAGAGACAAAACTGTTTTTGACACGTGTGTGTCGATATTATAGATATTTGTATAACTATTATTTCTATAGTGGAATATGCCCTCTCCATAGGTATATATCTCTATGCATCTACAAATCATTGTGATAGCCTTGTGGTTTTGGCGTAAGCCGTGCGTGTGGCACTATGCCTATAGGCATAACATTGGCGCCAATGCAAGCAATAAGTTGACAAAGTTTTAGCGCCATCTGATAAACGATATGGCAGCTCATAAAATACGAACAAACAAAAATAATTTGTTATATATTAGATATATTATTCGCGGAAACTTAAGAAATAATTTATTATATTCACGGCGTTTCGAGCACTTTACAACACCTGTGGTCACAGGAGAGACTCACGAGTCCCTAGTAAAAACTTTTACTTAAATGTGTAGTGTTCGCGTAAATATAATAAATCATTATGTTTGCTTGTGTATTATAGAGCTTATCAAAGTCTACTGTTGATCTATGATAGAATCCTCATATGAGCTTGGCAGGGGGAGTTTTGGCGGGAACTTGACCGGCGACGGATTGCTGCTCCTGTGTTATTGTTTAAATAATAGTTTGAAGTGGATTTTGATATGTAAAAGTGGTGCGATTTTGTGTATTAAATGTCTGCGCATGTGAACTATAAGTGATTCTCAAGATATGGTGTATGTCTGCTTAGGCGCCTTGAGATATCATCGCCAACTTTCAGCTGCCTGCTGGCTCAAGTTGCCGTCAAAATTTCCCAAGGCCTTCACAATGTGATACATCAACATATTGTGAAGCACTGTACTATGAAGGATAATAATTAGACATTGTAACTTCAGGCTCAGAAGGGCTAGAACCCAGAGCCGTAAAGCCAGTTATTCAAAAAAATGAGCTTGGCAGGCGGGTTAACAACCACAGTTTTTTATTGTTTTGTTTTGTTTCTCTTTTTCGCTTCTAACGCCACCAATTTACTAAAAGCATCTATATGTATGTACTACGCACTAGATTACGCATTCCGAACATTGACTATGTTCAACTTATCTGTACTGCAATCCGTACACTAAACTAAATATTGCCTAAATTGAAGATGATTATTATTACATTTTTTTTAGAAATATATTCGTTTAGATTAAAATAAGAGTATTTTATATTAAATTCTTATATTTATTTTATATTATTATCTTATTTTATATTAAATTAAAGTCTTCGCACATACGCGACTACGCGACGCGAAGACATAGAGTAGCGCACAATTTTTGTTTGGAATAGCTTCTCTAGTACGTAGTACATATAACTCAATGACTAAAAGGCAAATATATAATAAACATAATATGGAGAACCAAATTTTTAAAAACATTAAGAAAAATCGATTCAATATTGAACACTCCAACATTTTATAGTGATTAAACAACAGCTTTTAGAATAATACGACTTCTTGGGTGTTCCTATTTATGAATGTCAGGGCATGGACCAGATAGGACTGTCCTTCATTATAATTAGTGAATAATGTTGCTTTATCCTTCTCTAATAGATCTGAAAGCGTTTTACAGTTAGTTGCCAGTTAACAACAGATTAAAAAGGATCTAATTTGTCAAATGAATGTATCCACATTTAAGTGGACTTTAATCTATCTATTTTAAATGTACATACTATTCTTATCCTGTGCCATTGCTTATAAAGTTAAAGAGAAATATTTGTGAACATTCTATCTACGTTCATACACAATAGTCAAAGTCTAACTATTTTTTCTTCTTAGACTGTGCTGTAGTGACATTGTTCATATTACCAAAGCATATTACCTACATTTTCTACCGACTTCTAAAAGGAGACGGTACTCAATTCGACTGTATGTTTTTTATATGTGTTAGCTCATAAATTTTTTTTTGGGTGAACCGATTTCGATGATTCTTTTTTTATTTGAAAACTGGTGTTTCTCGTGTGGTCCCATATAAATTCGATCAAGGTCTGAGCAATAGTTTTTGAGTTAGCCTTAATAATTTATATTGAAGTCGTTTGTACAAAATTTTTGATTTTAAATTATGTACTTTTCAAATTGTAGTTTTTTTTTAATAATATTGTAATGAGTAACGAACTTACAGTCCAGCTACCAGAAAATGGATACTGGAACCTATAACCGTGTAGTGGCGGTGTAAGAATATCCACTACCCCATATTATTCCGTAGGTGTCGTAAGAGGCAATAAAATGAAACAAATCAAGAGACGGGCAGCAGCGCCTTCCTAATAACGACTAAAAATAAAAAAATGCGGTTACCAACCCGCTTGCCAAGTGTGGCAACTATGGCAAATATCCTCTTTATGTGGCAATCTATGGGGAGGCCTATGTTCAGCAGTGGAGTTTAATAGGCTGTAACAGTAACGGTAACCAAGTTAAAACAAAGGAAGTCACCACTGATCCCAGCAGCGGGGATATTGCACGCAATCGAGGGAGGGTGGGAGGTGATCTTCAAACTAGGTAAGACACATCAGTTTATTTTGTTAAGCGGATGTACCGCAAGGTAATTTTTACCAACTTTAATATAATGGATTTCCGCAAGGTAACACCTGATTCTATTAATTAGCATAAAGTACAAACTCTTTAGATAATATTTAATTAATTAACTTTTGCTTGCATCCTGATATTTATGTAAATTAACAGTGGGATATTGCGCTGATAGCGGATGCACAGGTCTCCTAGTTCGGCTGCAGATGCTGTGTTTCAAGTATATGTACCAAATTAGCTTTATTAAGTGTTAAGAAAATATCTGGTTTTACTACCTTTTAGAAATAAACAACTCATTATTATTATTATTTTTACCATTAATTTATTCATCAAAGCTTTTAACTAGTTTCCTATTGAACAGGTTTCCTCCAAGGAATGCCACAAAACACGTTCCCGAGCCACCTGCATCTATCGACTTCCTGCATGTCTTACCAGGTCGTCACTCCATCTAGTGGGAGACCGTCATACATTACGCTCATCGGTATGAGGCTGCTATTCGAGAACTTTTCTTCCCCGTCGGTTGGCGGTTCCTCGAGTTATACTTCCGGCACTTTTTCACTTCAGACTTCTGATGAGCTAGAATCAGTCGGTTAATCTTGTTCTATGGCGAATACCCCCGTTACGGATTCTATCACGCTGAAAAATTCCGAGCGCAACTCTCTTTTTAGCCCGCCGAACGATCTTAAGCACCCTCATACAGCCAGCAGTGGTGGATCACGTCCCAGATCCGTATGTCCAGCTACTTTAACTCGATTCTTTTATTTAAGAAACGTTTCGTTCTTCGTAACGTTCCGTTCCGTTTCATGAAAACTGAATACATAACATACATGATGTAAAATATTGAATATATATGATAGTGTTAAAATAATTAAAAAAAATTAACGGTTATTTGCCTTTGTTTGTCCCGTGTCCTATAATCCAATAACGATAAAAATGTTTCTTTTTTTTTTGAATAACGTTACCTCCTCATTAGGATTTTCTCCCGTATTGTGGGAGTAGTGTCCATACATAAATTTCTCAAGGACAAACGTCCAGACCAAAAAGATATAATACCAGCCCATAGTAGACTATACAAATACTTGTTCCGTGCGGGATTCGAACCCTCTGCCCTCAGCGCTGCAACTTATTGCTAAGCCACTGCGCCACGGCGCCGCCGGTGCGTCAGTATACCCGCGCCCGCGAATTTTTCTGGCAAAAGTCGTTGTAATGTCTTTTGCCAGTATGACAACAGCTAGTTCTTAATAGAAACTTTTTAACAAACTAAAATAGACAACTTAAAGATTTTGGTAGAAAAAAAATTGTATCCCACTGTTATACGTTTGAAAAGGTTTATTCACACACTAGTTACCATGTGGAATCTCTTCTCGGATCAATAAATCCCCAACCGCCTCCAAACGCGGAAGCTACTCCAAGGCCTTATTATGACAGTGCATTCAATTATCGACGCTTGCTCTGCGCCCCGCCTGATACATCTCAGAGTTAATTCGTGAGATCCCGGGCTGCCGCGGAGTACGATCCATCACTCATAATAATCTACTAGTTGCGTCACCGTTTCCTCTCCCAAACGAATTACGGAATGGCTACCGATATAGGGCTTTAAAGTGAGTGATACAATGGGTGAAAAATAATTAAAAATTAAAAAGAAAAATTGTACAACCGACTTCAATATAAATTATAAAGAATAACTCAAAAACTATTGGTCAGATCTTGATCAAATTTATATGTGCCCACATGAGAAGCACCAGCTTTCAAATAAAAAAAGAATTACCGAAATCGGTTCGCCACAAAGTTATGAGATAACACACATTAAAAAAAACATACAGTTGAAATGAGTACCGGCTCCTTTTTTAAATCGGTAGAAAAATAGAAGAAAAGCATACAGATTATACTAAGTTTTATCTATTTATTTAAAACTTTATATACACACGTGGTATACAGGGTTATTTTTCAAAGAGTAAACAAATTTTAAACTTATGTTCAAATATATAAATAATGATACCGTTATTGTTGTTTTTGAAAATACTACTAAATAAAGCTTCTACTTTTATTTGAAACTATCCCAAATTGAATGTAATTTAAGGGCAACAACGTTTTTGCTTACCGAACGATCCTTAAGAATGTGTGCGTGCGCAGTAAAATCAGTTAAGAAATGCATTACCACGCATTTTGAATTTAAAAAATAAAAAGGACACAGAATATTTGAGTTTTTTAATTATTTTTTTTCACTATTTGCCTGTATTACTTATTCTGAACCTTCTCTGCAAATTTGGCCGACTATTGCAAAATAACCCTGTATAGGCGGACTTAATGCCTGAGACATTCTCTATCAGTCTACCTTGGAATAATGCAGAGGATGGAATGAGTAGATGTAAAAAACAGCGTAAAATAGCAGTTCAACATTGCTGTGTTTCGTATGGTGAGTGTAGAGAACCGGAGACCCTTTTTACTGGAAAAGAGGCATTCTATACTTAGTCCTCAGGGGTGACAACCCATCTGCATTTTGACTGTTTATTTAGGATAGATGTAGATGTCTATGGCTCACAGCAACCACTTACCATCAGGTGGACTGTGTGCTCGTTTGTCACCCTATCCTGTAAAAAAAACACACCAGACTCTCTATTCCCTCACTCTCATAGTTCGATAGGACGGTAATTCGACACGTCCGGAGAGAGATCAGGCGCAGGACCTACGGCTGCACTTGCTTTCCGAGGCACAGGGGTGAAATACTCCGAGCTGCTACTGAGAATTTCTTGAGAGAAAAACTCAAACACTGATTTTGGCCCAACCCGGGATTCAAACTAGGGACCTCATGATCAGCAATGCGTTTACGACCATAGACCAACGAAGCAGTCAGTACTTTATCATATTTTTAATAGTATAGGGTGACAAACGAGCACACAGTCCACCTGATGGTAAGTGACCCATAGACATCTACATCTATCCTCAATAAAGAATTAAAATGCAAATGCGTTATCACCCGTGAGGGCTAAGATGGAATGCCTCTTTTCGAGTAAAGATGGTCTCCGATTCCCTACACTCACCTTACGAAACACAGCAGTGTTAAGCTGCTATTTTACGCTGGTATTCTGTGAGAGCGTGGTCCTTCCTCGGTCGAGTCGACCCATTCGTGCTACAACTATACTACTAATATAGCTGCAGCGTGGCTCTACCACGTATAAGTATAATTAGTGCATGTCTACTATCTAGTTTGTCTAAGTCATAATCCTGTACGAATATAACGGTGTCTCGTGGGAGCAAGTCCAACCGCCCCCCGGGTTACCCAGCCCCGGCTACGACCAGCCGGGCCACTCCAGTTGCTTCCTCCTTCGCCACTAGTGACGCGATTACCGGCTCACTCAATTATCGTTATCTAATCCGTCTCAGTATATTAACATCTAGTTTACTTATTTTTAATCTTCTTCATTAGAGAGTTGCGTGCGTGTGAATGCCCCTGATTAAGTTATCTATACATCTATACAAATAAATAAAATTGAAGTGTCTGTTTGTAATGTCAAAATTACAGCTGTTTACTAAATATATATGAAAGTATATACGGTACTAATAACAAAAATACAACTGTCTGTTTGTCTGTCTGTTCGTCTATCTGTCTGATTGAAGTCGGCAGAAAACACGATTTTTAAAATTTTTGTTTGTCTGTCTTTCTATCTGTCTGTCTGTTTGTTCCGGCTAATCTCCGAAACGGCTGGACCGATTTTGACGGGATTTTAACTGGCGGATAGCTGATGTCACAAGGAGTAACTTAGGCTACTTTTATTTTAGAAAAAGAATTAGGGATCTGCGAAAAAAAATTTAAAACCCCAAATAACACGCAGGCGAAGTCGCGGGGAATAGTTAGTTAAGTGATAAATACAAAATAGATTTAAATAGATAATATATGTATATAGTTCATAAGTTTTTGTAAATAAGTTCATTTCCTAATTTGTTTATAAACTTATTCAATAATAGCTGTTCCCCGCGAATTCGCCCGCGCTTAGTTTATTACGATTGCATTTCATGTGTTTTAATTTTTTGCGCGGAACCCTAATTATTTTTCTAAAATAAAAGTAGCCTTAGTTACTTTTTATAACATCAGCTATCTGCCAGTGAAAGTCCGGTCAAAATCGGTCCAGCCGTTTCGGAGATTAGCCGGAACAAACAGACAGACAGACAGAAAGACAGACAAACAAAAATTTTAAAAATCGTGTTTTCTGCTGACTGCCAAAAAGGAGACGGTACTCAATTCGACTGTATGTTTTTTTATGTGTGTTACCTCATAACTTTTTACTGGGTGAACCGATTAATTTTAAATTATTGTTATAAGTACCGTACATACTCGTACTTTCATATACATATAGTAAAAAGCTGTTATTTCTACATTACAAACAGACACTTCAATTTTATTTATTTTATTATTATTATTTGTATAGATTATATTTTTGACAACTTTCTTAATCCCTTTCATTACAGCCTATCAAAAGTGCACTGCTCAAATAGGCCGCCCCATATGTCGAATATTTTCATTAAAGAAAAACAATATCTTTCCTTTATCAAGTTTTAATATTTATTTAACATGTTTATTCAGTAAATTAATATTATAAAATTAAAAAATTTCTACAAGTTATTCTTAATAATGTACATGTACAATTGAGTACCTCCTCTTTGAAGTCGGCAAAAAATTAAGGTACTCCATAACACTTAGTTAATACAGATTTTTTTTTCATATTTGTAACTGACCAGTAGCTTCGTGTTTGCTGTAAATTTCACAGTGCGCGAGCAACTTGTCCACCTGATTGTAAGTAAATACGGTGTGCCCATAGACACCTAAAATACTACATCTATCCTCGATTAGTAATAGATATTGAATTGCGTTGTGTAAAACCTTAGATTTTAATGTCTGTTGAGACTCTACGCAAGATATTTTCTCACCGGATAGTCAAAACTGCCGCATTATTCATAATATTGGCAAGATCGTATACTTAGATGATTATATTATAAACATCATCTTAAAAAAGTTTTGTCTTCCTCACTGATTCACTTCGTTTTCTTCATATTGTTCAAGGTTACTGCTGATTAGTAAAAATTATTTGAGGAACAGTGGTAGAGCCACGCGGCAGCTTTTGCTGTCGCACGGATGGGCCGGCTCGAACCGGGGTGGTACCACGACCTCACAGAATACCAGCGTGAAGTAGAGGTTTACCTCTGCGTTTCGCTTGGTGAGTGCAGGTGGCCGGAGGCCCTTTTTACTGGAAATGAGGCATTCCATCTTGGTCCTCACGGGTGACAACGCATCTACATTTTGAATTGTAATAGAGGATAGATGTAGATGTCTATGGGCCGCCGCACCCACTTACCATCAGGTGGACTGTGTGCTCGTTTGTCACCCTTGTCCTATAAAAAAAAATATATACAATTGCGTTGTCTAAAGATTAAGATAGAATGCCTCATTGCCAGTAAAAGGTGGTACAAGGCTGTTATATATTTCTGGCGCCAAATTGAAGTGCTTACATCTGTGTTCCGGTAGGAAGGATAAAGAGCCAGTATAGGTACAGGCTGTGAGGCGTTCCATCTTAGTCCTCAGACGTGACAAGGTTTCTGTGACCTTCTTCGTTTGGACTTGACTGCAGATTTTCACGGGCTGCAGTAGGCAGTTACCATCAGGTGCACTGTAAGTTCGTTTGTAACTTCAATTTTATAAAAAAAACCAGTTCGGGTAACAATTAATGTGGCATATTTACATACTAGCTGTTCCCCGCGACTTTTTTTTTATAGGATAAGGGTGACAAACGAGCACACAGTCCACCTGATGGTAAGTGGTTGCTGCGGCCCATAGACATCTACATCTATCCTTTATTACAATTCAAAATGTAGATGCGTTGTCACCCGTGAGGACTAAGATGGAATGCCTCATTTCCAGTAAAAAGGGCCTCCGGCCACCTGCACTCACCAAGCGAAACGCAGAAGTAAACATCTACTTCACGCTGGTTTTCTGTGAGGTCGTGGTACCACCCCGGTTCGAGCCGGCCCATCCGTGCGACAGCAAAAGCTGCCGCGTGGCTCTACCACTGTTAAAAACTTCTTCTCTCTTAAAGACTTAAAGACTTCGCTCGCGTGTTAGGGTTTTTATGATTTTGCGCGGAACCCTAATTCCTTTTCTAAAATATAAGTAGCCTAATTTACTCCTTATGAAATCAGCTACCTGCCAGTGAAAGTCCCGTCAAAACCGGTATAGCCGTTTCGGAAATTAGCCGGAACAAACAGACAGACAGACAAAAATTTTAAAAATTGTATTTTGGTTATTAGTACCGTATTTGCTTTCATATGCATTTAGTAAAAAACTGTAATTTTGACATTACAAACAGACACTTCAATTTTATTTATTTGTATAGATTATTATTAGCTTCTAATAGATAGAATAATGATGTCTCTTCTAAATTTAATAAGAATGTTAAAAACAACTACAAAAGATTATTTGCATTAAATAGACGAAGTCTAAAGTTTTATATTATCATAAATGTGTGAGCGTCCAGGGAACTATTTAAACAACACATAGACAAAGATTCAATAATGTAATAAAACGTTTAAAGATAATATCCCGAAAAGGATTAATAACACCGGCTTCAAAGATTTTAACACCAAGCATGATATCGCCTTGAATGGAACAAAAAATAGTTTCGAGTTAAAACTTCAAATTCGGACTAAAGGGTTTCGCCGCGCCACAGGCGCCGCTGCGCGGGTGTATTACCACCACAAAAAAATTGTGGTCGTAGAAAAAAAAGTGTAAAACGTTCCACAAAATAGACATAATTTATATTTGAATTAATGACCGCATTGTGTGTTTTCGTTGTAATTTTTATTTACGATTGTTTACCCTATTTTATGTTTTAATATGACGCGATATTTATGGGACTTTGATTTTTGTCCAATGGTATTTTGACTTTTTCTTAGGGCTGCGTTTTAATTTATGGGGCTGTTTATATCGACATTTGGAATTTAATAGCCGAAAATAGTTTTTTTATTGGCACGCATAGCCTCTACAAATCATTCCAATTAATTATTCGATTGTAAAATCCGTATAGACGTACACTATAGTTAATTTAAAATTAAAAACAAAATGTTTTTTTTAAATGCAGTATACATTTTTTTACAGGATAGGATGACAAACGAGTGCATAGTCCACCTGATAGTATGTGGTTGCTGTGGCCCATACACATCTACATCTATCCTCATTTGCGAATCAAAATACAGATGCGTTGTCACCCGTAAGGACTAAGATAAAATGCATCTTTTCCAGTAAAAAGGGCCTCCGGATCTCTATTTTCGGATTTTACGCTGGTATTCTGTGAGAGCGTGGTCCTTCCCCAGTCGAGCCGACCCATTCGTGCTACAACTATACTACTAATATAGCTGCAGCATGACTCTACCACGTTAAAAAATACATATAACATTTAGCGTTTTTTATACATGGTAGAGCCATGCTGCTGGAAAAGAGTCATTCCATCTTAGTCCTCACGGGTGACGACGCATCTGCATTTTGATACTTTATTGAGGATAAATGTAGATGTCTATGGGTCACAGCAACCAGGTGGACTGTGTGCTCGTTCGTCACCCTATCCTATAAAAAAATACATTTATTATTTATTCATAAAAAATACAATCAAGCTACTATTCGGTTGTAAATCTCATCAAATATTATTTTACATTAAATACTGACCAGATGTCAGGGCGCATTGAAATGTATTGCAGTGTATGTATCTTTTCTTTCTTATACAAATATCGACAATCATATATATTACTGCATTTTTATTGACGTAAGAAATTCTTTTAAAGAAAGGACGAAAGGCACCGCTTTACGAGCATCCCGGCTCCAGATTAGGAGATTGTAATTCGTTATAAATTTATTAATGATTAATAATGATATCGAATTCACTGTGGGTTCTGAGATAGTTTAGGCGATATTGAGAGCGGGAACGACGTGTCAAGACCATGATACTTTAGATTTAAAAAAAAACCAGAGCAGTGAGCATACGTATTCCATTTCTGATTTATAAATGACTGTTGTTATAATTAAAAAGTATTTTTTATTTATTTATTTATTCTTTATTGCATTCCTTAATCTAAAAGAATACAAAGGGCGGACTTAATGCCTTGTGGCATTCTCTACCAGTTGTTAAGTAACGCATATATAGATTTCGCTTTACTGCCAGGCACAGGGCTCCTCTCAGGTTTATGGATCTGTTAGTCTGTCGCGCTTTCGCTGGCCTGAGGCCGCGCTAGTCCAGTGCGATTAGCGGATTTCACAAGTCTACGGAACATTTTAATTTCACAGAGTCCCAATTTCCTCCTCCAAGAACTTCCCAAAGTTGAGGTTCGATGAGATCTCGACTCCTACTCCTGTTACACAATGTCATTTAATTGAGAAGTTAGTTTTAAATAAAAGTTTATCAACTTCCAGTGTATTATATTAATACACAAAACAATGCCTCAGTGGTTTGTTCCTTAAGTTTTTAACGTTTTTTATTTTTTATTTTCTCTACTTTCATGAATGTTTGTTTTATTTATTTTTAATCTAATGATTATAAAATACAACGAATAGTACAGAAAGAAACATTAACCTTTACATTTTTCAAACAGTTTAACTTCCCTGAGATAATAAATATTTTTTAATCTGGAATTAAGCGGCCAGTCACTTAACAGATAATGAAACAATGATGTAACAATCTTACATAAAAGTTGTTTTAGTTTAGGAAAATAGTGCCAACATAATAAATACATTATAATATTAACTTCACACTTTATGTCTCGACACCGCAACATAATATTATGGGAGATTTTAAATTCCCATAAACCCGACGCGTTAGCGGCAACAATGACACTGTATCCGATCGTAAACTTTTATCTCTTTATTTCCTTTTATTTTTGTTTTACGCCTTTTGTCCTAGAGTGGAAAAAATAATCTGACATGGCGTCCTAGCGCTTGTCTTATTATGTGTGACGAAAAAGTGGAAGTGGTTGTAAAAACTTCACTGGTTGAATTCGTCTCCGTATGTTGTTTTATTATTGTATTAAACTGCCATAAGTGTCCAAATTTTAGTGGCTTCGACTTTTAGGCATTTCTTTTATTTAACTAAGAAAACAAAGGATTTTTTCTAGTTTTAGATTTTTTAACTGAACAACATAACTCTGAATAAAGGTCGCGTAATAATACGTTCTTTATGCCATATTCTCTAATGACGATATCTCCTGAATACGATTTTCGATTGTAAGTAAACGGAGACACGCGCCCATTCTAACTTTTTTTTAGTAATGGACTCGTAAGGTGGTACGATTGCCAGTGTCAAATAATACCATCCTAACTTATCGGTAACCAATGTAATGCGTTTGTGATAATATCGGAAGGAGTATCAAATGTAGTATCAAAGACGAAGAAATAAACACATTCTCACCAGATAACCAGTAATTTGTATTTCTTTTTATTTATTATAAGACGGTGGTTGATTATAACTCCACCAGATGGTAAGTGATAATGAGGTCCTAGACGGTAAATCGCACTAGCCAGCCTAATAGAAGTTAATCGCTCTTGCTTTGAAGACGCCAAATAAGTTGTAACCGAAAAAAGGGATAGACTGGCAAATTATTCCATTTCTTTTCTGTACGTTTTCCGAAAGTAAACGTGTTAGGAATGTCGACTATAAAGGACTGAAGAGTTGTTGAGCAAACAGCAAACTTTTGTTTTTAAGCCACATAGATCTTTAGAGCAATACGAGTATGTTATAAAGCAACAGAACATATAATTACGTAATAATTCTATGCCACAGAACTATAATGATTACCTAAGGCGAACAGCGTGAGAAAGAACGGGCAGCGATACTGATTGGTCGTATATTCAAATCCACCCTACGACTACTGCCGTGCACACCCATTTTTACTAAAGTTTTGAAGCTACCTGCTAATTCAGTCGTAGTTGAGTATCATCAGCTTCTACAATCGTTTTTAATACGTCATTGTCGACCAAAGTTTCCGCACGAACCCGAGGTTCATTTTTCGAGTCGAAATTTCCAGAAAGGAAGTGGGCAATTCAATTACAGGTCATTTCTAGTATTCGCTCAGTAAATCTCGCTGCCATGACGGTACTCATATTCCAGAATTACTCGAATTTTTAACGTGTCCATGATGACTAAAAAGATTCAAATACGATGAAAACATAACGCTAATCAATAAACAAATGACTAATTTTGAAAAACGAAACTCCATGTTTTTAAAATAAAAATAATTTGAAACTAGAATTCTTAGCCAAACAAAAATTATATTGATTTGAAATGGCCAGTACTGCAGCACGGCAATTTCATAAGTAAAGACCTATTATAACATGTAATACTGCAAAACCTTCAGCTTACAGCTTACAGCTTGTTAACCTTAGGAAAATGTATTCTATTATTGATATATATCAGATTATCGAAGAAACAAACTCAACAAAATACCATTAAACAAACACCAAGGCTTGTCAAAACGGCCGCCCATGAATAATGCAAGAACATGGCCTGACGAGACGGCCGGCAAAAACGCAAAGTGAACCCGTTATTAAACCCGAATCGCCTTATTATTAGTTTTACAAATTATTGCTATTAAAACAAACGCTAATCAGGAACTTAAACCGAGATAATAGCTAGTTTGATGTGATAACTAGCATATTTCACGATACGCTATAAAAAATAACGCCTGTTTTATTTTTATTTGCTATTTTGATGTTTTGTTTCTTGATCATAATCTATGGTTGCAACACCAGAGGTGCAAAAAATTAAAGATTAAACTAAAAGATCGCATACGATCGGCACTGATGTCGAAATGGTTTTTTTATTGCTCTTGTAATTGACTCGTCAAAATTTTTTTCTTTTTCATATATTTAAAAATGTTTTGAGAACTATATGATCGCTTTAATCAGTGTTTATTAGCTATGTGTTATTTGTAAATATGTTATACTTATTTTATAAAGTATCGGCGAACTTTTATCGGATTTTAAGTGTAATAATTTTATTTTAGTTTTAATAACAAATTTACAATTTATATTTAACACCACTCATTTAAAAACTTTACGACGTAGTTGTATAACTACTATATGAGACCTTGTCTAATTACCGTGTAGTGACGGTGTAAGAATATCCACTACCCCATATCATCCCGTGGGTGTCGTAAGATACGACAAAGGGAAACAAATCATGAGATGGGCAGCAGCGACTTCCTAATAACGACTAAAAATAAAATACTGCGGCTGCCAACCCGTTTGCCAAACGTGGCAATTATGGCAAATAACCTTCCTATGAGGCAATCTATGAGGTAGGCCTATGTTCAGCAGTGAACTTTAATAGGCTGTAACGGTAACGGTATGTAATTAAAATGATTCATTTTATTATAGTGAGTGTCAGAGAAGGCGAGGGTCATCCTAGATGGAAGTATTGGCGATTGTAGATGGGCCAAAATAAGATTACTCTTAACCGATGAGCATGTATGTGAGATATGTGTAAGGTGAGAGAGAAGAGAAAGGTGTGTCAGGATCGTGCAAAATTAAATATGAAACAGAGTTTGTGATATGATATACTATTAGTTCAGAAGGAATTAGCGCATGAGTACCGAAAACTATTCCACCTCAATTTTTTTTATGCGATTCGATAAGAGAATCGCATAAAAAAATGAAGTGGAATAATTTTCGGTTCTCATGCGCCGATTCCTCCTGGACTGGACTTGGCATTATCTTAATTTTAGTAAACTTTCTAAGTTTTTCAACTGTGGCCTGTTTATTATAGTGCCACAAATTAAGCGTGATCATAAAGGAACTGCATCCTCATTTGTGCTCGCAATGGAAACTAAACAAATACATCGTTATTGATAATCTAATAACCGTGAAAAACCTGAAAACTAATATTTTCTTACGATAATAATATAATTTGCAATAACCCTACCTCTCTACGATATGATTTAAATTATACTATGTATATGTATATTATTAATTTTATGTTATTAACGGTGTTGGTGTCAAATATTACTTATATATCTTGCTACCTAAATTTAACACTGTTTATTTATCCTAATAAATTATTAATAAAAAAATAACTAACCCCAACTTAAGCCCACAGAGTAATTAGAAGTTACTCTTTACTTTTATTTAAATAGTATAATAAGTACTAAAAATAAATCATTTCAACTTTTTAGCACTCTTATTCTTTCATGCAAAACGCAGGAACTTTTCACAAAAACAGGTCAATTAGATTTCCTCATAACTTATCCACCTGAATAACCTTCCTTGCCATAAAATCAGCAATTATATATAAATAAATAACAGAAAAATAATTTAGCCTGTCCATTTTAAATTCAAAATGGCAAACTACAACAGAGGCGGTGGTGCTCGTATAAATTAACACTAGATTCACAGACGACAGATAGATCAGTGCAAATATGTCGGGAACTCACGAAACGGCCCTATTGGTGGGAACACCGAACGGAATCACATCGATACCTGGAAGCGATGCAGCAACATCGATCTTCGTATAAGTCACTTCTTAGAAATATAAATCGAAAGCAGGTTTGTTCGGCATCCGCCATTGAACTTTTTTTATCAAATTATTCAAAACTCGAAGGAAAATGATAGCCTTTTAAAGCCACCATGCATCACTGGTTTTTATCATCTTCACTGGCTGAATAGAAACATAGATAAAAGTAAAAATTATTTTTTCCTAGGCCGGTATTTTGAAACAATTCCGAGTTTAAACTCTAACGTCACAAGTTTCAAATTTGAGTCTAGACTACATTAAGTTACACAAATTTTAACATTGTGAAGGGCTTAACCACGAAATTGTGTCTGAATCTGAATATCGGCCATACAGTAACCAATCAAATAGTATTTCCATACTACACGTTAGATCATCCGAAACCATCTCAGTACAGGATCATCAGCTCGTGGATATTAGTGGATCATGAATAGGACTAATACTAAATACTGTCAAAAATTGTCACAGAAGTCATGTTATGATAATAATAGTCATGTCATACGGATCGAATTTTGATCGCGGTGATCAGTCTCGACGGGATTAGCCATCTGAAACAATTCAAAATCAGAAAACAATTATAGTGCAACAAGTGAGTTTTGGCGGGAACTTGACCAGTGATGGTTTGCTGCTCCTATATTATTGTTTAAATAATGGTTTGAAATGGATTTTGACATGTAAAAGTGGTGCGATTTTGTGTATAAAGTGTCTGCGCATGTGAACTATTAGTGGAAACTGTGAAACAAGTGCTCTGATGGTGATGTGATTCTCAAGATAAGGTGTATGTCTGTTTAGGTGTCTTGAGATACCATCGCCAACTGTCAGCTGTCTGCTGGCTCAAGTTGCCATCAAAATCTCCCAAGGCCAGCACAATGTGACGCATCAACATATTGTGAAGCATCAACATATTGTGAAGCAGTGTACTATGAAGGAAATTATACATTGTAACTTTAGGCTCAGAAGGGCTAGAACCCAGAGCCGTAAAGCCAGTTATTAACAAAAATAGTGCACTGAGTGTGTGCGCAAACAAAGGTGCTCTCTCTATTCCATAACTCTCATAGTCCGATGCAATCCGACACGACCGAAGAGAGTTCAGGCGCAGGACCAACCTGACTACGACCTGCTACTGAGAATTCTTGACTGGACATATTTTCGTACCAGACGCGCTTAAGACATCTAGACCAATGAGGTATTCAAATACTCCAGCGCTTCAAAACATGTTATGATAAATATACTATGGACTACTCGCGCACTTTTTTATCGATTTTTCTTTACAAAAATTTTTTGCTTCTGTCATAAAATATTGCCATGAGTATATTTTAATAAACGAAGTATAACAGTATCAAATTAGATTTAATTATTGACAATATCTAGAATATTAAGAATTTTTAATTACTAATTATTTTTTCCGATAGACTAATAGAAACAACGCGTGAAGTTACATCTGTACATTGTGATACTAATTACATATAACGAAACTAATTACATATAAAGGAACCCTTAAACTACTTAGAAAAAGGAGCTGTTATACCATAGACTAAGAAAGGTTTATAGACAAACAAACATTCATATTTCTAACATTATTAGGAAGAACGATTAAATATTATCTGCTGCGTTACAAACAATACTTAGTAGTAAGTAGCTTTGCTTTATGTCTTGCAGTAGACGGTAAGGAACTGAAGATGAAGTAGTTTTGCACCTTTAAAGTGTTTAATTTAGTTTAAATAAATTAAATACTTTAAAGGCCAACCAATCTCATTTTTTTTATAGGATCGGGTGGCAAACGAGCACACAGTCCACCTGATGGTAAGTGATTGCTGTGGCCCATAGACATCTACATTTATCCTCGTTTGCGAATCAAAATGCAGATGCGTTGTCACCCGTGAGGACTAAGATGGAATGCCTCTTTTCCAGTAAAAAGGGTCTCCGGTTCTCTACACTCACCATACGAAACACAGCAGCATGAAGCTGCTATTTGACGCTGGTATTTTTGCCCCAGGGTCCTTTGTTACATAGCTACTCCACTGCAATCAAGTATTAAGTTGCTTAAGAAGGCGACAAATGCATTATCACTTCGAAGGACTAAGATGGAATGCCTTAAATCCTGTAATTATACTAGTTTTCAGTAGCGAACACAGCAGTTCAGGCCCTGTTGTTTGGCGGCAGAAATATGTAAAATTTTGGTACCTTCCCAGTCAGATTCCTAGCCATAAATAAAAATCTACAACGTAGCAATGCTGCTATTATACGTTGGTATTCTGTGGAAGCGTAATCCGGTTGAACTGGCACATTCATTCTGCGTCCTTGAATAAGTCTTGTATAAAAATATGTTTCATAACAATCAGCTTAGGAACTGTCTATACTTTCCTAACACTGCAGCTCCCTTTTGATCAGAGGCGTATCGGTGTGACGTTAAAACAAGACGTTTGTATGACACATTTTTCACTACGCACATGATTGTCAGGCCCAGTAAATCTGTCCGGGCGTACCGCCGTAATTGACGTATTTATTACCGGATAAATGACACATGAAGCGAGTAAATTATCCCCAAGCTTTCTAATTTAGCTTCCATGCAATGCAATTGTAACAGAATTCTGTCGCGTGTGGTGTAAATATTGTTTTAGGGATGTCCAAGTCTTTCGACTACACGCGCCCTAGTAAAAAAACGCGGCGGTTATATATTTTTTTAAAATAACTCAATGCTCCACGAGAATCCTACTTGACTTGAGACGTTTACATTTATCCTGGAATAAGAATCAAAATGCAGATGCGTTGTCACCCCTGAGGACTAAGATAATTGAATAAGATTGATTCCACTAAAAAGGGTCTCCAGTTCTCTACCAGTCATTATATGAAACAGCAGCAGTTTTAGGTGGTAGAGCCATACTGCAGCTATATTAGTAATATAACTGTAGCTCGAATGGGTCGGCTCGACCGGGGAAGGACCACGCTCGCACAGAATACCAGCGTAAAATAGCAGCTCAACGCTGCTGTGTTTCGTATGGCGAGTGTAGAGAACCGGGGACCCTTTTCACTGGAAACGAGGCATTCCATCTGAGTCCTCACGGGTGGCAACGCATCTGCATTCTGATTCGTAATCGAGGATAGATGTAGATGTCTATGGGCTACAGCAACCACTTACCATCAGGTGAACTGTGTGCTCGTTATCCTATAAAAAAGCATTAAGTTGATATTTTACGTGTGGTCCTAACCCGGTCTTAACCATTCGTGCTACATCCATGATATAGCTGCAGCGTGGCTCTACCACGTACCACGTCTAAACTGTACTACTACTAGTGATAGTCTCAAGTGAAACATGATTGAGTTAACTGAGCTACGCGACTTTAATTGAAATTCATTTAGGTATTTTAAAAAAAAACTAACATTATCTCATAAAGACGTTAATGTAAATAAGAATAAGGTCAAGTTACTTTCAAAGTCAAAGTTAAAACTTTTTATTCAATTTTGGCTTGTTTAAACTTCTTTTGAGCGTCAAGATCTACGCGTCTTTATTTAAGCATAACGCCTGAAACGAGATAACACACTTGATTGTAAGTGACTGTTATTGCCAACCTCAAACATAGAAGGAACACAGTACGGCAAGCATTGGTATTAGCCCCTAGCAGAAAAGACTTAACCACCTAGAGCCGATTCGACCAAACTTAGTATAAGTCTTATCCTGAGAATAAAATCACTAATTACTCTCGAGTTAGAGAACATTCGTTTTATCAAATCTTAACCCAGGTATAACTGTATATGCGAAAGTAAATTGTTATACCGCCAAAATTCATGGAAAACAAGTTATCCCAGAGTATTTTAATGGCGGCCGCTACATTTTAGCAGCTGTATTCGTATGCTTTGTTGAAAAAGTAGGATATTTTATCGTTGTGCATTTATAATTTCTTGTATTTTGGTGACAATTGTAGGGATTATTTTTTTGAAATAATGCAACATTTACGAAATATAGAAGATAATAAGATTATAAGAATAACGCACTAAGAACTCGACTCGTGTTAATATTCTAGTGTTCAGTGATAGATGACACTAATATAATCCGGCAAAACTAAGTGGAGAGAAAATCTTGCATTGCGCTATATAAATAATTGTATTTAGATTTTATTGGCTTACATGTTCATTCATTTTTCATTCACCAACTTTAGAGTATATATACCCAGTATTAGCTACACTACGTTTGTGTTGGAAAAACGCAAACTAAATTATCTGACAGTAAGACCAAAGAGTAAAATTATTCGAGGGTTAGTTACTCTGGAGTAAAATGGTATTTGGTCGAATCCACCTTTATAAAACTTAACTTTAAAGTGAGAAAGCCACAAACGACATGGGTACAGCCTGTAATCATACAGCTGCAGCAGAAGCAGGTAAGATTGTGAGGCAAACTTCTAGGTCGAATAAGATACGAACTAGGAAAAACTATCGCATTTATTTTTATAATAAGAGTGATAAACGACCACACAGTCCACCTAATGGTAAGTGGATGCTGTGGCTCATAGACATTTACATTTATCCTCGATTAAGAATCAAAATAGGGATGCGTAGTCACCCCTGAGGATTAAGGTAGAATGCCTCGTTTCCAGTAAAAAAGGTTCTCCGGTTCTTTATATTCACCATACGAGACACAGCAGGATTAAGCTAATATTTTATTATGGCGTTCTGTGAGATTAAAACAAATTGAGAGAATAACAACAGTTTCTTCTAGGATTTACATACTACTAATTAGAATCAAATGGTTTTCTTTGTGTTCGTACTGCGTGCAGCAAACGGTAGGAATTCAGTTCCGATCGAAATATACGAGTATTTTTAAGGCAAGAGTGAATAAGGAAAGGTATAAGAAAAGAGGGATATAGTTTTTTCATATTTTATATACAATTCAATTTTTTTTCAGTTTAATTACTTTTTCTTTTTTTGTAATAAAACTTCAGAATGTCACTCATTTTGACGGATAGCAAAACAATTGAAAAATGGCGGGAAAGTGTTTTTTACTTTTTTTAATGTTCTTTATGTATTGATATTAAAACCAGCCATATAAACAATACAACCAAAGATGTTTTTCTTCAATTTTATACAAACAAAATACGAAGAAACTTTTGCTCCGACCTGTTACTAAGCCAGTGCGCTCATCATCATCGGCTGCATCGACACTTACCATCAGGTGATTTAGCATCACTTACGAACAGATTGTCGTGAAACACTGACTACACTCACTACATGATTGGTTTCGAATCCACTAATCGATTGATATCGAGAATTAACCTCCTATGGACTTCAGATGTTAACAGTATTGTATTGTTTTACTAAAAAGTGGTAAAATTTAAAATTTTGTACAACCGACTTCGATATAAATAATTTATTGTTGATTTTTTTAAACCTTTCGATTGATTTCGATATTTAGGTGGGACCACCTGGGAAATAAACCCTTTGAAACAAAATAAGAATTTTCTAAATCGGTTCAGGCGTCTTCGCGTATCGGTTAAGGTAATTAAAAAAAAAGATTCAAACGTATTAAGAACCTCCTCCTTTTTTGAAATCGGTTGAAAATCAACCTAAATAAAATATGTAGTACCTCGAAACAAAAAATAAACTGAAACTATTCTAGTATGTCCTATAATTTATTTCAAAATAGAAAACTAAAAGATATATAAAACAGAAAAAGGCTACAAAGGTAGGAAATTAGTCTATGGCATAAAAAATAAAGGTATTTTCGTTCCTCAACTCACTGACGTGTGACAAGCAACAACATCATCAAAATGGCGTCTCTAAATTTATTGCTAGTTTCTAAATTTCAAATCCTTTGCAATTAAATTCATTTCTATTGATTGTTTTAAACGCATAAAGATCGGCAACGATAACCCCTTTCCACTGCCGCTAGTGACGTTCTTTGCTGCTTAAGGTTATCGATAATCTATCTTTATTATCGACATTCAAGTAGACTCACCTGACCTGTACAGTTGGCGGTATTTATCGCCTAGTAAATATTTATGCTAAGTTTATGAATATCGAAATTAACATATCGCTGTGATTCTGTAAATATATCCTCGATTGTAAATTTACGCACTTTGCAGACCAGCATAATTTAACCAGTGATTTATCACGCACTTTCTAATACATTAAGTAGATGTTCTTAAACTTGATCAATTTGTACATCAATGATCTCTGAGAAAGTGGATACGTAGCACAATAGTTAGATTAATCTAACTTCTGAGTTGCGGGGTTCGAATCCAAGTCTAAACTTATTTTGCAAATTAAAAACAAATTTATCATTTTACGAGTACGAACTTAAATATTTGATGCCTTTAACTACGATAAATTTGAACTGCAATCGCAAATTTTTATATAGTAGAGTATTGCTGCAATGTATTATGCCTACAGCGCGTCTAGGTCGGCTCGCCCGAAAAATGACCACCCTAGCACGGAATACCAGCGTAAATTAACAGAGTAAAGGTGCTGTATTTATCATGTTGAGTGAACCAGGGACTCTTTACTAGTAAAGAGGTACTCAGGGATGACAAAGCATGTGCATTTGGATTCTTAATCGGGAATAGATGTAGATGTATAACAAAAATCGGTAGTTGTCATGGTGGTAGCAATACCATGAAGGGCCAATCAATCTCAACAAAGCCTTGTAACAAGTTTTATAATAGTTGTCGTAAATTTTATTTTTATATACAGTTGACGTACGTGGTAGAGCCATGCTGCAGCTATATTAGTAGTGTAATTGTAGCACGAATGGTTCGGCTCGACTGCTCGTGGTCGGACCGACCACGCTCTCACAGAATACCAGCGTAAAATAGCAGCGTAACGCTGCTGTGTTTCGTATGGTGAGTGTAGAGAACTGGAGACCCTTTTTGCTGGAAATAAGGCATTCTATCTTAGTCCTCACGCATTTGCATTTTGATTTGTAATAGAGGATAGATGTAGATGTCTATGGGCCGCAGCAAACACTTACCGTCAGGTGGACTGTGTGCTCGTTTGTCACCTTTATCCTATAAAAAAACGTATTTTATTCATAAATTACATTGCATAAATGCAAAATGTAGAAGCTTAAAACCAAAAATGTACTTTATCGCATTTAATTTTAACTTATTTTTTATTTGCTTTTCAGAAAGTTAACATCAATATAGTACTCGAGTAAATATACGATACCGTTTTAAAACAAAGTATAAAACAAAAGACAACATTCTTTATATATTTTTGTCTGTCAAAATTAGAAACCCTTATCCCCAATTACCGCATATGGTAATTAAATTGTCTTAAATCTAAATTGTCTATAGTAATTAAACGATTTTATCGATAACTAAATCGTAGTAATCAGTCACTAGGTTTTATCTGTGATTCTCACACAACCAGCTTTATGAACCAATTTTCCTCAACATGTCCGTGGCTATTATTGGGAATGGGGTCTAATAGTTTTGTGATAAGATAAGCTCAGTAAGGTGTGATATTTTGACGGAAACGCCGTGTACTTATTTATAGTTAAAACGTTTAAAACACCTGCCCCCTGAAAGCGTCAGCAAACATTAGAAATTAGTCAAGCATTTGTCAAAATTATAACGTGATTATTCGAGCTATGGAGAGGGTTATGGAGATTCTCTGCGCGGTACCTGCAGTAGAATCAGTGAATCTAATTAATAGAATCAGGCGTTACTTTGCGGAAATCCATTATATAAAAGCTTTTAGAAAAATTTACTTTGCAAATATCCGCGTTATAAAATAAAATGATGTGTCTTACCTAGTTTGAAGAGCACCTCCCGCCCTCCCTCAATTGCGTGCACTACCTCCGTCACCACTAATCCCAGCACCGCTACTCCCAACACCACTACACTAACACACTAAGTGACTTAGCGGTTAGTCGCCGTAGAGTCCATATCACCTGAGGATGCCTCGTGTAGAGGCGAAACACGTGTCGTATTATCGTCAGTGGTGTGTCTTGCCTAGTGTAGTGGTGTTGGGAGTAGCGGTGCTGGGATTAGTGGTGACGGAGGTAGTGCACGCAATTGAGGGAGGGCGGGAGGTGCTCTTCAAACTAGGTAAGACACATCATTTTATTTTATAACGCGGATATTTGCAAAGTAAATTTTTCTAAAAGCTTTTATAATCAGTGAATCGACATAGTCCAAAAAGTATAAGTAAGCTGAAATCGTTATTGGTCGACCAATAGCTCGAAGAATCGACAACCGATGAGAAAGTAAGATTCTTGAATGACATCCTATATCGGTATGCGATATGTAGGGCGACTCCTAATAAAAAAAATTATAGGATAAGGGTGACAAACGAGCACACAGTCCACCTGATGGTAAGTGGTTGCTGTGGCCCATAAACATCTACATCTATCTTGTATTACGAATCAAAATGCAGATGCATTGTCACCCGTGAGGACTAAGATGGAATGCCTCGTTTCCAGTAAAAAGGGTCTCCGGTTCTCTACACTCACCATACGAAACACAGCAGCGTTAAGCTGCTATTTTACGCTGGTATTCTGTGAAAGCGTGGTTCTTCCACGGTCGAGCCGACCCATTCATGCTACAACCATAATATAGCTGCAGCATGGCTCTACCACGTATAAAGATGGTGTGATTACCGGGTAAGACAAGATGGAAGACGATAGATCCAGGTGGCTGAGAGTTTTTTCGTGGCCTTGCAGGAGGCCTATGTTCAGCAGTGGAAGTATAGAGAACTGTAGTAATAATGATGAATAGGTAAAACACCGACAGATCATTAAAAGGGGCCTATATCTTAGCACCACTTAGAATTGTGAAATTATATATTTTTTTAGTACTTTAAAGTCGGCTTTTACGTTTTGGCAACCGTAGTTTTATTACAGTGTTATTATAAGTTGTTACGACCTCTTACGACAGCCACGGTATGGTATGGGGTGGGATACTATACGTATACAAGGACTCCTAATTGACTGACTCATAATTCTTAATTGTTTACGTCTATACATATACATACAAATAAATAAAATTGAAGTGTCTGTTTGTAATGTCAAAATTACGGCTTTTTATTTAATGCATATGAGAGTAGATACGATACTTATAACAAAAACACAATTTTTAAAATTTTTGTCTGTTTGTCGGTCTGTGTGTCTGTCTGTTTGTTCCTGCTAATCTCTGAAACGGCTGGACCGATTTTGACGGGACTTTCACTGGCAGATAGCTGATGTCATAAGGAGTAAATTAGGCTACCTTTATTTTAGAAAACGAATTAGGGTTCCGCACAAAAATAAATAAAACCCCAAAAAACACGCGGGCGAAGTCGCGAGGATCAGCTAGTTATTGATCAATATGAATTGATTTCCTGCGCTTTCCCCACAATAACATGCGAACTCAAAAAAAGTGTGTCGTGGAACACTCGGTTGGAACGAAGTTCCTTTCGTAGTATATTATTATAGATAAACGTATAATACGTTATACGTTTAATATTATTGATTAACAAATTCAAATAAATAAATTAGTAGCGTCTATTAAAAATACAAATAAATAAAATTGAAGTGTCTGTTTGTAATGTCGAAATAACAGCTTTTTACTATATGCATATGAAAGTAAATATGGTACTTATAACAAAAACACGATTTTTAAAGTTTTTATCTGTCTGTCTTTCTGCCTGTCTGTTTGTTCCGGCTAATCTCCAAAACGCCTGGACCGATTTTGACCGGACATATACTGGCATATAGCTGATGTTATAAGAAGTAACTTAGGCTACTTTTATTTTATTAAAAGGATTAGGGTTCCGCGCAAAACATTAAAACCCTTGAAATCCAATTGTAATAAATTACGCGCGGGCGAAGTCGCGGGGAACAGCTAATTTAAAATAAAATAATATTTCTTTATTGGCAAGATAAGAAAAAGTGCGAGGGAGATGGATATTATTCCATCTTGATTCCATAAAGCCGCCACGGCCGTCTACACTACATTAGAAGGGGTCGTGACGGAAAAATCTTACACTTTTTCCCGCCTAGCCCCCATCCGCCAAATTCGTACCGTCCGATAAGGAACTTCGTTCCAAAAAACAAATTGCTAAGAAACTTTAACAAATAAATTTTTGAGAATATTTATAGTACACCAATATGTAATGCCAATGCTTTTACCATAAAACATTAGTGTAGTTACAATAAAGATCTTACTAATCTAAACTTCAAAAGCCCGCGGCAATGCGACCTATGGTTTCCAATAAAGTATTGCACTGTCTATTGTAAAAGCCGCCTTCATACGTACGACTTCTCGGAAACCACCTCAAGTGGTACATACGGAAATGTTTAACTTAAGAAGTGTAATAATTTCTTTTACTTCTATTAAATAAGGGTGACGCGTTGCGAGCACACAGTCCACCTTACGATAAATGGATGATGTGACCTATAAATTCCTAAATCTATTAATAGTAGTATTATTAAATAATGCCATACAGGCACAAGGATTGTATTAATAAAACACACTTCTTCATATCTTGAACGTAATAAATGAACGTTTCAATAACATTTTTTTATAGAATAATGTGACAAACAAGCACACAGTCCACTGATGTTAAGTGGATGCTGTAGATAGACCAATGCAGATGCGTTGTCTCCCCTGAAGACTAAGATGGAATGCCACGGTTCCAGTAAAAAGGGTCTCCGGTTCACACTCACCATATGAAACAGCAGCATTACGCGGCTATTTTACGCTGGTATTCTGTTAGAGCGTGGTCTTTCCCCGGTTGAGGTCGGCCATTCCTGCTGCAGCTATTGTCAACTATGTGGTAGTTTTTTTGCCTTGGAGTCTGTCCGGCTACTGATGTGCGATCTCAAGTTTTATAGACAGCCAGTGTAATTACATGCTATGAGGCATTCAATCTTAGTCTTATAAGATAACAACGTATCTGGTGCCTTCTTTGTTTGAAGTTAGCTGCAGATGTACATTAACTGCAGTAACCGCTAACCATCAGGTGACCTGTAATTTCGTTTGTCACTACAGTTTTATAAAAAAATAACTGTATCAAATTATGTCTTAGCAACTGTTAGTAATACTAAAGTAGGCTACGAGCTTTGGCCTCGATGACGGTACGGAACAATTGTTTATAGTTGGTTATACAAATAATTTTTTACTGACCCGTTTTGCTGAAAAAGAGGCATTCCATCTTAGTCCTCGCGGGTGACAACGCATCTGCATTTTGATTCGCAAACGAGGATAGTTGTAGATGTCTATGGGCCACAGCAACCACTTACCATCAGGTGGACTGTGTGTTCGTTTGTCACCCTATCCTATAAAAAAACTCATATATGGCATACAAATACAATGTTTGTATAGACTGGAGTATTTATATATACCTTACAAATAATTCTCTTCCATGTATGTATGATCTTTTTGAGAAGTAACAAGCCTGCACAATGCAGTATTAATTTCTAGAATGATCGAGACATCATTTTTTTTCATTAAAATAAAATAAGAAAAGTGAATCCAAAAATTTGTTAAGCCCGTCAAAACTAATGTCGCAAATCAAATATGCATTTTGATAAACTCCTACCAATAAAAAGATTCATTCAGCCAAAACTATTCTTGCCAACGCATTTATACACAAATAATTAAATAAGTCGGAAGTCTGTGGTTGTCCTTAGCTACCTAGGGTGGTCGATAATAAAATTGCACTACCGAACACTAATACTATCCGCAAGGTAGCGCCGTGGGTGGTAAAGTTTCCTAATGCATCATATATTGCATCCAGTCATACTGTCCAATCAACTTCCGGCAACACCACGCCAAACTAGTTCTTCATTATGTCAAGAGTCAAAAAGTCAGTCTCAGAATAATTGTTTATTCGCCGAGTAATACAATATGTTTCTGAGAATAAAGCTTTCCACCGACTTCAAAAAAGGAGGAGGTTCTCAATTTTTGAACCGATATTGATGATTCTTTTTTTAACTGGTGCTTCTCATGTGGTCGCATATAAATTTGATCAAAATCGGACCAGGAGGTTTTGAGTTATTCTTATTTAATTGACTTCTACTACATTGATGATGTTCTCATTTTATTTATATTGAAGTCGGTTGTACAAAATTTTTAATTGTACCACTTGTTAATTGTATGACTTGTGATTTTAAATCATCGCACTTTATCTGATAATAATTTGTAAAGATCTGTCCCACACGGAACAAGTATTTGTTTGGCCTACAAATAATTATTGCGAGTCTGGATGTTTATCCTTGTACAATTTATGTATGTAGTGTTATAGTGTTATTGTATGTTAGTTTTGTACGTGGTAGAGCCATGCTGCAGCTATATTAGTAGTATAGTTGTAGCACGAATGTGTCCGCTCGACCGGGGAAGGACCACGCTCTCACAGAATACCATCGTAAAATAGCTGCATAACACTGCTGTGTTTCGTATGGTGAGTGTAGAGAACCGGAGACCTTTTTTACTGGAAAAAAGGCATTCCATCTTAGTCCTCACGGGTGACAACGCATCTACATTTTGATTCGCAAATGAGGATAAATGTAGATGTCTATGGGACACAGCAACCACTTACCATCAGGTGGACTATGTGCTCGTTTGTCACCCTATCTTATAAAAAAAATGTAAGCTTTCCCCACGATACAGGAAAAATTTTAGTCTCAAGAAAAATTTAAATACGGGTTATAAAGAAGCGTAATCACTTATTGTCCCGTTGGTATTATATGAGGCGACAGAAGGACATTGAATGAAAATGAGCAACACCTAAAAATTACGGTTGCCCATACTTGTAAGCATGGTAATTGGTAACTGTGGCAAATATCTCTCTATAATATATGCCACCTTTAGTATAAAAGTTACAGCCTACCTACGTCCCACTACTGGGCACAGGCCTTCTCTCATTTCTGAGAGGATTTTAGGGCAAGGAAGTGACCGCCGCGCTGCCTCAATGCGTGTTGGCGAACTTCACATGTCTTGGAAAAGAAATTTTCTTATTCCTCATACATGCAGGTTTCGACAATTTCATTGGTGCCGGCGGGAATCGAACCCAGGTTGCTCGCGTACCGTGAAACTTACAGCGGTCGCCAACCATCTGAGCTACCAACGGCTGTAACCTTAGTATAGCTGAACCTATTTTATCTGAATTTGAAGAAAAGCAGTCCTATAATAGCTAGACGCACTTAAATTCAATAAACACATTAAACGAAGTCTTTATGAATCAAACCGAAGCAATTAAGTAGTAACGCGTAGGCAAGCCTCAAACTACATAATCTGATCCCCTGGTCAACCCAGTGCTTCCGATATCACAAATTACCAACATCATAAATCAGCGCGACTATTACATTCGCCCACGTTTCGACATCACAACCCAATAAACTATCGCGGATAGAATTTAATGCATCGCAATTGCTAATGGTAGTCATTGAACAATTTAAAGGGTATTAGTGAACCCGACGGCGATTCACCATACATATTTATGGACAAAATAGCCAATTTGTTTCACGGACTAAGTCCACTAAGTGTAAGGACATGCTCACGGCTGCATGGCCTAAAAGGGTGGGTTCAATTTGAATTGTCTAGCCTTGTAAAGGATGATGTATGCTACCTATTAGTTTCTGAATTGAACGCGCCTGTGGCCAAGAAACACGGATATCTATGTTGAAACTATCTGTGGATATTGATAATGAGACATGTTTAGAAAGGCAACATTGAAAGCCCAGTAAGCTTAACAACGGTAAAATGTCGTTTAAGTATTAAAGACAACACAAATACGATTCGAACAAACGCAACATAACATGTTGTCTATATGTATTCGAATATTGATGCAGCAAATCAAGCAAAATGCAGTTAGCAAATACAGAGCATATACAGGCTTATTTTTCAAAGAGTAGCCAAATTTTAAACTTAAGTTCAAATATATAAATAATGATATACGGTTAATGATTTTTTTTTAAATACGAGTAATTAAGGCTTCTATTTTCGAAACAACGTTTTCGCCTACCGATCGCGCAGTAAAATCAGTTAAAATAATCCATTACCGCGCATTTTGAATTTAAAAGATAAAAAGGACAGAATGATTGAGATTTTCTTAAATTAATTGCACATTTGGCCGTTTATAGCAAAATAACCTTGTAAATAGGTTAAAAATAAACTGAAAAAATTAAAAACCGACTTCAAAACAAAAAAAATATAATTTAATACATTATGTCTTTTGAAATCGGTATTAAGACAGTGCAGGCTAGAATTTTGAAACTTCTGTTATTCCACCATTAGGGGTGATTTTTTTTACTTAAAAAAGTATAATCTAGTTAATAAAGAGGAATCAATAAAATCGGTTAAAACATTTCCGAAAAATCGGTGAATATACATTAATATCATATACGTAATATCCGTCCAATATAGAAAATATATATAAATGAAACCGTGCATATAATAATGTATTAAAATTAGCTTTTGTGTGCAGCTTCGATCGCCTAGAATTTGCTCAGGTAATTAAGTTATTGGGCTTTTTTCCAAACGTATGACAACACACTTACTTATATATCCTTTAACCTATATTATGGTGTAATGTACCTCCCTACCAAAATTTAAATTAAATCTATTCAAGCCAGTCATACAAACATTCACATTTATAATAATTATTCATCATCATTACAGCCTTTAACAAGTCCACTTCTGAATGTAGGCCTCCCTCAAGGAATACCACAAATCACGGTCCTGAGCTACAGACATCCACCGACTTCTGCAGGTCTTACCAGGTTGTCACTCCACCTAGGGAAACGCTACACTTCGCCTACCAGTACGAAACATCCACTCGAGAACATTTCTTCGCCATCACACATTTTTAAAATAATAAGATATTAATAATAATATATCTATCGTACCTGTCAGATACAACATACGTATTTAAAGTTTTCAACTGTGTCAGCATATCTTAAAATAACGATAGTAATTCTTGTATTTTTTTTTGTTTCAGAAGGATCTCTCGGACGACTGCGTGTTCGAAGAGCATATAGAGGAAAACAATTATAACACATACTCGCGGATAAGAGGCGGCAAGAAGACCTTCCTTGCATTAGATAATAGGGGGAAGTCAAGGCGGACGCAGATACCGGTCAGCAGGCCTCTAGGCAACCTATCAGGATATGCACTAACGCTGACTAGGCGATGGGACGGCCCGAAGCAAACTCAGTGTCCGCCGCGGCGCCACCGCGGCAAACTCAAACGGCCGCCGCCCTTCCACCGCAACTGCCAGAAACGAGTCCATAAGCAGAACCAGAGGCACAAGCGAAAGCACAAGAAAGCGAACGATCCGAAAAAAAAGCAGAGGCACCCCAAGGCGCGGAGAAAACACGACAACTCAACGACCACGACAACGGAAGTCAGCTGGGATGAGTCGACTATGTCGACGATGTCGACTACTGATGTAGAGTTTTTTCGGTCGGCGACCGCGCAGGAGGCGGTCGGTCGCGCGTGAGCCCTCTGCTCGCTGTAGGTGCCGCCGTCGCGCTCGCACACTAACACCGTTCCACACTTACTGTGCAAGAATCTCCGTATCATTTATCATAAGCTCTGTTCTACGGAACAGCTGCGGTTGTTCGTCTAATAGCGCAATGGCGGCGAAAAGGTTGTCTTGGTCTAGTCTTCCGTTTTAACTCTCAAATCATTTGGAGCCGCGAATACGAATGTTGACACAATTTTTAAGTTATTAACGTTATATATTGTCGTAAAGGTATCAAAGATTTGAATTGCAGCATGTAGACTTAAGCAACTATAGACCTTCCCGCATTAAAATATGTCGCCATGTAGTAAAGTTACTTTTAGGAGAATTAATAATGGCGGTCTTCGATTCGAATTACCCTTTTCTAATTAGAAATTATCACACCAGTGACCGGCTTGTTATGTTCTCAATGGCCGCGGTTGCTACGAGTATTAATTTTTTGAAATAGTAGTAAAATTAAATACTCAAATATCGAATCGCATCAAATGAACAAAATCAAAATGGCGCCCGCCATGAAAGTTACAACGTTTAACAATAACAAAATGATATTATTCTACCAAAGTTACTGAAATTATCTATCTCAATTAATATTCCTAGTTCGCTTTAAAACGTAGGTTATTGGCAAGATTCCAATTGTCTTAGTTACTGTTACTTGTCATGAAATTATTAACGTAGATGCTATTGATAAAGTAATGATAAATTTAATCGAATGGATTTATTTAAAATATGTCAAGATTATCGTTTGGTAAGGTGGAACTGTGTTAGGGTTAGGTGTACGATTCCTGTTCGTGACATTTTAGCTTAACACAATATCGACAATCAGTTGAACAAACCTATTATACCTATTGCAAATGTATGTAAATATCGACCCATTTCAATCAAGCTACTGATAACTGATGCCGTTTCCAAGCATTGAGTTATATTATGTACTACGTACTAGAGAAGCTATTCCAAACAAAAAATGTGCGCTACTCTATGTATTCGCGCATGCGCGGGAGATAGTAGAGCCGCGAATGCTCAGTTGATTGATATATTATTACCTATTTATTCACTTGAACAACAAATAATTTTACTTACTTGATCACTGAATTGTTATTAACGTCCAGGTTTAAACTTTAGTCTCGTATTATTAGCGCCACTCGTAAGGTGTACGGATTGCAGTACAGTTTAGTTGAACATTACTGAATGTCCGTAATATACTCCGGTTAGGTTTATGATAATATGATAATATGTTATGGTAAAGAAATGAGCAGGATCTTCTAATATAGTATATTTCATTACGAGCGCGGAAAGCCTGTCATTGCAAAGAGTTTCGACAAATGTCTACCCGAGCCGAGGCGCAGCCGAAGGTGAGGGTTGACAGTCGGAACAAGTTGCAATGACGGTTCCCCACGTATACTGAACAACTATTTTTAATACAGTTGCGAAAAAATAAAGCAATTTAATAAAGAACATTTTTGGAAAATAGCGCCAAACGTAAAAGAATATAAGCAGAGATTTTTTTTGTTTTCTTCACCCATTCTGGGTAGGCAAAGGGAACTATGCCCATACAGCCAAGTCTTCAGTAGAATTTTTTTATTGATATGAAATGAAAATGAAATTTAATGAGATGAGATGAAATGAAACCTAACCTTAATTGTTGGCTCATGGTGCGAACTAAGGGGTGGTAGATTTTATGCCGCTACCATACGGCGAGGAGCAGAGTCTATCGTTTCGGCTTTGTCGTTCGTTTAGCACCACCCGGAGGACACGTGTAGGGCGGGCCTAGGTTTAGGTGGTCGAAGCCTACGGACGCGAGCGACTCAGGAGTTTTTCTGTCAAGAAATTTTCAGTAAAAGCTCGGAGTTAGAAAGTTACACCCCCGTGTTTCGGAAAGCACGTAAAGCCACTACTATGATAGTGAGGGAATAGAGAGTGCACCTGTTCTTACACACTCGGGCACTATAATTCTATCCTGCGCAATTGACTAGTTTCCGTAGAGACTGATACTCATTGAATCATATCATTAAATCTGATATTGAAACATATTAGTAGCTTCTTTTTAGAAATATTTGCATAAATCATAAACCTTCTATGATTTTTTTTAGTAAAAACTTCGTGGTTGGTTTTTTCTTTTTAATAGACATTATTTTGACAGTTGGGAAAGAGAACGCACGAGTTCGGAAAAGGTAAAAAATAGCTCGAGTATGTAATAGCCCACATCCCGAACGCTATACGTCCCTGCAATACGCCACTTTTTGACAACTGTATTAAAAAAGTATTTTTTTGCATGACACGAACAGGAATCAGTAAAAGGTTTGTACTTAGTTGGATGATTGAGGGGTGTAATTTCTTAAGAAATTGACTGAAAATATATGACTGAGTAATGTAGGTACGTTGGTTTCGGAATAGATAATGCATTGTGCGGCGGACGGCTGGCTATTGTATAATAAGTTGTATACCAGAGACCAGAGACAAGCGACTTCGTTCATTTTGTAAATGAAAATCTTGTGTAGTTGGTAGATACTACACGAGACTGCTTGCCTCGGTCCAATTAAAATGTTGAATTAGTGATAAACATTTACGGCGATGAAGTGACTATTAGTGAATAGCTCTTAAAACGTGTATCTAATTTGTAAATTATTTATTTTCCATAGAGAAAGTCGTATTTTGTTAACGTTTTAGTTGATGTTTTTTTTAATTATTATTATTATTCTCTTGTCCCCTTTAGTTCCAACCGAATGTAGATACGTAGGATTTCATACGCTTGTACTTTTAGTGAGCCAATTTTGTGTATTATATTATTGTACTCGGTTCGGTAACAATATGTGCTTTTTACAAGGATTTTGTATAGAGTATGGATGCGGTAATTGTGATTGTATGCACTTACAGCGTGATGACATTATTTTCAGTGAACCCTCGCATTTTCGTGATATACACAGTTTTACGAAAAGCTCTTGGGCATCAGCGAACTAACTAACGTTACTTATGTTAATGTTAAATAAAATATCATCTCACAACTTATTTAAAATGTATTGCTTCTTATTGGAATATGTTTCCCCTTTTATGTAAAAAGTAGAATGCAGCTTTTATTATTATTATAATGTAATCCAAATATAGGAATGTATTCGTTAAAGCTGTTGTAAAATATGTTAATAAATATACCATTATAATTTGTAAATATCACAGAAAATCACTGTTCGCTGAGTCATATACAAGAGTCTCTTAATTGTATGAAAGAAACCTTATGAATGTACATATTTTAGTCGAATTCGAATGACAATGCAGTGTATTCAAATGTATGTATTTTATTAATGAAAGAAAATGAAAACGGTACGCAATCTTTTAAACATGAAGCCTTTACTCGTCTTAAAAACTTTGATGACAATGTACATTCATAAATCGATTTCTGTCATTTTTAATTAAAAGGAACAATTAATCGAATTTCGGGTTTATAAACGATATTTTGACTTGTTGTACTATTTATATGTAAATTAAATTTCCGTGCGATTTTAAATCTAGCATAGCACCAGTATTTGGATATTGTAAAATGTTCTCCTGTTACAATATCTAGTTTTTATTAGTTTTATATTAAATAGACACTGTAAGAAATTTGAATAATTGAACGATTTAAACTTTCTCAAACGTGATTACAATGCATAATTATATCATGAGAAGTTTAAAATAGATGAGATGTAAACAGACTCAATGTATTTACATTACAAACTGAAATTTTATGACATTGATGGCAAGACCTATTTAACGTTAACGGTTTTTACGGCGTATTTGTAAACAATATACAAATAACAAAATAGCTTTTACTATTTATTAATTTATTAAATAATTACATTTAACACGATCGGCATAAAATTTTATAAAGTTGTCTTTGACTAAAAAATAATTTCTAACGATAATATTACAAAGATAAAAATCGTTCGCGTCTGAAAGGTCTTAGATGGAATGTTCGGGTGAGTTTACAAAAATAACTGCCGAAGTGTAAAATAGAAGTTAATATTATATTTTATTTATACACAAGTGCCATAATATACCTATTTATCTGGGTTAATCTACCGATTCAGGGAATATAGTTGATTTCCAATGTTTTTCCTATTTCGCTACTTATTGTTATTAATAATTCTCCATTTAGGGATAGGGTGGGAAAAGAGCCGCGTACAAGCTTTATTAGAATGAACACATTACGTCGAGCAGGCAAATCAAAACTAACCCACTTAACGGTTAATTATAAAATATTTTGTTTGCGTTACGAAAACATAGTTGTTTTGGTCTACATTAAACGATAAACAGAAATTTAGTATTCACTTAAATCGATACCGGGAACCGACATTGTATTTATTCGGTTTCCGTTTGGAAACGTGGTGAAAAATTAAGAAAGAGCCTGTTACAAATGTAACGTTAAAAAATTTAAATTTAATGTGTTAATTATATCAGTGTAATCATATAAAAAATATTATACGTGTTTTATAGTCTTACTATTTTTTAATAAACAAATGCAAAATTTTAAGTGGGTTAGTTTTAAAAGGGAATGAATTAAAATATAATTTAAAGTACGTCGTTGGCGACGTTAGCCGTTCCCACCAATCCGCGGCTCTATTTACCCCCCCAGACCTTATTCTATAGGAACGTTAAGAGGGGTCAAACAGTATTAATTAATTAATTTCGATACCTTTACATTATACAATATTTATAACTTAATGTTCGCGTGGTTGCTAGCGCATGTGTACAAAATACAGACAATTTCAAAAATTAAAAGATAATGTATAATCATGAAATGTTTCTATATAGATAATAAAAATTCACCTTTTAACGTAGGTTTTCCGAATAAAGATTGATCGAAACTTTTAGACAATAACTTTTACAGCCTCTTATACCGACAAATACATAAAAATGATTCTTTAAATACAGTTTGATGTTTTATTTTATGTCCTCTTCCCCGATTTTCGATAACAATTAAAAAAATAAATGAATTAATAAAATTACAGTAAACAGTTTTAACAGTGGTAGAGCCACGCGGCAGCTTCTGCTGTCGCACGGATGGGCTGGCTCGAACCGGGGTGGTACCACGACCTCACAGAATACCAGCGTGAAGTAGAGGTTTACCTCTGCGTTTCGCTTGGTGAGTGCAGGTGGCCGGAGGCCCTTTTTACTGGAAATGAGGCATTCCATCTTAGTCCTCACGGGTGACAACGCATCTGCATTTTGATTCGCAAACGAGGATAGATGTAGATGTCTATGGGCCGCAGCAACCACTTACCATCAGGTGGACTGTGTGCTCGTTTGTCACCCTTATCCCTTAAAAAAAATATTCAAATTTATTATTATTTATTAAAATTATAAAAATTCAATATTTAATTGCAAGTTACGTAGCAAGGGCCATGGCCGGGGAGGCCATGGCCACAGACGGCAGGATGTTGACGTCATATTGAGAAGAAAATTATCTCCCTTTAATTATTTAAATAATATCAGTAAAAATCTCAAAAATTCGGAAAATAGCTCTTTCTGAATACATAAGATTAAAATGTAAGGCATTCTGTAGCGTTGAGAGTTCTGAAAATGCAGTATTTTGCACTCACACTTGCCAAGGGTATGAAAATATGTGAGAGACATTATAGTGTCTCAAATATACACGTAATAGGCACTCACTACCTATGTTTTGCACAAATATATTGTCCCGCTGTGATATTATGAGTGAAATGCGGTGTAGGAGTCGGCTACTTTAACCCCTAGGACACGCGATCGCCACCAAATAGTGTCTTAACGACAAGCAGTCGTACTATTAAATGACTATTTATTGAAACAGTGGTAGAGCCACGTGGTAGCTTTTGCTGTCGCACGGATGGGCCGGCTCTAACCGGGGTGGTACCACGACCTCACAGAATACCAGCGTGAAGTAAAGGTTTACCTCTGCGTTTCGCTTGGTGAGTGCAGGTGGCCCTTTTTACTGGAAATGAGGCATTCCACCTTAGTCCTCACGGGTGACAACGCATCTGCATTTTGATAGATGTAGATGTCTATGGGCCGCAGCAACCACTTACCATCAGGTGGACTGTGTGCTCGTTTGTCATCCTTATCCTATAAAAAAAAATATTTACTTTATCAAAATACACGGAATCGCAATGTGGCAGTAACCTTGCCACAACATCATAAACTACATTCGTACTCCTAGAAGCTGAACTTGCTGGAGCGCGGGGAGATCATGTACGCCGCTGCTGCATACGATGTTCGCTGTGAACCACAAACTAACTAGAAACACTCACGCGTATGTGAACTGTGAAGAGCAACTCTGCCTCCCTTAACACACGCTTAACTATGTAACCAGTTCAAAAAAATGTTTTTAAGAAATCTAAGAATATCTTGGTTATTGTTACCTACCAATTATATCTAACTTTGAATGTCTCTGTATTTTCAACTCCTAAACTAAAAAATTAAAGTATTTTATTTGGTGTGATTATGTTTGATTCTAGTTACATAATAATAACTATTTTTAGTAATAATGACAGTGTGCGTCATAGAATTATAATAGTGAGCGTAATATGTAAAACTCGCTACCAAAAGGAAAGTGGGATAGCATTCCACAAGTAAATTTACAGCTAATAGTAAACAAATTAAAACTATTTGATAATATAGGTACTTAAAAATTTGTTACTAATCTTAATATAGTAATTACCAACATGTTTGGCTTTATATTACTGAGTTATGATAAACAATAAAATTCAATAGCCTTGTCGAGTTCCTTGTCTATAAATATTATACTTATCGATGTTCTTTTCTACCCATATCTTTTAACAACCAAAGTCTCCGACATCAGATAATTTGGATTTTTTTTTATTAAATAACAGGTTTCCAACTAAACCTAGACTATAATTGTGGCTAAAAAGCACAAATATTGTGAATTGGCGTCTGAAACAAAATTATTATCTTGATTCTGAAACACTTCACAGACGAATGTTTTATTATACATGAGAAACGCACCACTGAAAAAGTGCAGATTACCCACAATATTTTCTAGTAGTACCAGTACCAGTAAGTATAAAATTATTAGATTATTATTTCGAATATTTATGAATAACTTATTATATCAAGGGAAATTATTAATGTCCTTAATGTTTAGGTGGGAAATAACTCCTTTCCGTATTGTCGGGGGCGGGGGGGGGGGGGGGGGGGGGGGTTGACTCACATGCCTGGCCCGAAGTGAAGGGCTAGCCCAAAGCCTTTGTATGTGTGTTAGTGGACTGAAGGAGAGTCCTCTCTCTATATCGTTGCAGCCGAGGTGGAGTCGCATTCGACTATCACAAATCACAATCGACTATCCTCCAAGACTTTGGCGGGGCTGTGTCACTTGGTGCTTCCGAGTGCTTTATATGAAGTATAAATCTTGTGTCTAAAGCCTAGGTATTAATGAGGGCATCCACGTCTTTTTCTGCCACCAGGGCGGCGCCACTTTAGAGTGAGGTAAAATATTTGACAGATTTCATAGCGGGGATGATAACTTTTAAGGAAAATATAATCTTTAAGGTTTCTTTCTGTATTATTACTTATATTTTATATTAATTACATTAGAAATGAATAAACCAAACTATAAATATAAATAAAAGACGACTTTAAAAAAAAAGTTATAATGTGCAAAAAATTAAAAATCAAACCACTGACGCATTGTGTTGTATATTAATATAATACTCTAGATAATGATAAACCATTATTTAAAACTAATTTCTCAATTAACTGACATTGTGTAACAAAAAATTTTACCTCAGTCACAACTAACGACATCTGGTGAGTGGAAGATTATTAGCCCTCATTGATACGCTTTTATTATTATTATTATTTATACTTTATTGTACACCACAAAAAACGATAAAAAAGAACAAATTACAAGGAGTAAAACTTAAGAGGTAGGTACAATAAGGCGGTCTTATCGCTAATGAGCGATCTCTTCCTCTTCTTTATTTATTGTATTTCATTATATTAACATGATACATAAATAGAATGGACGTTATGGGTAGACCTGGGTATAGAAGTTTTATCGATATATTTTGTCACACTGTCTTATCTCTATTATTAGTTCTGTGGACGCTCACTTCTGCTGTCAGCGCCGAAATGGCGAAAATCAAATCGCCTCATTATGTCACGATGTACCAGTCCATATATAGAGGTCAGTGATTCCTGCATAGATGGCCTAACATGGAGAATTTTTGCAATAGCTGTCAACCTTGGCAGGTGGGTTGGCAACCGTCGTTTTTAATATTTTGAGTTGTTATAGAAAGATACTGCTGCCCATCTCTGTTTCATTTCTGCTTGTTGCCTCTTACGAAACCCATAGGTTGATATATCTATATTCTATATAAAACAGCTTAATATATACCGTTAATATATATATATTAATTAAATACCTACTTGTTTATGTATTAAAAAAATAAAAAAGTAGGTAATATGGAAGTATATATTACGTGAATTACATTCCCTCGGTATGATAAAGCATACTTGTAACATTATATGAAAAGGGGAAACGGGACCTCAGGTTCCCTGTCCGCAAAATAGACACAGGGTTAAAACTTTGCTGTTTTACTAAAGAGGGCAACTAAAATCGTAAAGTCTCATAAAGAAAAGTTTATATTAATTTTGACCCTGCGATATTTTTTAGAAATTGTATTACATAATTTTCATAAAGACATAGTATAGATAAGAATAAAGATATTCATACTTTAAATACTAGGACCACTCACATGCTTGTAATCAAATCCATCCAATTAAAAAAAATCCCTGAAAATATTCAATTTCAACAGGTATAATCAACAACTTAAAAACTAATAAACAAAAACTGCACGTACAGAAAGGGTTTTTATAATACTTATGATCGATACCAAGCTGATTCTAATAATCTTCCATCTACTAAAAATAAGTAATTAAATACTTCTCTACCATTTTTGAATTGCCTGCCTGTCTGTCTGTTTATTTATGAACGCATCACGTCTAAAGTACAACTTTTTTTTAAATAATCCTTAAAAAAATCAAAAAGTGTATCATCTATGAGATACATTTAGTCATTGAGTTATATGTACTACGTACTAGAGAAGTCATTCTAAACAAAAATGAGCACTACTCTATGTCTTGGCGCATGCGCGGACGATAGTAGAGTCGCGCATAACAAGGCGCATACGCAGTTGGGCCACCACAGACTAACTAGTAGAATGAAACCACACTAAATGACACACTGTACGGATTGCAGTACGGTTCAGTTGAAAATAGTGTATGTTCGGAATGCGCAATCTAGTACGTAGTACATATATATCGATGCATCTAGTCTTTTTTATTAACATCGGTTTATTCTATCAAAAGTTATCATTATTATTTTAAAGTTTCATCGTGGCATTGATTCATCAAGTGAATTTTAAATTCATAACAAAAATCGCAATAAAATTGTATAAAATAATGCTCTACGAAGATACACTTAAACCAAAATCACAGTAAACATAAAAAGAGAATACTTATTTTTTCTCAGAAAGATTAAAGTCCATCTTAGTTAGAAAAAGTCAAGGAGGTTGTAAATCAGTGACCTTGAAATGAATGAAAGGCACCGACTTAAGCGTTGCATTTCTTTCAAATAGAGTGTCCATGATACAATATTTTGAGGATATTATTAGTGTATACAGCATCACGGAAAACGAAATGCGTATTTTTTTCAACATTTAAAGTGCTATATATTATAATTAAACTCCGTTTAATATTTTGATTACATGATTGTTTCGCTACAGTATCAAACCTTACGGTAACTAGTGGCGGCGTAGCGTAGGTTGACACCTAGGGCGGTTTTCTATCAAGCACCCCATAATATAACAATAATAAAACAAAAATAAAACAAAAAATGCTATACATGCTAACGGGACTTTATTTTGCTAAAATATTCTAATATATTATCAAAGTTTACTTTGTTGTCAGTTATGATAGATAAAATGGAAAGATTGGTTAGTTGCGCTTGGCTCATTGTGGACCTTAAGTAAGATTTCATTAACTTGAGTTTTGAAAAGTTTCCTTCACATGAAACTTAATAGTAAAATAACTCGAGACACAGCGCTAGATTCGGAACAGATTCAGAATAGCCCCATTTTACGAGAAAAGCACCAATGAATTAAACCGCTTCTTGGGAAGAAATGCTGACAGCTTTCAAGTCGTAAAACCGCCAAAATTATATATCCTGCAGAAAAATCATCGTAGATTTTGTCAGATTTTGAACGAAGTTCTTCATCTGGTGACGTTAGCAGAGTGTAAGGCTGAACAACACTAAATGTTACTGACTCGACACTGGCAGAATTCTATCAAGAGAAGCCATAATTTAAAAGAAGAAGAAGAACACCAAATGTCACGAGAATGTCATCCATTGATCTGTAGCGATGGTCTAGTTCCTCGTAAAATATGTCAAGACATTCTAACATAGCTCTCTGTAGCTCCTCTGGCAATGTTAGTCCAGCATATCGGGTCATTTCTCCTGGTAAACGTTTTCGATTTCGATTTTTTTGTTACGTAAGAAATAGCTTTATCCAGTAGTTGAATACGTTGGCTTTGAAGAAAAATTTTTAGGCTTTAATTTTCCAGTGATAATCTAGATTATTATTTAATTATTTAGTATTGCTTTTGTGTCGCTTACACAACAGCTTACCATCATGTATGTTAAACATAATAAATTAACAACACAACCAATTAGAAATAGCTTGGTAGCGATCACTTCATTTCCGGGGGTTATTATCATCCATAAATTGTTTAATATTATAATAACCCTTTTTATACAAACTTAGTTTAATAAAGTTTTTGAACTATGAGCAGGTCAAATTTTGTATATTTTCTGGAATTTTGTTGTAAAAGCGTATACCATCGCCCCAAGAATGAATTACTGACTCGATGGAGTCGAATAACTGGTACTACTAGCTTGTGTCTGTTCCTAGTATTTACAGAATGAATATCACTTATTTTTGTAAAACTACTTTTATTTTTGTACCTACATACATTACATTTACATAAATGTATTGAGAGGCCAAAGTTAATATATTAATTTCCTCTTCTCGGATTTCTCGGAGATTCTCGGTCTTGTCACAAGGTTTTGTCAAACTTGTTTAGTCGTTGAGAAAATGGGATTGACTCGAGAAAATTCAAGAGCGATGATTTATTATGACTTTCGAAGTGGTTTAACACAAAAACAGTGAGTTGACCGGATAATTTCTGCATTTGGTGATGAAGCACCATCCAAAACCACAATTTATCGCTGGTTTGCTGAATTTCAACGTGGTCGTGTCAAGTTCAGTGATGATCCCCGTCAAGGTCGTCCAAAAACTGCAGTCACCCAAGAAAACGTTGATTCTGTGCGTAAGCTGATTGAGGAAGATCGACATGTGACATATCGCGAAATTCAGGCAACTTTAGACATTGGCATGAGTCAAATACAAATAATCTTGCATGAACAATTAGGTGTAAAAAAGTTGTTTTCCCGATGGATACCGCATTCGCTCTGTGAAGAGCAAAAAGCGGCTCGCGTTACTTGGTGCGTCAGAACGCTCGAAAGATTCCACGCAGGATCCTCAAATGCTGTATACAACATCGTATCAGGTGACGAATCCTGGATATACGCGTACGAACCCGAAACAAAAAAACAGTCACGAGTTTGGGTGTTCGAAAGTGAGTTAAAGCCAACAAAAATTGTTCGTTCACGGAGTGTTGCAAAAAAAATGGTGGCCACGTTTGTCTCCAAAACCGGCCATGTTACGACTATTCCTCTTGAGGGACAAAGAACGGTTAATGCAGAATGATATGCTAGCATTTGTTTGCCACAGGTCGTTTCTGAACTCCGTAAAGAGAACTGCAACCGCCGCATCATCCTCCATCACGACAATGCGAGTTCTCACACCGCACACAGAACAAAAGAGTTTTTAGAGCAAGAAAACATATAATTATTAGACCATCCGCCGTACAGCCCCGACCTAAGCTCTAATGATTTCTATACTTTCCCTAAAATAAAGAATAAATTGCGTGGACAGAGATTTTCATCACCTGAAGAAGCTGTCGATGCCTACAAAACGGCCATTTTGGAGACCCCAACTGCCGAATGGAATGGTTGTTTCAATGATTGGTTCCATCGTATGGAAAAATGTGTCAAATTTCGCGGAGAATACTTTGAAAAGCAATAAATACATTTTTAAATAGTAATGTTGTGTCACTTCCTTGATTCCCGAAATTTTCAGTATAACCTTGTTCAGTTATAGATTTCATTATTACTTCGACGGACTGATAGGGTTTGATTTCCTTGACTTATGGGTTTCCAATATCGATCTTAGAAATAAATTACTTATTACTCGTAACGCAATAATTCCCATCGAAGTGTATGACTCACGTAACGCAAATTTATATGAGGAAATTATACACGTGCAGTCATCAAAATTAGTTAGGTTGCCTATAAACACAAAGGACGGTGACGTAGTAGTTGAAAATCAAATAATTTGCAACTGTATAATCTCTGATTGTATAACGAAAGTAATTGATAATCGTGGTTGGGTCGAAATTACCAATAATAGCTCAAATGATGTAATTTTTTCAAAGGATCGTCCGGTAGAAGCCGAAATATATAATGTTGAGTGCCAGTTTACTGAAACATTATCGGATCGCGCTAAAAATGTTTTATCCCGTCTTCGCACCGGTCATCTTAATCCTGACGAGCTAGCAAACCTACAACGCTTATGTGCCTCATATGCCGACGTGTTTTACCTTGATGGTGAACCTTTAACATTCACCAACAAGATCAAACATAGAATTAAAACATATGATGAAATCCCCGTACATACTAAGAGCTACAGATACCCGTATGTCCACCGACAGGAAGTCCGGGACCAAATCAATAAGATGCTCGAGCAAAATATAATTAGACCATCCGATTCTGCCTGGAGCTCTCCTATTTGGATTGTACCCAAAAAGGCGGACGCTTCCGGCAAATTAAAATGGCGTCTTGTTGTGGACTTCAGGAAGGTGAACGAAAAGACAGTTAATGACAAATATCCTATTCCTAATATAACCGATGTTCTAGATAAACTCGGCAAATGTCAATATTTTACCACACTCGATTTAGCCAGTGGATTTTATCAGGTTGAAATGGATTCTGCGGACATTCACAAAAATGCTTTCAGTGTAGAGAATGGGCATTATGAATTTCTCAGAATGCCAATTGGCCTGAAAAATAGTCCCTCAATCTTCCAGAGGGTGATGGACAACGTATTAAAGTACTTACAGAACGAAATTTGTTTAGTGTATCTAGATGACATAATTGTCTTCAGTACATCCTTACAAGAACATTTGACAAATCTGGAAAAAGTATTCAAAAGGCTACGGGATTCCAACTTCAAAATTCAGATGGATAAATCAGAGTTTTTGAAGCTGGAAACCGAGTTTCTAGGTCATGTTATTTGTAAAAACGGGGTTAAACCCAACCCAGACAAAATTAAAGCCATCGAAAAATACCCACTGCCAAAAACTACAACCGAAATCAAGCGTTTTCTAGGATTTCTAGGATACTATAAAAAATTTATACTAGACTTTGCACGTCTCACAAAACCACTCAATGTCTTAAAAAGGTATCAAAGATAACATTAGATCATAATTAAAATCAATCAATCAATCAATCAATGTCTTTATTCATTAACAATAAATTGTGTACGAATATTACAGGAATGTCCAATTTATATTGCTAAAACTTAACTTAGTTGAACAAAATAAATTAATTAGATAATCAAACAATAAAATAAAAAAAATAAATTAACTAATAAATGTCATTGTACCTTTCCTATCCATATCATTATTCTACCTACTTAACGATTAATATTCATCACAAATGTTGAATAATATATTGTTTACTAATAAAATTGTTTAATAATAAAGAAAAACCATTTAAAAGAAAGCTATATATATATTAACTGCTTTGAACACTGTAAAACTCTCTTAACAAATGACCCAATGTTACAGTATCCAGACTTCAGTAGAGATTTTATTTTGACAACTGATGCCTCAAAGGTGGCGATTGGTGCAGTTTTATCACAGGGGACAGTCGGTTCAGACAAACCCATTGCATATGCTTCTCGTACACTTAACTCCAGCGAAAGTAACTATAGCACGATAGAAAAGGAACATTTAGCTATCGTATGGGCGACTAAGTATTTCCGTCCCTATTTATTCGGCCGTAAATTCAAAATTATTACAGTCCATAAACCCTTACAATGGATTATGAGCTTAAAAGAGCCCAATTCGTGTCTAACCAGATGGCACCTTAAGTTGAGTGAATATGACTTTAAAGTCGTATATAAGCAAGGCAAGTGTAACACGAATGCCGATGCACTATCACGCATCGAACTTCACAATGACAAGCTAAGACCCATAATAGATGAATTGCTTTCCATTTTACCTAATCCTTCCGAAGGGGTACACACTTTAGATGACTCTAGGACTATAACGGCTACCGAAGCCGCAGACGATTCCAGAACCATCACCGTTCATACACATAAAGAAAACCCCATCCTCGCAGTTCCCATTTCTGATGAACCGCTAAATAAGTTTACTAAGCAGATAATCTTAAATATAGTAGGCGACATAAAAGCTAGACCAGTTATCACTAAACCATTCGATACACACACGCATTACGATACAAATAGATCAATCAAACATAGAAGAGGATGTCATTAATGCTATAAAAGAATACGTAATACGTAAAATTAGGACAGGATTACTCATTATTCCAAACTCTGCAATGTACACTGTCATACCAACCATACAAAAGTCTTTTAAAAGTTCATCTCTTAATCTTTTTCTAACAAAAAGTGAATTGGAAAACGTTAGGGAGCATTTAAGACAGCAAGAAATCGTTCATAAATATCACGATGGAAAGACGAACCATCGAGGCATTAACGAGTGTTTCTCGGCTTTGTCCCGCAAATATTACTGGCCGAAAATGAGAGAGCATATTACTAAATTTATTAATGACTGTACAGTATGCGGACAAGTTAAATACGACCACAATCCAGTTAAACGGAAATTTAAAATTGTAGCACCAGCGTCTAAGCCTTTTGAACTAGTTCACGTAGTTCTATTAACAATTCAAGGGGAAAAGTATTTGACAATAGTAGATTGTTTTTATAAATATGCTCAGGCGTATTGTTTGCGAGACGGCACTGCTGTCAGTGTAGTATAAGCTTTACTGATTTTCTGCACACATCATGGAATTCCAATTACTATAGTTTCCGATAACGGCCCTGAGTTTACCAACCAACTTATTGTAGAATAGAATAGAATAGAATAGAATAGAATAATTTTTTATTCAATATAGATCACATGTGTAATTCTTATTGAAAGTCATTTTTTACTTTACCACTGGTTCGAAAAAAAAAACCTCCGTCCTGGGAAGAACCAGCAAGATACCCAGCGGGATTTTTTTTTAAAGCAAATTTTACAATAATGGTTATACAACTATATAAGTACAAAATTTATTTTAGAAACAGCTTGGATGACTTGGAATGACTGAGACCTATAAAATTATTCACGATCTATGTAACGACATGCGTAAAGACTTGACTGATACTCGCAATAAAAACCGAGAACGGGAAGCTGAATATTCCCCGGAACAACAAATCTTTATAAAAAATCCATTCGCATCCCGTCAGAAATTAGCTCCTCGATACACACACGACACAGTAATGGCAAATCACCCAATTCACATTTATACAAAGAAAAAACGAGGCCCCGTAGCAAAAACTCGATTGAAGAGAATACCTAAAACGAACCAATTGTTACAGGACTCTCCTGGTCTCCTTCTGGGACCAGCTCTAATGCAGGAGATAAAACTTGAAGGTCTTAGTATGGACCTGGTATTACCGACCGTTCAAATTAGGCCCCGCTCGAATCCTATCCCTCTACCATGCATTTCTGCAGTATGTAAATCTTCAAGAATTAGAAGATAAAGTAAATTCAGTTAAAATACAGTTAATCAGTATTAGCCGTAACCTTAACAACATAATGCTTATAATTTATCTATTAGATTGTTCTTCTTTCCTTTTCTTCTAACAACAATACACCTACCATCAAGCAATATAAGGGAAACCTGTTATTGGCCATACTTTTAGTTTATTACATTAATGTTAATATTTTCTATATACGCTGTTGGTTTTCTAAATAAATAAATAAATAAATAACTAATTCCTTATTTCAGCCTCATATTGATTATCTTAAAAATAAGCTTGAAAGTGTCACCATACAGTTGAGAAGCTTTAAAACGAACCGTGAGAAAAGAGGACACGTAAATGGTCTCGGGTCCATCATAAAAAGTATAACTGGTACCTTGATTATACAGATGCAGATCATTTTTATCGCGCTATAAACCCATCCGCGAAGACGAAAATAAAATCATTACGGAATTTAATAATCATGTAAGCCTAACTAAAGATTTAACAAATCAATACTCCAAAATAATAGATAGCATTGAAGATAATCAAAATAAATTAGAAATATTAATAGGTAAAATAAATCAATCCGAGGCTACCAGAGACTACGACTTAATTAAATATGCCCCTTTTGGACAAATACTAATGATCCTCAGTGATAACGTTGATTCCATCTCACAGGAATTGGTTAAGTTACAGAATAACTTAGCATTTATAAGAGCTAACACTATGCATCACTCTATAGTTAACTTAGAACCTATCCGAATAATGATTAACAGGGCAACCGAACTTTATGGAAGTAAAAAAGTAGGAGATTTTGATATTAGAGAATACTATGACATTATTAGATTAGGTTCGTATTATGTAGGAAATGAAATAGTTATAGTATTTAATTTCCCAATTCTATTACCCCATATATATGATATGTATAAGTTATCTATTGTTCCTAACAAGAAACACGAAATCCTCACACCACCCTTTCCGTTCCTAGCCATTTATCAGAAAGATTTTCAGTACATAGAGGCAGAATGCCCGAAGACCAGTAAATGGTATATCTGTAAGAAACAGCGGAGCCTGAGAGGTCGAACATCCCCTGATTGCATCCATCACCTCATCACCAAACAACAGACGAATGCAGTAAGTAAACCGTTCAAGGTCACCCTAGATAATCCAGCTTACGTAGAACTGGACGACAAGCACTACACCATCACTTTCCCTACGCCAACGAAAGTACATCTATCCTGTGGACAAGATCTCTACAAAATACTTCAAGGTAGTTATCTCGTTATTGTCCCTCTGAAATGCTATATAGAAACGCCACTATTCTCGATCTCAAACGCTAAGGATCGATTGAAGGGACAAGCTTTAAAGATAATGGACATACCTGAGGAAAACACCAGCATCCCATCTCCTGCATCGGCATATAAACTAAATTCAATAAAACTTCAACATCTTCATGCAACGAACAGTAAAATATTCCAGCAATCGCTAGCAAATCTAGAGAGAAACGATGACTACAGTCTATACCATACTACAATACCATTTTACGCATTAATAATAAGTGCAGGTGCGCTGATTCTATGCATACTATATAGAAAATACAAGCCGAAGCCAAAGAGATGGAGCTACGCAAAGAAACACAGAAAAGGACCACCCCAAATCATTAAGAGTAAACGCTATTCCAGACACTGAGAAGATTAATCCCGATCAACTCCCAGCTCAATTCATGACCAAGGTCTTCCATAGTCGCTGTTCTTCGGGGGGAGGTGTTACGCAGCCCTAATCCAGGCAATCTGCTGCGTTGCATCGGCTTACGACGATCACGAGGCGCCGCGTCTGCATAACGTGTCTACTGTCTAGTTCTAATATTTTACCGTGTGAAATCATTCTAGATTCAAACATCGAATTAGAGTCACCTCACTTAGTTATAAGAATTAATTATAATAATTACATTAAATTAAATATATATTAAATAAAGATTGCTTTTTTTTGCAACCTCTGGCTGGAGCCCACATAATTAAATACAAAATAATAGATGGTGTTGTGAATACACGAACAAAAAGCATACATAATTGCTGCTGATCTTGTTATTTTTCATTTCAAACAAAATATTGAAAAAGTATTTATTGGCGAAAAAGCTCGTATCCACTGCCGAAATAAATGTAAATGAAAATTTGAGAGCACAGATAATAAAGTCATCGATTTTTATCGCGTCTCGGTTGGCAGCCATTTCACATCGAAAGAAGTGAAGGTTTTGATACTTTGCTCGATGCTTGATTCGATCGCCATCTTGTTTTACAAGAGTAGTGTTTGTGATATCTTTCGATTCGATACGTTTAATAATCGGTTTCAGTATAATATTCATCAGAGTTTTGGCGGCAAATTGATCAAAGATCAATAATCGATTGAAAAATGAAGAAAACATCGTCTTTAGTGTGGCGATTTTTTGATCGTTTAGAAGAGAATAAAAGATGTGTGGCGGTGTTGTGTAAATTATGCGATAAGCAATATAAGTATTTCGGAAATACGACCAATCTTCGAACACACTTGGTGAACAAGCACCCAATTCAATGGGATTTATTGCAGAATGGTACGTTGGACGAAACCGCATATCGCAACTTCGAAGATGATGAAAGCACAAATCAAACAGCGGCTACTCCAAAACGAAGAAAATATGTAAAAGTCTACAAAAATGAAAACGTACGTTATTCGGTATCAGTTGATGTTAATAAGAAACAGCGTAGCGGGAAGTCTCCTGACGACGGCTCAATGCCCATTATTGAAATACAAAGGGTATTTACAATGTTCTGTATAGGTTATACTTTTGTTATCACATCGTAATACTTATGCTATCAAAACGTTACGCCACGTTTAAGGATTTACTCGAGTTGTTCATTATTTACGTTATCTTATTACCAAGTTGATGCAATCGATTTTTTCAGGATAAAGTTATCTATTAGTATATTATTTTTATAGGATTTTTACATGCATTAGCAGTATAAATGTACAATTTAACAAAAAGTCTGGCCCAAGTTTTTCAAAGTTATTTAACTGTCGTAGTTGCTTTCAACACATGCATTTATTTCAGGTTGATGTCCTAGAAAACTCAGAAACTGATATTGAACAAGGCAACAATGAGGATAATGAAGCAACCCTTAACTTGGTGCATGAACTTGGTGAGAATCGAGGTTCTGATGAAGAATGGTTGGAAGACGATTGGACACATCAAGTTGAGACATATGAGCCTAAGCGTAAGATGAAATATAAGCAAATAAAAAGGGAACTTACATCACCTACTCCTACAAAAAGGTATATCTACAGTCGAAAACCAAGTGTTACAAAATCACATCAGCAGCCCGGACGAATTCCAGTAGAAAATTTTACTAAGAAAGATGAATTTTCTGTATTCGGTGAATATATTGGCAACAAGCTACGGAAATTCAAGTCATATCAGACCAGCGTTAATGTTCAGCAACTTATTACAACTATATTATGGCAAGCCGAGTATGGAGTGTATGATAACATGGAATCCGTGAAAAGGGTTGTACTGAGCACAGTTCAAGAGATGGATACTTCTCAACATGTTACTCATGAAGAGATACAAGTGACTGCTCAAGAGGTAATTCTTGAAGAAAAAGATCAAGATGGTCCAAACCAAGGCTCGACCGAGAGTGTGCCTTTAATAGATTGATAAGCGATTGCTGTATTTACTTTTTTAATTTTGTACATTTACTACATTAAAATTATACTACCAAACATAACTTACAAATTCTAACTTATAAAATTGTAATTAGGTTAATAATCAGTAGCTTGTTATTAGTCAACAAATGTAATAAGTAGTTCTAATTGCTAATTGTTTGTACTTTAAATATTCTATGATATGATTTGTATCATAAATTAGCAGTTACAGTAAGAATTTTCTTTAATTCTAAGAGAAAAATTAGTATCCAAATGGATTACTCAAAATGAAAAAAAAAAATACATTTCCTTTTGAAAAGTTTATTTTATTTATCAAGTTCAGCTCCACAGATATATTCTAAGTTTATACAATATTTGAACCTACTGTTCATAATATTTAAACATATACGGCTGCAGATTTATGCACCAATAATTTATCTGTTTATTTTAGAATTGCTATGCAAATATCTAAACAATACAAATATTATAGCTATGGTAGAAATTTGTGGGAAAACGTAATATTCCTTCTTATCCTTCTATGGTGTGCGCATGCGCGACCTATTTGACGTTTCTCTTTCCCATCATTTCTCTCTCTCACACGGCGATCAGCTGTTCTGTCAACATGGCTTCGCTAGCTCGCACTTCCATTAAATTATTTAAAAAATTAGAAATTGCCCCAGTTTTTACACAAAATAGAACCCATGTAAATTACAGAAATGTGAAAACTATGTGGACATCATGTGCTTGTGTATTTGGCGGTGCCGTTGTGTTATACGTCGTAAATAGAACATATAAAACGAACACCGTGTATGCTCTTAAAGTGAAGGTGAGTAATGAGTATTATTCATTATCTAACATCTATATCTATCAGATAAAATAGTAAAAACGTAGTTATTCTCTAAAGCTAAAGCATGGCATCTTTTATTGCTAACAGCGAACACGAGTGTTTTGGAACAATAATAGGTTTTTAAAGATCAAGCTTAGAATGAAAATGTTTTCCAAGAACTTCATATATCCTATCAAGTAAAATATTCTTGTTACTTCTAATTTAACATCATGCCATTTTAGTTTTAGTTACTTTTTCCAATTGCCGAAAATAAAAATAGCTTCCTATCGACTACGCTATCGAATAATTTGTATGACATTGACATTTGACATTATTACTTATTAGTTGCGTTCGGAAATACGAGCTTTGTACAGATAATAGAAAATTAATTTTTGTGACTCAGTAACTATTTAAAAATGAAGCCTTTTAAAAATACTTAATTACATTAATTTCCTATAATAACTGGTAACGTAAAATGAAATAATAGCTTTAAAATAACTTTATGTACATATTAGATCAGAGATTATCAAACTTATTTCTTTTAACGTCCACTTTGAAAATCAAACAAATTTCAGCGCCCCCAATTTTTTTAGGACTTAAAACTGAAAAACCACAATTTCATTACTTTAATTAATTTAGTTATAGTGTGCTATATTAGTCTGTTCTGGTGATTAAACTTACATTCTAAACTAGACATGAGAGAGAGAGATAGAGTGAGAGCAATTAAAACGCAACTTTATAATATTAAGAATATATTTTAATCAAATTAATCAATTTTAGTTTTAAAATTAATCTAGTGAGATGAATGAACTTGATGATTTTCAACAAGTTTGTTGATATCAGATTTTACTCAAAAACAGTCGTAAGTCGCCGCGTTCATTAACATGCAAACGATATATTTTTTTAGTAAGCAGCATTTTCACAGCGTTAAATCTACGTTCACAGAAATATGACGATGGAAATGCTATCAAAAATCGTTGAACCAGGGTACAAGTGCGGGATTGATTTTTGTAGCCAAAATTCTTGGTAGCCATTTTTGAATTTGATTTTGATTTCCTCGTTCGTTGTCAGTTCTATAAGTTCTTCTTCCAGTTGGGGTGATACTGCTCCTATTTTGACATTTGAAAAAGGTTTTGACACCCAGTCTGGTATTTCCAATTTCAAAATGTCCTAGAATCTTTCAATGAAATCACTGTGGACATTTTCCAGATATTGGCAGTAGACAAGCAAGTCTTCGTTGTTGCAGGATACTGATAAATTGGGAAAATTATGGAACTTACGTCTGCCGATATTCTTCTTGTGTGTAAGAGCAGCATGGCTATGAAAGCGACATTGTTTTTGTTTTTTTTTTGACATTCATATCATTAAGCAATTTGTAAAAGTCTGTCAGGTATGCGATATCATTCTTTGATGTGATGAGGTTGTCGCGCAATTCTGTGTCTTAGTTTTCCAAGAACTCTACGACAGAGTCAAACAGATTGTAAAATCGAGTTAGACAGTTTACTTTTGATAGCCAACACACTTCTATGTGAAAGATCAATTGGTTGAAATTTTCATGATTAGTAACACAAAGCTGATTAAATAATATGTCATTTAAAGAGTTGTTTCGGATTTTACTTTACTTTGGCCTCACCTTCTATACTCTTTGGCTTGACCATAGTTCTGAATAAGTTTGTCCAATAAAATGTCAAGGTCTGAGAGGTTAAATGAAACGAATTTTTTACGGATTTTATTTTTATCTCCTTTAAATTAACTTTTTAAATCTCGACGTTTCGGGTGCTTTACAGCACCCATGGTCACGGGGGGACTGCGGTGTTTGACGTCCCGATGTCATAGCCCGGCTACCTTCAGTTTTTGAATATTAATTTTTGGTCCGATCTATGCAGAATGAGCTTACAGACAGAACAATACTTAATCGTACTGAGCAAGTTAAGACAAGTATCGATGAACCAATCGATTGCTACCGGATTGCACCAGTAGCGTTATTTAACAAAAACTTGTTACAACTTGATTGCATACGGCGCACGGGCTACGGGCTGTCCTATAAAATCTATTTAAGTATTTCTAGTTTATATACCGTCATACATAACAGAATTATAAACTAATTATTTGATATTGATTTTTATTCAAGTATGTCCTCTCAAAAAGCCAAAAGGCACTGGGTAGCATACGGGTGCTTAAATAACAATAGGAATTTTGACTTTTCATTCTTTACTGTTCCTAAGGATACCGAAAGGTAATATATTATTATTTATAGGTAGATATAGATAATTAGGAACTTAGTTACTGGCGCCATAGTCACATATTTATTATTTGATTAGTAACTCGACCACAGTTTCGCAGTTTTCGATTTTTTCGCGTATAATGCCAATGATCTTAAACATTGTTCAGTGTAAGTAGACCTCCCAGTGATTGCCTAATAATGCAAGTTCAGCATATACTAGTTATTAGTTTAATACTTCGTCGATAAAAGAAAGATTGAAATTAGCAGCATTTCTCATTACCACTCTTTCATTAATAATGAAGTCGCGTGTCGCATGTTTGTAAATAGCAAAAAATGTGAAACAGACAAGTGATAACTCCGTGGCGCAGTGGCTTATTAATGAGTTACAGCGCTAAGGGTCACGGGTTCGAATCCCGGACGAAACAAGTATTTATATGGCCTACATATAATTGTTCTCGGTTTGTTCTACTGTCCTTGCGATACAGGAGAAAATCCTAGTGTGGAAGTAACGTTTTTTAAAAAGAGAGGAAAGAGACTACTAACTAAATTAAAAGTTTTGTACTACCGACTTCAAAAGTAATACGCATTATTAAGAATAATTCCAAAAGTACTGATCAGATCTTGATCAAATTTGTATGGAATGTTTAAATTATAAGCACTAGCTTTCAAATAAAAGTAGAACCATCAAAATCGATTCACCTAGAAAAAAGGTCTAAGGTAACACACATAAAAAAACCAGTCGAATTGAGTACCTCCTGCTTTTTTTGAAGTCGGTTAAAAATTGTAAGTAGGTAAATTATCTGAGTTTCAAAGACGTTCACGTTGTTATAATCTTAATTTTCCTCAATGTTACATATTTACCTTCTTTAAATTGAACAATAAAGTTTTTTTTATCAGCAAATTGATGGCTCCGTGGCACAGTGGCTTAGAAGTGAGTTGCAACGCTGGAGCCGCGGGCTCGAATCCCGCACGGAACAAGTATTTGTATGGCCTACAATTAATTGTTCCGGGTCTACATGTTTGTCCTTGTGTAATTTATGTTTGTCAACTGACTTCACGATACAGGAGAAATTCCTAGTGTGGGGGTTACGCTATTTTTTAACAAAATAAAATAAATACTAATACATTGCATAACACCTCGGTGTATTCTACTATATACCAACTAATATAAAAGGATACAATTTGTTTTCTCACAACACCTAACACTACAATAGAAGCGGTCTTAACATAAGCGCGTAACGGGCTAAGTAATACCACAGTATAAATATGAACAGTATGGAAACTAAGCCTAGTTGAGGATATAATTACCTACGCTCCATTGAAGCAATAGGGTTGTAACTTTTAATGTTTTGATATTGCTTTTTTTATCAATCAATCGAATTTAAATAACTAGCTTACAATTTAAATAGGTAATCTCAGCAAAAAACGATAGTTTAAACACGGAAAATAATTTAATATTAACACACAACAACTCGTAGAACTATAGATCTTTAACTTTGTCATTACGGCATAACCTTTTGAAAGTTTCGGCGGGAACGTACGGGACGAAAACGTACCTTTATTCTTCACTAGTTGTTCCCTGCGACTTCGCTCGCGTGTTAGGGTTTTTATTTTTTAGCGCGGAATCCTGATTTTTTTTCTAAAATAAAAGTAGCCTAAGTTACTCCTTATGACATCAGCTATTTGCCAGTGAAAGTGCTATCAAAATAGGTCCAGCCGTTTCGGACATTAGCCGGAAAAAATTGATACCTATTGCAGCCGCCATCTTGGATTTACATTTCAACAGCACTATCGGCTTCAACATACTCAAAAACTATGAAAATGACACTCATGACCAAAAAATTGATACCTATTGCAGCCGCCATCTTGGATTTACATTTCAACAGCACTATCGGCTTCAACATACTCAAAAACTATGAAAATGACACCCATGACGAAAAAATTGATACCTATTGCAGCCGCCATCATGGATTTATATTTCGACAGCACTATCGGCTTCTACACCCTCGAAAACCATGAAAATGACACCCATGTTTTTTATTAGTGATCGATGCACCCATGACGAAAAAATTGATACCTATTGCAGCCGCCATCTTGGATTTACATTTCAACAGCACTATCAGCTTCAACATACTCAAAAACTATGAAAATGACACCCATGACGATAAAAAGTGATACCTATTGCAGCCGCCATCTTGGATTTATATTTCGACAGCACTATCGGCATCAACATACTCAAAAACTATGAAAATGATACCCATGACGAAAAAATTGATACCTATTGCAGCCGCCATCTTGGATTTATATTTCGACAGCACTATCGGCTTCAACACCCTCGAAAACCATGAAAATGACACCCATGTTTTTTATTAGTGATCGATGCACCCATGACGAAAAAATTGATACCTATTGCAGCCGACATCTTGGATTTACATTTCAACAGCACTATCGGCTTCAACATCCTCGAAACCCATGAAAATGGCACCCAGGCCAAAAATAATTATACATATTGCAGCCGCCATCTTGGATTTATATTTCGACAGCACTATCGGCTTCAACATCCTCGAAACCCATGAAAATGGCACCCATGACGAAAAAAATGATACCTATTGCAGCCGCCATCTTGGATTTACTTCTTGTTACCACTATTGCACTATCAGCTTTAAATAGCCTCAAAACCGCCGCATTCTGGATTTAGAAATAAGTTCACGAATTCATTATGATCAATCACACGGACTTATAATTCGATAACGATTATAACAATGACAATAAAAATCATTCTTACCTTTCAAAATCAGCAGGAAGCTTAAAATAAGATAGATCCGGTTTTGATGAAGCCGAGTTCAAACAGCCGTATACTACGCAATACGTTCGTGGCATTTTTAAAGTCTTGAGGCGACACTCGCTACTGAGAGCACCGCGACGAGCTCTTAGAAGTCCCGTCGTTGCGCATGTTTGTGTGAGTGTGCCGTTTCGAGCGTTTGTAGGAAGTTTCCATACTGTTCCTACTATATATTTACTGTGGTAATACAGAGAGTCGTACCCGGACGTAAGGTGCATTTTGATTTTATTCGCGCGCCACATAATTTTCTTTCGACTAAATAAACGATAGGCTAATTTCACGAAGGTCACTTCCGAGGCGTGCAAAGTATTATAAACATTAGCAACGTTGTAACTATAAGTTTAAACTCACAAGTTTGCTATCAGAGAGTGATCCTCTGTTCTTTCAACTATTATTTATTCTGTTGTAGTAGGTAGGTTTTAATTTTAGTAAATTTTAAAATATAAAGTATCTAAATAAATTACAAATCAACTATCGCCCCCCTATACCAGGCCAACGCCCCCAATTTTTTCTGTACACTGGGGCATTATCTGCCCACGTTGCGAAAGACTGTATTAGATGGTGTTAAATATTTCGTGCGTATACACGTAGATAATGAAATTATATTCTAAGTCTATGATATGATTGTACCGACATAGAGTACACGCCATCATATATATAATCAGAACGGTTTTAAATGAATTACGTTACAAAATAGATAAATACACTTAATATTTGTGTATACTAAAAGAAAATTCATTAGTATGTAGAGGAAAATGCCATTAAAACGCCATTGTTTCTATAATATGACACTTTTGGGAATCCTAATTGCCAAAAAGGATTTATTTAAGGGTCGGCAGAACAACAGAAAAAAAAAATTTTGTTCAATGAGCTACGTTAGGTTTAAACTATCATAATTAGTCATAAATTCATATGGATAAACCCCTTTCCGTTTTAAACGAATAAAACCTTCATCATTAGGGTAATTTCTACGTAATTCTTGAAATTGATAATTACTGAGATTTTTGGCTAATTCTTCTAATTTACATGATAAAAAATTAAATGAATCTATGTATCTCAATATAACTTTATGGTTATTCATTTTTAATTTTTGGAAAATGATTAATTTTTCTTTATTTTGAGGGATAACTTCGACTTCACCATCACAAAAGTTTAATGCATGAACAATAAAATGAGCATCATAGTGACTAAGGTTGTGTAAAAATAATGGTATATGACGTGGTGTTCTGAACTTCGAGCTACATGATTCATGAGCAACACCTATAAAACTACCAGTGTGCCAACCAAAATCATAAAAAATCTGCTAAATCTTTAATGGAAGATTTCAACGCAAAACTAGGCACAAGAGAGAACGGTGAGCTGAAGGTAGGGAAATTTGGAATAGGGCAACGGAACCCAAGGGGCCAGCAGTTTGCCGACTTCACGGAGAGAGAAAGACTGGACTTCAACAGAGGCTCTTTATCATGAACTCTTTCTTCCAGAAGTGGCCTCACAGTGGATGGACCTGGTCGAGCCCTGACGGTTCGACAAAAAATTGATTGACCTATTTTGACGACCAGGTGACAACTGTTCAGTGATGTTTTCAGTGCCTAGAAGATTGCAATGCAGTGGATGATGAATGACAAGCTCGAGGAAACTGTCCATGCGGTCAGAGCTAAGTTCTGCAAGACCCGCCGCAGAAGAACACAAAAGCTCTCCGATCACACTTTTAATCTCATGGCTGTTAGAAGGAAAATAAAGCTGCAGTCTTCAGCAGATTTGACAACATACAGGAAACTGAACAGATAGATCTCCAATTGCATACGGTGGGACTTACGCAACTTCAATACAGCTCGTATTGAAGAAGCGATCGAGCGAAACTAGGGCTCCAAAGTCTTTGCTAGAGATTTGTCTGCCAGAAAGAGCCAACTGTCGAAGCTGAAGACCGAGTGTAGCAGTGTCGTTTCCGGGACAGCTGAGATTTTAAGAGAGATTGAGAGGTTCTATGGGCGAGTAATGATCCAAGAGCAAGTCTTATCCGACACTATTTCTAATGATATTCCGGACGTCAGTTTGAACGAGATTAGAATGGCTTTCCAGCAGTTTAAAAACAGCAAGGCCCCAGGCGAGGATGGAATTACAGCGGAGCTTTTGAAAGCGGGTGGAAAACTGCTACTTGAAGTCCTTCAGAAGCTCTTTAATTCCTTCCTCCATGGTGGCACTACACCGTAGGCGAGGAGCAGAAGTGCGGTGGTCTTATTCTTCAAGAAAGGCGTGTAGTGTTATGCTACTTACATATCATTTTACACTATTTTTCCATTCTGTTTTTGATTTTCTGCATTCATATTTTGCATCACTTTTCACGCTATCAGTTATGCTACTTACATATCATTTTTACACTATTTTTCCATTCTGTTTTTGATTTTCTGCATTCATATTTTGCATTACTTTTCACGCTATCAGTAATGCTACTTACATATCATTTTTACACTATTTTTCCATTCTGTTTTTGATTTTCTGCATTTATATTTTGCATCACCTTTATTTCCATAGGATCCTGTAACGTTTTTACACAATAACAAATCATTTTCACTTCGTATTTTCACGCTATCAGCACCGTTTAAATCGCTGTCAATGGAGTCTTACCTTTTTCTATCTTTTATTGAGTTCTCCGTAAATCTGCAATTTCAGGTTTCGTGCGCGCTGCCGCGCTATAGTTTTTCCTATATGAATAATATCTCATTTCTTACTTAAATGTAACTGTTTTCAATTATATACCTAAAACCAAAAATTTATATTTTTGACAACCATTATTTATATGGTTGTTATGGTAACTTTTATTCAAATTCGTCACTGGTCTGATGTTCTTATTTCGATATTTCCACATAAATACTCTTTTGCTCTAGGTCATTTACAAAAAAAATCCTTTTAATTTAAATAATTTCTCGTTCTCTCTAAAAAGGTATAAAAGCCGAACAATCGGAGAATACAGGGAGTCTCGCTTCAGTTTTCAAACGTGAAGCATCTACTAAAGGCCTTATCCCGGGGCCGCATTGCCCCGGGATCCTGCAAGCCTCCATCTACATTTGAAGTCGTCGGCGTAGTCTACTTCAAGCGCGCGCACACTACTCCGGGCGCTACGACTGCTTGCTCCAGGCGCTGAGTGCACCTACTGCCCGCGCTACCTTTGGGCGCTGCGACTGCTTGCTCCAAGCGCTGAGCGCACCTACTCCAGGCGCTACGTGCGCCGGCTCCGGACGCTGCGTGTGCCCAGACCAGGCGCTGCGTGCCATCACCGCCAAGAAACTACAAGCTCAGCGTGTGCCTACTTCTACTCCAAGCGCAGCGTGTGTCACTTCGACCTTTAGGCTCCACTACAATACAATATTCTCCTATCTTTACTTTTTTTTATCTAATTGTAATTACACGTCATCCATCATCATCATCATATTTCATTTTTTTTATAAAATTGTCAATACCTTTTTAAAAATTTAAATATATTATTTTCTTGTTCTACTTTTGTTGTTTTGTTGTTCTTAGGTTAGGTTCTTTTTTTTTAATTGTCGCTTCACGACAGGCGACAACGCTCTCTTGAAGAACTTCAGGCCGATTTCCCTTCTAAACCGCGTCTATTTACTGTTTTAGAGAGTCATTACGAATCATCTCAATCGTATCCCGAACGAGCTGGTTTCCGAAAAGGCTTTAGCGCCATAGACCACATACATAGCCTTCGCCAAATTGTACAGAAGTCCGAGGAGTACAATTTGCCACTTTCACTTATGTATGTGGACTATGGGAAAGCCTTTGATTCCGTCGAAATTTCGGCGATGCTGCAGTCCCTTCAGCGATACCAAGTGGACTGCCGGTATATTGAAGTGCTGAAGTGCTTGTACAGTAGGGCTACAATGGCTATCCGAGTACAGAACCAGAGTACGAAACCTATCCAACTGCAGAGAGGTGTAAGACAGGGTGACGTTATATCCCCGAAACTTCACCGCTGCATTGGAAGACGTTTTCAAGCTACTGGACTGAAAAGGATACGGTATTAACATAAACGGTGAGTACATCACTCACCTTCGATCTAGTCCTTATGGCAGAATTGCTGGAGGACCTAAGCACTATGCTCAATGACCTCAATAGTGTCTCCCAACGGATAGGTCTTAAGATGAACATGGAAAAACAAAGATCATGTAGAACGTCCATGTCACACCTATGCCGGTAGTTGTTGGGAGCACTAAGCTCGAAGTTGTTGACGAGTGTGTTTACCTGGGACAAATAGTCCAACTAGGTAAGTCCAACTTTTTCCGGATTTAACTCGGCTAGGCAGCGTTCGGGAAATTACGGCACATCTTCTCGTCAGGCATACCTCAAAACGTGAAAACGAGACTGTACAACCAGTGCGTGTTGCCAGTAATGACCTATGGAACTGAGACGTGGTCCTTCACTGCTCACATACAACTCTCTTCGGTCGTGCGATGAACACTGAGCGCGTACCGTACGGAATTTACGTATGTCTTCCGAACGCACAGGCGATCATACGGTATCTCGAATCGGACAAAATTCCGTACGCAAAACTACCGTACGTGTGTGGCGGTTCCTTGATTTTCAATGCACTTACTGTAGGAGGGAAACAACAAGTCCTTATAAAATTCAAGTCTTATAAAAACGAGATTCCGAATGTGTGTGGCCGACGCTTTCGGAATTCCGAAACGGAATTCCGTTTCCATATACCGATTCGGAATTCCGAACGCAAAAAGCTTTTTTATTAGGTTTCCTTTTTTGCCTAATCCGAATCCACCAGAAACTGATTTTATTTTATTCCATATCTATAATATAAATATTAAATTAATATTTGTTTGTTCGTATTTTATTCGCTCCCATACCGTTCATCTGATTGCGCTAAAACGTTGTCAACTAAATATTCCTTGCCCTTCCGCGAAGGTTATAGGCATGGTACAATTAAATTACAATAGGTGGCGCGCGTATCGTACCGTTAAATTTATTTGAAAGTTGTACCGATTTTATTTGAAAGTTACATATCATATTGTTTATATATATATATATATATAAACAATATGATATGTAACTGTAATATATATATATATATATATATATATATATTTATTGTCACCCTTATCCTATAAAAAAGATATAAATTCAATGAACACATTCATTTTTTTTTCTTTTGCTTTTTTTAAAAAACAAATTCATTAAATTTATATTTTTTATATCATTCTCAATGAAACAAAATAACTCTCTAATTTAAAATGATATTTCCACAACTATTTCTTCTCAGATTATAAATAATACTTATTCAATGTCCCTCTTATTTTTAATTGGACGGCAACGTGGCGCAGTGGCTTAGCAATGAGTTGTTGCGCTGGGGGCCGCGGGTTCGAAACCCGCACGGAGCAAATGATTGTATTGCCTACAAATAATTGTTCCCGGTTTACACGAAGGGGTTACAATGTTTGTTCTCGTGCAATTTATGTTTGTAAACTACCTCCACGACACAGAAGAAAATCCTAGTGTAGGGGTAACGTTTCTAATTAAAAAAAAAATATAGGATATGGTGACAAACGAGCACACAGTCCATCTGATGGTAAGTGGTTGCTGTGGCCCATAGACATCTACATTTATCCTCGTTTGCGAATGACTACAATGACATCCGTGAGGACTAAGATGGAATGCCTGTTTTCCAGTAAAAAGGGTCTTCGGTTCTCTACACTCACCATACGAAACACAGCAGTGTTAAGCTGCTATGGCTGCAGCATGGCTCTACCACGTTAACGTTACCTCTGTCCTGGGAAGAACCAGCAAGATACCTGAACGAGACCCTTCAGCATCAGATCCCTTATCTGAAAGGATCCAATCAAACTGGGATATATATATATATATATATATATATATATATATATATATATATATAGTCGTTGGTAGGAGATCCTTTAGGAATATAATAGCATTTATCTTCAAAACCTCCCCGTAAGAGTGTAATTGATTACTTTCCCTATTCCTTTCTCTTCCCTATACGTTTTCTTTCTTGATTACAAATATTACTGGTGTCAAGAACACAGCGCTTTAACTTATTATTTCATATTTAAGTAATAGAATGCAGAAAGTTATTGTCAATGGTAAAAGTTCTTCCGGCTCACCTGTACTAATGGGTGTCCCTCAGGGCTCGATTCTCGGCCCATTCCTATTTCTAGTGTATATTAATGACTTAGCTTCTCTTGTAGAGGATAATCATGATATAGTATTATTTGCTGATGATACTTCTTTGATTTTTAAACTTAAACGTCAATCATTTAAATGTGACGAAGTGAATAATGCTATATCAAAATTAGTGCATTGGTTTAACGTTAATAATTTACATTTAAACGGAAATAAAACTAAATGTATTAAATTTACAACAACGATTGTTAAAAATCTGAGTACCAATGTGTTTTTAAATGGGAAAGAACTGAGCCCTGTTGAATCCACTGTTTTTCTTGGCAACACTCTCGACGCAAAGCTTCAGTGGGGCCCCCATATATCCAAACTAGCAAGCAGACTAAGTTCTGCAGCCTATGCTGTAAAAAAGATTAGAGGTCTCACTAGTGTCGAGACAGCTAGATTAGTTTATTTCAGTTATTTCCATAGCATAATGTCTTATGGGATTTTGCTATAGGGAAATGCGGCTGATTCAGAAACTATTTTTGTTTTACAGAAGAGGGCCATTAGAGCTATTTACAACCTAAAACCGAGAGAGTCTCTTAGAGTTAAATTTAAAGAAATAAATATATTTATTAATTATTTTTTTACTTTGGCGTCTCAGTATATTTACGAAAATTTAATGTATGTTCACAAAAACAAAGGTAGTTTTAGTAAAAAAAGTGATGTGCGTTCTGTAAACACTAGGAACAAACACAAGCTAGTGATACCAGTTTCTCGACTCCACAGATTCAGTAATTCATTCTTGGGGCAATGTATTGTAGTGTTATGCTACTTACATATAATTTTACACTATTTTTCCATTCTGTTTTTAATTTTCTGCATTCATATTTTGCATCACTTTTCACGCTATCAGTTATGCTACTTACATATCATTTTACACTATTTTTCCATTCTATTTTTGATTTTCTGCATTTATATTTTGCATCACCTTTACTTCCATAGGATCCTGTAACGTTTTTACACAATAACAAATCATTTATACTTCGTATTTTCACGCTATCAGCACTTTCTAAATCGCTGTCAATGGAGTCTTACCTTTTTCGATCTTTTATATAGTTCTCCGTAACTCTGCAATTTCGGGTTTTGTGCGCGCTGCTGCACTATATTTTTTCCTATATCAATAATATCTAATTTCTTACTTAAATGTTACTGTTTTTCCATTATATGCCTAAAACCAAAAATTTATATTTTTGACAACCGTTATTTATTTCGTTGTCATGGCAATTTATATTCATATTCGTTACCGGTATGATGTTTTATCTCGATATTTCCACATAAATACTCTTTTGCTCTAGGTCATTTACCAAAAATTTCCTTTTAATTTAAATAATTTCTCGTTCTCTCTAAAAAGGTATAAAAGCCGAACCATCGGAGAATACAGGGAGTCTCGCTTCAGTTTTCAAACGTGAAGCATCTACTAAAGGCCTTATCCCGGGGCCACACTGCCCCGGGATCCTGCAAGCCTCCATCTACATCTGAAGTCGTCGGCGTAGTCTACTTCAAGCGCGGGGCCACACTGCTCCGGGATCCTGCAGGCCTCTATCTACATCTGAAGCCGTCGGCGTAGCCTACTTCAAGCGCGGAGCCGCACTACTCCGGGATCCTACAAGCCTATACATTCATCTGAAGTCGTCGCCTGCGCCTTCACCTGCTAGTGCCCGCGCTACCTTTGGGCGCTGCGACTGCTTGCTCCAGGCGCTGAGTGCACCTACTCCAGGCGCTACGTGCGCCGGCTCCGGACGCTGCGTGTGCCCAGTCCAGGCGCTGCGTGCCGTCGCCGCCAAGAAACTACAAGCTCCGCGTGTGCCTACTTCTACAAGCGCAGCGTGTGTCACTTCGACCTTTAGGCTCCACTACAATATTGTCATATCTTTATTTTTTTTTAACTAATTGTAATTTCACGTCATCCATCACCATCATCATATTTCATTTTTTATATAAAATTGTAAATACCTTTTAAAAATTTAAATATATTATTTTCTTGTTCTACTTTTGTTGTTTTGTTGTTCTTAGGTTAGGTTCTCTTTTTTTAATTGTCGCTTCACGACAGTATACGCTATTACAGCAAGGTCCCGGAAAGTGTACAGGCTCTCTCCATTAGCAAGTTTAAATGTTTTGTTAAGTTGAAACTGTATAAAAAGGGTTATTATAGTATAAATGAATACATGGTTGATAATAACCCCTGGGAATGAGGTGATCGCTTCCAAGCTGTTTCTAAAATAAATTTTGTACTTATATAGTTTGTATAACCATTATTGTAAAATTTGCTTTAAAAAAAAAGTCCCGCTGGGTTTCTTGCTGGTTCTTCCCAGGACGGAGGTTTTTTTTTCGAACCAGTGGTAAAGTAAAAAATGACTTTCAATAAGAATTACACATGTGATCTATATTGAATAAAAAAAAATTCTATTCTATTCTATTCTGCTAGGATATCCGCTCTACCTTTGGCCTCGTAACAACGCTCGACGGCATTTTTTGTCAGCGGGCAAGCGGGGTGTCTGGTTTTAGTTAACTGCCGGTTCAGTTTGTAGAGCGACGCATCCTGCTCTTCCGCTTTCGATATGCGCCGCTCCCGGGCCTCTCCTCGGTGGGCCCGGACTGCAACCGATAGTTCATCAGTCAGTTGGTTTAATCTGGTCTTATATCTTGGGCAGCGAGAACGCGCCCAGAGCTTTCTCAGTGCTGTTTTATGATTAAGCTGCACACGTATGTCCCGCGGCAACTCTTCTCTTCTATGGGTTATTGGTACGATCGTAGAGGCCACGTGTAAGGCTTCTTTGATCGTATTTGTTTTTCTTATGGCAGCGGCCTCTACATCGTCCGCTGAGTTAGTCGGCGTAACCACTGGAGGTTTCTTCTGCAGGTGTTGGTGGTAGAGCCTCCAGTTAATCTTGGTTTTAAAAGCTCTGGGCAGCGTAGTCACCGCCTTGATGCCAAGGGTGATTAAGATCGGGAGGTGCTGTGACATCAGGTCGTACAGCACCTCTACCACTACCGGGTAGTTGACGTTCCTAGAGAGCACGATGTCCAAAACATCCGGTCGTTTTCTGAGATCTGTAGGTAGGTACGTGAGTTGGCTCTTCGGGACCTAAAACGTCATAATTGTTGTTTCCAGCATCTTCGTAGAGTTCACCACCTGGTGGGTGGATCGCTCTGAATCCCCATGCCGAGTGTTTTGCGTTTAGGTCCCCCGCGACTATGGTTGGTGTTGTGTCTTCCATTTGTGTCCGGATGTCTGAGGAGCGAAATGGAGTCCCTGGCGGGCGGTATGCTGCATAGATCCTAAGTTCCTCGCCCGCCGCCTCCATTTTTATACCTATAGAGCGCATCGATTGGTAATCTGGCAGGTCTAGCAACTACATGACTAACGAATTACATACTACGTTGTCGTGTGCTGTGGTGTGTGTACTACACCCAGCAGGTCTCGGGCCTCGGGGCATCTCCCCCCATTACCTGGATCTTCCTCACAGCCCATCTCTATGGGCCGGTCATTGGGAGCCGGTAATCCGGCATTGTTGGTTATCTCGATATGTATTTAATTTAGCTAGGTCGGGTAAGTCGTCGTATAGGCGACTGCTTCAACCTAGGTGTCAGAGTTGGCCTGTCAGCGGCATTAAGGGCTTTAATCGACTCTCTAATCTCTTATAGAGAGGAGTTCTCTTGGCAGAGGTCGCTCGTCCGGGGGGCGAGTGTGTAGCGGCGCAAAGTTGTTAAGATGTGGATGTGGCCCGTTGTCTGCGCGGTCGAACATACCGCGCGTCAACCGGACTACAAACTCTTCGATCGTCTCCATTTTCAGGTTGGCCGCTATGACGTCATTCCGGACGTAGCGACCTGCACCGACAATGGTCCTTAGTGATAAATTCTGCTGGACCTGCAACCGCTGCCTTTGTCTGCTGCTCAAGAGCGCGTACCAGGCCGGAGCGGCGTATGTTAGTCTCGGACGAATGTACATCTTGTACAGTTTAGTTTTCGTTTTCCTCGGCAGCTTGGATGCCAGGACTGGACGGAGCATCGCCCGCGCACATCTGGCATTGTGGACGACGATGTCGACGTGCGCAGTCATGCGCAGCATCCTGTCAATCCGGCACCCAAGGTAGGTTACGGCCTTCTGATACGCGATCTCTTGGCCTCTTAGCTTCAGTGGTGGTGGTAGGTTCCTGTAACGGCGGGTGAGTAGAGCGGCCGTCTTCCCCACGTTGACAGCCATCCTCCACTCATCCAGCCAAGGTGGCAGCAGGTCCAGCAGGCGCTGCATCTTGGCAACCGCGATGTGGGTTCTTCTGGACGACGTGAAGTAGGCACTATCGTCCGCATATAGCGCCAGCTCTACGTCGTCCTCCCATTCCTGCAGTTGTCCAGCTAGCGTTGGTATATCATTTGTGTACGTCGCGTACAGGATCGGCGACAGACAGCTGCCCTGTTGTACGCCGGCTCTTATTGGCTTGACTGCGGACTCGGCATCCTCGACACAGACGTAGAAGCTCCGGTCGGCTAGAAACGACGCCACTAGCCGCAGCATAGCTGGAGGGACACTCGTTTTTTGTTCTAACTTAAAAAGTAATCCAGAGTGCCACACCCTGTCGAACGACTTCTCGACATCCAAGAAGACGCCCACAGATGTTCTGTCAAAGTTGTACTCGGCCGATAGCAGGTGCAGCACTCTGGTCAGCTGTGTGGCTGTAGAGTGTCCGCTCCGAAATCCGTGTTGTTCCGCCCGAAGTTGTATGCACGGGCGGATTCTTCTCAGCACGATGCGCTCAAACATTTTGGCTATGTGCGGTAGCAGCGGTATCGGCTTGTAACTAGCTGCTCTACGCCTGTCCTTCCCGTGTTTTGGCAAGACGATAATTTTGCCGATTTTCCAGCTCTCCGGGAAGTGGAAAGTCCGCAGAATACCATTGTAGAGTCTTCCGATCTCTACAATTGTTCTATTCGGCAGCTGTCGGAGTGCTGCGTTCGTGATCCGGTCGTGCCCCGGCGCCTTCCTCGCCTGCAGGCGGGCTATTGTCCTCCGCAGTTCAGCGGGGGAAATAAACCACTCTCCTGCAAGCGGTGGCGCGGGCGACGACAGGAACTCCTGTACGCGGCTCTCCTTTTGGGTATGAAGCTCCATGAACTCCGCACTTGCTGGGTTCGGCATAAACTGCTCCTCGAAGTGCTTAGCTAGAATATCCACTCTTCCCTTGGCCTCATAGCACTTCTCTCCTGTACTATTTATAAGTGCGCAAACGGGTGATTTTGTTTTTTTTAGCTGCCAGTTCAATTTGTAGAGCGACGCATCTTCATCCTCTGCTTTCCAAATGCGCCGCTCCCAGGCTTTTCCTCTGTGGGCCTGTATTGCAACCGACAGCTCTTCCGATAGGTTGTTCAGTTGTGTCTTGATTCTGGGGCAGCGCGTGCGTGCACAGAGCTTTCTTAGCGCTCTCTTTCTCTTCCATTGCGCCATAATTTTTGGTGGTAGTTCTTCACGTCTCTTAGTGATAGGTACGATCGTAGAGGCCGCCTTAAGGGCTTCCGTGATCGTTCGGGTAATCCTGGTTGCAGCGGCTTCTACGTCGTCTGCTGTATTTATTGGCGCAGTGACTGGAGGTCTCTCCAGTAGATGTTGTTGGTAGAGCCTCCAGTTGATCTTGGTCTTGAAAGCTCTGGGAGGCGACGTCACTGCCCTGAGGCCTAAGGTGATTAGTAGCGGGAGGTGCTGTGTGTTCACGTCGTACAGCACCTCTACCACTATCGGGCAGTTGATGTTCCTAGTGAGCATGATGTCCAACACATCCGGACTCCTCCGGTGATCGGTTGGAATATGCGTCGGCTCTTCGGGACCTAATACGTCGTAGTTGTTTAATTCCGCATCATCGTAGAGAGCACGACCCGGCGGGGTGATCATTCTAGATCCCCATGCCGGGTGTTTTGCGTTTAGGTCCCCTGCTATAATGGTTGGTGTTTCACCTTCCATTATTGTCCGGATGTCTGAGGAGCAAAATGGAGTCCCTGGCGGGCGGTATGCTGCGTAGATCCTTAGTTCCTCGCCCGCCGCCTCCATTTTTTGCCGATTGAGCGCATAGTTTGGTACTGAGGTGGTTCCAGCTCTAGGTGGACGATGTCTCTTCTTACTAGAGCCGCCGTACCTCTGTAGGCGGCTCCTTGAGCGTTGACCTCGTCCCTCCTGTATATAAAATAGTTCGGCAGCTTTATGCACGTTGCAGGTCTTAGTTTTGTTTCGCCCAGCAGTATTACATGTATGTCCTGCTGTTGGGCGATAGTGCGGAGTTCATGCAGCTTCTGTTGGATTCCATCCGGGTTCCAGTATAGGAGGCGCAGGTTGTCCGGATTACACGACACCACCGTAGTGCCGAGCCAGTAGCTGCGCCAATGCCTTCATTATGGCAGTTATAGGATCAGTCCCGGCTCTAATATCCGCCAGGACTTGGCTGCCCACTTCGATTGCGATGCCAACTAATCTTTGTATGGCATCTGTCATGTCTGGGGCAGCTGTAGGTGTTCTTGGGTTTACTGTTGCTGGTATTGTCCTCGGGTGTGGTGTCGGTACTTCTGCTCTCCTTTGGGTAGAGCGTGCTCTTTCTCTATATGTAGAGCGGGCTCTATTTTCTGATAGAGCCCTTCCTGGCGCTCTACCCGTGCTGGTCGTCTGTTTGGTAACCTGCGCCTGGGCCATCGTTACCACTGGGGTAGGGGTAGAGGTTGCTGCCGCAGCCTGAGGAGGTTGCTCCTTCTTCTTCTTGCTGCGCACCCGCTTCCTCTTCTTTGGTGGTAGTCTTTCTGTTGCGTTGTTTGCGGGTGGCTGCAGAGTCACCCCTGTAGTTGCTCTACTTGGAGCGGCAGCTTCCGGTGCTTCTACCTGATGCAGTGCGGGGGGTGGGGGGGGGGGGTGCTTGTCTTCCCCCTCCCTCTAACTGTTGCCCACCCATCTTCCTGTATCTCTACATTTCGGGGGCGACTTTGTGGGACCCCCCTAGGGGCTTCCGGTTGTAGCCCCGGTAGGGTGATCCCTTGCTTTCTTGCGATCCTCCTCAGGACCGGGCAGCGGCGATCATTCGCTGTGTGGTTTTGACCACAGTTGGCGCATCTAGGCTCTTCGTCTCTACCCCTTGGGCATTGACTTGCTATGTGGTTTTCTCTGCAGCGGACACACTTCACTGGCCTGAAGCAGTTCGCTGATGCATGTCCGAAAGCCTGGCAGCGGTGGCACTGTGCTGGGCCTACTCTTCTCTGCCAGGCTTCTATGGTAACTCCCTTCATGTAGAGCAACTCATTAATTTCATAGAGCTCCTTCAGCTGCTCCAGGCTCAGGTGGTCCAACTGGGCGAAGTAGAGGCATCCAGGTCTGCCTCTACGAGGAGGGATTTCCTTCACGTACTTAAGAGGAAATCCCTTTGCCCTGATGACCTCTCCTATCTGGGTTGCGTCCGTGCCCACTGGTAGCCCCCGGATGCCCACTTTGGTTGGCTTCTCTTCCTCTGGGGTGTAGCAGTACCACAACATTGATGGTAGCTTCTCCGAAATTTTTATTAGATATTTTTGTATAGTCCGGAACTCTTCCGGACTCTGAGGGGTGAATCTTACAGCTTTCCCGAACGGACGAGCATTCAGCGGATGACCTAACATCTTGTTAAGCTCCTCGAAATGCTTCGTCCAGTCCGGGAGGCACTCGGCTACTATAGGTGGATAGCGTGCCTTTTCTTTGTCCTTGTCCGGTTTTGTTCCGGTTTCTGGTGATTTCAGTCGTGCTACTGACGGGGCAGCTACCAGTTGAGCATAACTCATAGTTTCTCTATTGGGCTCTTACGGTTTGCTCAATATATTTATTTGCATAAGTCATACGTTATACAATTTACACATATTTTTACCTTTAAAATACTTTTAAATTTCTTATACAAAGCTATCTAATTCACAATTTTAAAGAGAATTCACATTTTAAAACAACACAGAATTCACCTTTTTTGCTTACACAGTAATCCTGAAACATTTATGACTCAATTTTACATAAATTACTGAAATTTTGCAAATAATTATTATTGGCCTCCTATGTGCGAGTTCAGCGCACGGTTCTTAGTCCGCACTATATGAGCAACCAATTTCTACACGACTAGTCACCTCAATAGGAGGCTAGTGAAATCCTTGGTCAGATAGCACTTATCTCTGTTCATTATGAAACACCAAGGTTCACAAACACTATCCTTATCAGTCATAATGTTTCTTATTTGATAACACAAACAGAATTATTTCCATGTATTAAACATCGAAAATAAGAATTTATTTTTACAAAATTTGCATTTACATTACACAGATAAATATTATGTAATACACAACTCTAAATTAATCTCAAAGATAAAAAGTGATCGTTCCGACCCCGTTTGAACCCGTGATCCTAGAACATTATCTTGAAATTTCTCTAAAGTTTTGTTAAGAAAACAACAAAAAGCAATCTGACCGGGAATTGAACCCGGTATCCTAGATTGTCTTAAAAATTCCCTCTAAAAATTTACTAAAAAAAATTGTTAAGAAAACAACAAAAAGTAATTCGATTGGGGGATTGAACCCGGGACCTTAGGATATTAATTTGAAATTTTCTTTAAAAATTTTACTAAGTGTTTTCTTATAGGATAATTATTCCTTGATAATTAATCTTTAGAAGCTGTTCGTAATTAGTAAACTAAAGAATTGAAATATTTTATTTACAGACGCGTCGCCAACAATATCCAGCAGACTTTTTTTTAAATAACAGCTTACAATCATGTACGAGTATGTTACACTGTTAAGAACACAAAATAAAAGAAATAGCTTGGTAGTAATCACCTTATTCCCAGGGTTTATTATCATGCATACATTCCTTAATATTATTATTATTATACAAACTTTGTTTAATAAAGTTTTTGAACTTTGAGCAGGTCAAATTTTGTTGTAAAAGCTTATACATCGCCCCAAGAACGTATTCGTTAAGTATTACTTATTATAATAACCACATTAAATCACACAATGTAACTTATCTCTAATAAAATTAATGAGCATCATCTAGAACTGCGCCAACCCTATCGCCGTGAACTCGCTTAGTGACAGTTTAAAAAGTGAAATTTTGAAAAAAGAACAAATCAAAAAATCCCCAGAGAGCTATTTGTCTCGCGTCCTATTAACGATTCACCACCCCGGGAACTCATTATCGCATTTAACACGTGTTTTGTTAAAATAAAAAGAAATACGTAAAAGCTCCTGCCGGGACCAATTCTCAGGGATATGGCGTCGATATTAATCGTCCACATTAATTTGGATTCGTGGGGATCCTGTTGGATAGTAAAGCGCCGCGATGTTTTCGTTTGGTACGTTCTCATTGGTTCAAATTTAGTAACCTTACTTTGGATTCTTATTCTTCTTAAGCTCGCAATAGTCCACTCCTGGACATGGTCTCTTGCGTTATAGAGAGTTATTGCCGCAATAACCAAGCTTGTTAAGCGGTTTGGAGGTCGCCGTTCTCCTACATCTTACGAATGAAATTGCTCTTCGGTAGTCGCATAAGAAACTATCATAAAACTATCGTCAGTAGAGTCCTATGATAGGTAATGAAACTCCTGGACATGGTCTCTTGCGTTATAGAGAATTAATTGCCGCAATAACCAAGCTTGTTAAGCGGTTTGGAGGTCGCCGTTCTCCTACATCTTACGAATGAAATTGCTCTTCGGTAGTCGCATAAGAAACTATCATAAAACTATCGTCAGTAGAGTCCTCTGATAGGTAATGAAACTCCTGGACATGGTCTCTTGCGTTATAGAGAGTTATTGCCGCAATAACCAAGCTTGTTAAGCGGTTTGGAGGTCGCCGTTCTCCTACATCTTACGAATGAAATTGCTCTTCGGTAGTCGCATAAGAAACTATCATAAAACTATCGTCAGTAGAGTCCTCTGATAGGTAATGAAACTCCTGGACATGGTCTCTTGCGTTATAGAGAGTTATTGCCGCAATAACCAAGCTTGTTAAGCGGTTTGGAGGTCGCCGTTCTCCTACATCTTACGAATGAAATTGCTCTTCGGTAGTCGCATAAGAAACTATCATAAAACTATCGTCAGTAGAGTCCTCTGATAGGTAATGAAACTCCTGGACATGGTCTCTTGCGTTATAGAGAGTTATTGCCGCAATAACCAAGCTTGTTAAGCGGTTTGGAGGTCGCCGTTCTCCTACATCTTACGAATGAAATTGCTCTTCGGTAGTCGCATAAGAAACTATCATAAAACTATCGTCAGTAGAGTCCTCTGATAGGTAATGAAACTCCTGGACATGGTCTCTTGCGTTATAGAGAGTTATTGCCGCAATAACCAAGCTTGTTAAGCGGTTTGGAGGTCGCCGTTCTCCTACATCTTACGAATGAAATTGCTCTTCGGTAGTCGCATAAGAAACTATCATAAAACTATCGTCAGTAGAGTCCTCTGATAGGTAATGAAACTCCTGGACATGGTCTCTTGCGTTATAGAGAGTTATTGCCGCAATAACCAAGCTTGTTAAGCGGTTTGGAGGTCGCCGTTCTCCTACATCTTACGAATGAAATTGCTCTTCGGTAGTCGCATAAGAAACTATCATAAAACTATCGTCAGTAGAGTCCTCTGATAGGTGATGATGGTCTTGTTCAAATTCTCAGCCCCGAAACTGGGCACTGTGATCACTAATCTCCATCTCAAGCATGGAGCTTATGCCTAATCCTTTTTAAAAGGCCGGCAACGCATCTGCACCCTGGTGTTTCATTTGTTCATGGGCGGCGGAGATTACTCCTATAAAATAAATGGGAAATCCTCAAAGAGAAAGTCCTGAGGAACGGGATGGGAGAGGGTTCAGCAGGGGACTGTTATAGGCATAGAAAAAAAAAGTTCTTTTAATGATAGTGAAAAGCTCATTGAAATCCTTCAAGTAGTTAATAAGTTATGCACGTGTACACAGACGCGAATTCGCTACTTTGTTTTATATTATTAAGTGATAAATAAGCTTTTAGCTTTTTTTTAAGCTGAAGTGGCAATGGGCCGGCCATATAGCTCGAAGAACCGACAACCGATGGGAAAAAAGATTCTCGAGTGACAGCCTCGTACCGGTAGGCGAAGTGTAGGGCGACCCCACACTAGATGGAGTGACGACCTGGTAAGACATGCAGGAAGTCGATGGTTACTGGTGGCTCAGTACCGTGCTTTGTAGCATTCCTTGGGGGAGGCCTATGTTCAGCAGTGCACTTGTGAAGGGGTGTAATAATGGTGATGATGAAGACCTAATTTAGATATAACTCACTTATGTACTCTCGATTTAAAAACAAATCAGAAAATTGTAAACCCTATAAAGTCAAGAAAAGATACACATGTTTCAAAATCGCATAAATAATACACGCTGGGGCTGAAAACATTCATCACACACACTTCAATTCACTCACTCCACACGTTTTCCTCACAATCATTTGTCATCACTCCTAAACGGAGTAACGATGCAAGTGCTTGAGTTTGACTTAAACGAATCGATTCGTAAATGATCTGGAAGTCGCGCGGGAGTCACGATATTGAAAACGACATTTTTCGGATTTAATAACTGCTTTGAACATTTTATATAATATTGTGTGACAACAAATATGACAATCTCAGACAGCATTTTTGCTTCGTATCTAATACAAATAAAGGTGACAAATAAAAACGCCTAATCGTGAATGGTTGTGTTGGTCCTCTAAACGTATTCTTTGGATCTCGTCAGTATGTCTTCAAAATAAAAATTCTAAAACCTAAACCTTCCTTTAAAATTCTGTGTTCGCTTTTTTTACCATTTAAAACTAATCTTACTTACTTAAAATTTGTTTATGAACATAAAAGGCTTATACAGACTGGGCCAATATCAGAATTCGAATCTTCTCGCCTCTTTCAGAAATTGAATCTAGCCGCTAAGTGGTAGAAATATTGTGTAAATAGCTGTCTTGTTTGTTGTCGGTTTAAAGGTGCATGACCAATATAATGGGCCTAAATACGGACTTTCCATTTACTTCAGTTGGAACTGACTTCGTTGACTTTTTCTTAATACACTTCTTCAGACGGCTGAGAAAATAACTAATTGATAATTGTATGTTTTTAAGTTAGAGGGTGTAAACCCAAGCAGCATACAAGCTGTATACGAGCTGTATTGGAGTTCCTTTTTATACTAGAGGCTGCATTTACTGATTGTACAAAGCTGTATAAGCGCTTATACAGTTCTTATAAATAAAAAATTGGCACAAATTATACATCTTTAATGATAAAATCAGATTGAAGTGTTACAAAATACTTAAAGTTGTGTAGTAGAGTTTTCATATTGTGATTAAGAACCCTAAGCTTGAGCTGTATAATTACTCATAAACCACTCTTATAAGGGTAAAATCTCTTTTCGACACTCTTATACGCTTCTAAAAGAACTCTAAGTTATATATGGGCTGCTATATTGATGTTTATAATGCTTGTGTGCTGCTTGGGGAATAACTAAGTGATAAATGTGTATATTTATTTGTTTAAAATACAAGTGTAAGCGAGATTTCTAAAGATGCCTTTATCTTAACATCAAACCGAATTATAGCGTGGATAAGTGGCAGTAGCAAAAGAAATCAAAAACTTTAAAACCAATAGCAACTCTTTAGTTGATTTTGCTACTGATCGCGGAATATCATTTAATTTTTGTCTGGCATACGTTTCTCACTTTGGGGGTCTTTTGCATAGAATTTTAGGGAAGAGTCATTTAATCTTTGGGGAACTGTGCAAAGAAAGATTTCTCGAATCGAAGCGTTTGTGCCAGGGCAAGAATCAGTGCCTTAACAGAATAGTAAATATGTATTGCAACTAGAAAATCGTATAATCCGAAACTTCAAAGTAAGGATGACAACATGTCTCCACTGGCTCTACTAGTGATTGGGCAGAATTAGCAAGTTTCATCCTGGGCCCGACAACGTGTCTCGTGTGACCGATATTACAGCTCATGGAGATATTCGCCGAGGTGTTAATCGTATTTGCCTGCTATTTAATCCAAAAACCAACTGAATTGAAGTTTGCAAACTTACGTTGCGACTTCAAATGCGGACAGGATGTCTGCGATATATACGTCACTGGAAAGCCAATAATACTTAAACGCCAAAAGGGCATTTTACAGTAGAGCCATTTTAAGTTATTTTTTTTACAAGACCGTTCTTAACTTTTTTCTAATTAAGATATCAAAATACAATAAAAGCAAAAAAGCAGTTAAAGTAACGTTTAGGGACGTAATGCAGTGCCAGGGAGAGTAGCACAAACTTGGTTCAAGCGTTTCAGTCCATGAATTTTCATGTCACAGATGCAGATCGCTCTGGTCGCCCTCATACGGATAAAGTCGATGCAATTTTTGAAAAAGTGGAGCATGATCGGCATATTAGTAGAGGATTGACTACAAAACAGATTTGACCCATTCGAAAAAGTCTGGCTATACAAAAAAGCTCGATATTTGGGTACCACAAGAGCTCACTGAAATAAACCTAATGAATCGTTGTACTCATTTGCGATTCTCTATTGAAACGTAATGAAACCAATACGTTCTATTTCAACAACTAGTGAGACTCAATCAAGAAATTGATAAACGAGTCGGACTCGCGCTCCGAGGGTTCCGCACAAATCCGTAGTTTAAAATTATTAATAATATTTTTATTATATGATGTAACTAAAAATTTATGCTTTTCGCAATTTTTCCTTTATCTGTGCTACAATACGAGTACGTTGCTTCGTACCAAATTTTAAGATTCTGAGTTCACGGGAAGTACCCTGTAGGTTTTGATTCCCTGATTCCCTTCGAATGTCGAAAATTTGCGGCATAAACGGCTGTATCTTTTGATTGCGTTGGCTTAGAAGTTTGATTTATTCACATCTCCAAGGGACAGTAGACTTGAGTATTTCATATAAATTTCAGCTTGATAAAAAGGGTCTTGACAGACAGACAGACAGACAGACGGACAACAAAGTGATCCTATAAGGGTTCCGTTTTTTCCTTTTGAGTTACGGAACCCTAAAAACGGCCGGAATTGATCAACAGAAAAAGAGTGGTCTTTCATCATGATAATACCAGACCACATACATCTTTGGCCACTCAGCAAAAATTGAGAGCTTGGTTGGGAAGTGTTAAAGCATCCACCATACAGTCCTGACCTTGCAGCCTCAGCTTATCACCTGTTTCATGGTAGAAGGTAAAGGTAAAAGGTAGAGGTTAACATCAAGAGAGGACTGTCAAAACTATTTTTTTAATCATAAATCCCAAGATTTCTACAGCAACGGGATTATGTCACTATCTAAGAGATGGCAAAAAGTTATCGAAGAAAATGGCACATATATATTATAATTAAATGTAATTAAACTTTAAATTTTTTTTTTGAATTTGTTTATAAAATATGAGGAAACTTTTCCCTGACCATTTATAAATGTCCGCGGCTTTTGGGTCGCCCAAAAGGCCACCCCAGCCACGTCATTACCTACTGTCACTGATATTACAAGATAGGTGCAATGAGTATTAAACGCATCAGCTGAATATCACTCAGGCCGCTAGTTGAACGGCGCCGTCTAGTTTAAGGGCTAGGATGTTAACTGAAAGGCTAATAAAGCTAGTTGACTACGACATATTTTATTATAGGTACAATGGTACGAGTATATTCTATGGACGTAAACCGATCCTTGGTATTATATTATAGTATAACTTTCTGCCGACTTCAACAAGGAGCCGGTATTCAATTCGACTGTATGCTTTTTTATGTGTTATCTCATAACTTTTTTCTAGGTGAACCGATTTCGACGATGCTTTTTTATTTGAAAGCTGGTGCTTCACATGTAGTCCCATATAAATTTGATCAAGGTCTGACCAATCGTTTTTGAGTTATTCGTAATAATTTATATTTAAGTCGGTTGTACAAAATTTTAAATTTTAAATGATGTAGTCTCTTCTCTAGGCTTGATGGCTGTTAGGATATCGTAATCGACACCTATTCTTTTATAAAATTTCTTACATCTAGAAACTGGTGAAAATTTTTATAGGTCCGCTAACTCCGAAGGTTGGTTGGTAGCCCTATTCTGAATTGGCATTATAAAACAATGTAAATATTAATAGAACTTCTATTCTTTAGTATCTAGACGTTTCTCGAGCTAGATCATTTATTAGTTTGAATCACTTTCCGTCTTAAGCCGGAACACATCTCCGCGATAGAACCCGATTAGAATGACACCAAACAAATTATTATTTATTATGATAAATATTCTCACCCTGTTCTTATCAACTTTATAAAGGCTTTTCATTCAGAATATTACGTGTTTGTATTAAACAATCTATCATATCAATTATTCATCAAGATATTATATCAGGTACCCTCACCTATACTGCAGTCGCATACAAATTGACCACGCCGTCATAATAGTGATAAGTAAGGCGCCATTTTAGATGATTCAACGTCGAAAATCGAACCAGAAAACAGCCAGGATTTCCTCTTACCGACCTACGTTGTTTGTTAGGTATTAGTACTCACTGTTTTAGAATTTAGTCATAGCTTTTGTTACTCGTTTTGAATAGCCAATGCCAAAATATCGGTTAGTCATTAGTCAAAATTTAATAAGGCTTGCAACTTGTGCCTTTTGATTTCCTTTGTGTCTATATTTATAGTCTTCTAGTTTCTGCCCGCATTACCGCTTATGTGGAAACAGAAAATCATTCATATTAACTTTCCTGCGGTAAATTTTATTTTCCTGTTTTTATCTCTGATGAAGCAAAAGGTATACAAACATCTTCACAAACTATAATTTATTTATGAATAGGATTGATTTTACCGAAAATAAAACTTGGTGGTTTGGTCATGTAGAAAGAATGAATGAGGAAAGAGTGACAAAGAAAATTTATGTTGCAGATGTGAACGGCAGAGTCGGGAAGGGTCGCCCTAGGCGAAAGTTTATCGACCAAATTGGCGATATATTGAAAATGGGCCAAGTCAAGAGTACCTTTAACCGACGAACGTGTATGCGTAGGTATATGGATGTGGAGGAAGCGAGAGAGGTCTGTCAGGATTGTGCCAAATGGAAGTCCATAGTCTCTGCCTACCCCTCTGGGTGACAGGCGTGAGTGTTTATGTAGAACTTTGTTTTCGTAAAACTGTCATGACATGCCGCTCTGTTACGATTTTTTTTTCAACAAATCACGGACGCAACACAAATTAATGACAATTTAAATGTAAACAAATACCTATTAAATGTATTTTAGATTTATTTTTTGGCACATCCTACACAAAGCACTGAAAACAAAGCACTGAAGTTAGCGCATATTAATGCAAAGCGACAAAATCCCCCCTATTAGGCATCTATGGAGGAGGCTTATGTTAAGAGGCGTATTACAAAAAAACGCGAAATGACAAGGATTCCTCGTTGAAATTTTATGTTTATCGTTCATTGCTTGAAATAACAATTACTTGGTAAAAATAGTTCGTTTTCTCTCCTCAAATAAGCTCGGAATGGATTTTAGATAACTTATTTATTTAATCAGTAATAATCATTCTCCCGATGCATGTTTAGGCAAAAACTCTCGAAGACATGATTTGGGAGCTCTAATTTGTAGATTCTATTGAATATCGACCATCAAAAAAAATATTTTTATCTCCCAAATATCCTACACTTTAATAATAATGGAATACATTTTCGTTATATGCTTTTCACACTAGGAAAAAAAATCGACATAATTCAAAAAACGACCAAAAAGCTTCGATACAAGCCTCTATATTTCCGAAGTTCTACATCACTTAGACGTAAAATTTATACCAAAATAATCATCAACATTTGCTTAAACTATACTATTATTTTAACTTTTCAAATCGTTACTATTATATTTTAATTAATTAAATAAAAGTACTATATATTTCACTGCGCCGGCCATCTGCGATCATTAACGCGCGAGCGCTTGCTGAGGGTGGACCTGCGTCAGTTTATTTCGGGCGCTGCATCGTTTCGATACTGCCTTAGTGTGCGTCGATTGCTATCGTAGTGTGCGTCGAGTGCCTGCATACTAGAAAATCGTCAACTACGACCGCAATTTTTGATCGATCGGTTTAAAACTATTTTATATAGTTATAATTTAGATCACGTCTCTTCCATTAAACATGGTAGGGACAACGAGTCTGCAGCATGTGCACAATTGAGCAAACAAAAAAATATTATTATAGAAAAATGTGGTCTATTCATTGACCTAGATCATTGTTATTTGAGGGCTTCACCTAATGGTTTATACAGCAACGGTCTTATTGAAATTAAATGTCATATTTCAGTAAATTCAGTGATTCAAGAGTAACATTAAATCAAAATAATGACTGGTTTTACCAAATCCAAGGCCAGCTTCATTTAGCAAATAAAAATGTCTGAATACTTGCCATAATATGTATTGGCCCAGATTAATGCAGTAAAAGTACTAAAAATTTACAAATACGACCAATTTTAGATTTTCAACTGAAATTATCCTGAAATTATCGAATCGAGAAAAGTACGGTCAATGCCGTCGCAGCAAATATTTTTCTTATAAAAAATATAGTAATTGACTGTAAGTACCGATTAAAAAAATATTAGTTACATTTGGTTGTTATATTTATTAAAACAGGTTGCAACCGTTTATTTATTTATAGCACTATTCTACCGGTAGTAGACATAATCGATTATTAACATTCGATTACAGCGTAACAATTACAATATTTATGTGTACTTATTTTGACACTAAATTTCATAAATAATGAATAATATATCAAAATGGTATATAATAATAAATAATAAGTTATATAATTATATAATAATAAATTAATAAGATAACATTAAAATGACACACCAAAAAATATTCCATCCACTGAAGTCCATCCTAAGAAAACTTTGTATTATGGAAGATCAAGATCGTTTAATCGCCATACTCACAGTATTATAGTGCGAGCGAGTGAATAGATATGTAAGAAAGTATCGGTTGCGTAGCATGCCGCCCGCTCGGTGCGTTAAATACCTAAATTTGCGAAACGCCGAAATGTAAGAGGGCTCTTAAAGTTTGTGGTGATGATGATGATGATAATTGATAATTAATGTGAAGCGAATACGTCAGTTGATTCTTAAAAATCTATTTCTTCTATTAAGATAGAGAGATGTTTGTATTATCTTTAGTTTTTGGCTCATAAATAAGATAATAACCAACTTTTAGTTGTACTGTATTTCTTTGGTGACTGCTTTTATTTTTTTTTGAAATTGATAAATCTATATATTATAATCTTTCCTTATATTAAACACAAATCAATTGTATTTTCTTCATTTTCAAAGTGATTATTATCCACGAAAATAAATAGTGTAAAAATAAACATTCACATAGCGTCACCACCCGCTTACTACAAGCTTAAATATTCATAAAATTTGTTTATACTTCCACTAAATTCTTTCGTTTGAAGTTGGAGTAAGAACTTCGTACACGTCGATGACTCAAGGTCCATTAATTGTGGAGTAGTGAAGCTGTTGATTGTTTTAATTAATAACGTATTGACGTCTGCCACTGGCTGTTTGATATCAGTCACGTCGCCACTAGCGAATTCCTAGAACACTGTGTGTTAACTTTATGAATGAATTAACAAAGATACTTATGGAAAATTAATATTATGTCATACAGGCCGAATTTCGATCATGCCGGCCAGTCCCATCGGAGTTTAGCCATCTGCATGGGACTAGATTATAGTATACGAGTGTGTGCAAACTCAGGTGCACTCTTCATTCCCTTACTTTCATATTCCGATGGGACATCAATCCGTCACAACGGTAGAGATCAGGCACAGGGCCAACAGCTTTACCTGCTCACTAATGCACGCTGATGAAACCCTGTTACAATCGCTGATTTTGGCCTAACCTAAGGTTTCGAACCCGGGACCATATTTACAGCAGGTGCGCTTACAATCACTAGACCAACAATGCAGTCCCAATGAATATAAAGTTAAAATAGTTAGCACAGGATTCAGTCACAATCAGTGGTTCCAACCGGCTTCATACTCCACTTCAAGTTGACTCTTCAACTATGATTTTAGGGAAAGTGCTCAAACCATAAGCCGCCACCTAAGATGTTTTTAATTAATACGTCTTTGGCCGCCACGGTGAAGTTAAAACACTATTCCCTTGATTTTAAAAAACATCAAAGAAAATACGAGGATACCTAATTATTTATATTATTAACATATTAGAAATTTTATTATTAAGAATATTTAACAACGAAAATAATTTCGTTGTTAAATATTCTTCATTTTTAAGTCCTTGATGCCGGAAATAAAAATATCGTATTGGTTTGCGTTGCATTATATTTTACACAACATGATTGTTTATACATGGTAGAGTCACACTATATAATGGTTGTAGCACGAATGGGTCGGCTGGACCGGGGTAGGACCACATTCTCACAGAATACAAGTGTAAAATAGCAGGCGTTTCGTATAGCGAGTGTAGAGGAATATGAGGTATTCCATCTTAGTCCTCAGCGGTGACAACACATCTGCATTTTGATTCTAAATCTAGGATAGACGTAGATGTCTATGGGGCACATCATCCACTTATAATCCGTAGGGCTTGTCACTCTTATATCTATATAGAAAAACGCGACCTAACCGATTTGATCCACGCCGGCCACAATGAAAATAAATATAATGCGACTAAATGTAATAGTTTCAAATATAATGCGACTAAATGTAATAGCTTCAAATATAATGCGACAAAATGCTGTAAGCATCTGCTGTCCCCTCTTTCGTACCTGCATAAACAATTTAAGAATGAAAATAAATCGTGACTGTTCAATATTTAAAAGAAGAGGTAATTATATAATTATTACTATATTCATCTTCATGATTACATCCTATCAAGCCCACTGCTCAACTTAGGCCTTCCCCATAGATTGCCTAATAGAGGGGCCTATTTGTCATAGTTGTCACGCTAGGCACACAGGTTAGAAACCGCAGTTTTTTTTAAATTATTATTAAAGAGTTGCTATCTGGAATACGCTGCTGCCAACCTCCAGTTTCAGTTTCCCTCTGTCGCCTCTCACGACACCCACTGGATGATATGGGGTAGTGGAATCTTTACTCGACGACGGTACTACTAAATTGATTACATATAATTTTTTGGCTTATTACCAGCATAATATTTCAAACTTTTCAATAATCCAGTGTTTTAACGTCATATTATGTTCATTGTAAACTGTTATTATTATAATATGGGTTGTTTTACCTTTATGTTTAAATGTGGTTAAGTTAATCGGCAGCGTATTAAAATTCAGCACGAATGCATCGGCTTTTAGTTTTTATTAGGATGACACTCCTGGCCATCTCTTGATTTGTTTCTATCTGCCGTCTCTTACGACACCCACGGGACGATATGGAGTAGTGGATATTCTTTTTTTTATAGGATAAGGTGACAAACGAGCACACAGTCTACCTGATGGTAAGTGGTTACTGTGACCCATAGACATCTACATCAATCCTCAATAAAGACTCAAGATGCAGATACGTTGTCTCCCGTGAGGACTAAGATGGAATGCCTCTTTTCCAGTAAAACGGGTCTCCGGTTCTCTACACTCACCATACGAAACACAGCAGCGTTAATCTGCTATTTTACGCTGGTTTTCGGTAGTCTAGAATGATGTAGATGTTTTTGAGCCACAGTAATTGGTAATCATCAGATGGACTGTGTACTCGTTTGTCACTTTTATTTCGATATGAAGTTATATTTTTACAGAATAAGTGTGAAAAACGAGCACACAGTCCACTGTCCGCCTGATGGTAATTGGAGGCTGTGGCCCATAAACATAAAAAGAAAGAAAAAAATACGTTTATTTGGCACATATATTATAACAAAGAGAAAAAAGTTCACTTCAAGTCAACGGTTCTCTACACTATTCATACGAAACACAGCAAGCTTTATGCTGCTATTTTACGCTGGTATTCTGTGAGAGCGTGGTCCTTCCCCGGCCGAGCCGACCCATTCGTGCTACAACGATACTACTAATATAGCTGCAGCGTGGCTCAACCACGTACAAATTATTACTTTTGTGTTTCATTCAATTTTTTAATATGTTTTCTCATATGGGCCTCTTCTATTGTAGGAAGGAATTTGTGTTAATCGTCAGGCTTAGCAGGTTAATTGGCTATCGCACTACCAGATGTCTTGTACCTTTGATTCTGATGTCCATCGCCGGTCTGGGTATTTAACGTCTGTCGTCTGTAAACGAGATGGATATTTCTTTTCCTTTTTTAAATACCACCATCTATAGGAAGACATAATACTCTTCTGTCATAACCACAGGATGAAATGAGGTAGTGGATACACTTACGCTGTTACCACACGGTATTTTTTTTAATTGTTATGTACGCGAGTGTGTACTGGGTCTAATAAGACATTACTAAGTCACGTATCAGCACTTTGTGGTCTTGCGTCGTTTGGTAAGTGCGAATTAGTATTGTATATGCGCGCCCACACGCATAGATCTGGGAATGCCCAGAGCTACTTTTGCTTTTCTGCGGTTTCCTCGTTGAGTCACAAATCACAATTATATTATTCTTTTATTAAACTTTCTTATTAAAAAAAAATCTTACAAATGCATGCTATACAGCATTATCACTATGTACACTTAGTGATAACTGTGCATAGTGCTTTCGACCAAAAAATATTTGAAAATGTTTTTTGTATCTTTTAATGTATATGTTACGCGATATCTTCGACCATTGCGAACTGAATTTATTTTTTCTTCTTTTTATTAATTAAACATGTTAAATAGCGGTAGCCCTTATAAATTTTGAGAAAAAAATTACACCTACAGCGTGGAAAATAGGGGATGACGTTTATGACGTTTTTAAAATACACAAAGGCTTCTAAAGTTCGGACTTTATTTCTTTTATCATCGCTATGTCTTTGTATAAAGGTTGATGGTTATTAGAGTAGAGGGAGGGCTCAGAAGAAGAAGAAGTTTACTTTGTCTTAGTACCGACTCCAGAAGTTACTATGTGAAAATTATTTGAAGTCGCCGAATCAACAATTAACAAAAATCGAAATCTACTCGTTTGTTTGACGCACTCTTTCCAATGCACATTTTCAGCAGCGTGTTTAAAAGAGCGGTTTATGATAACTTACTTACTTCATTATCATCATCCTCATCATCATCATCATTACAGCTTCACAAGCCAACCGTTGAACATTGACCTCCCCCAAGGAGTGCCACAAAGCATGGTCCTAAACCACCTGCATCCACTTCCTGCATGTCTTACCAGGTCGTACTTACCTAACTGATAATATTGCACTATACGTCACCCTGAATTCCTTATAAGGTTATGTGGTAGGTTAGTAGTTAGACATGTAGGTTTATATTTTGTATATAGTGTTTTTGTCTTCTATAATTTTAGTTACGGCTAAACTAAATGAAAAATTTTAGCAGGTTAGTTGCTTTTTAAAGAAAATTCATCTAGAACCGATAAACCCAAATTCCATACTCATAGTTACACCATCTATCAAATAGTAAAAAAAATCTTACCGAGATGTTAGGTTAGGTTAGTCCGTCCAACGGTTTTCCGTATTCTGCCGGTCTGATCGATTGTACGAGGAGTAAAATATTTGTAATATATATTCTGATATATCCACTATGTTTATCAGATAAGGTTGTGTTACACTATTACAATATCACTACAGTCCATCACAGGTCCATTCCTGAATATAGGTCTCCTCCATAGATAGCCACAATGAACGGCCCTGAGCCCCCTGCTTCCTAATTACCAGCGTAGTTCACCAAGATGTCGTTTCATCTAGTGGAGCTGCCAATCGAGAACTTTTCTTCGCCATGGTTGTCGGTTCTTCTAGCTATGGCAGGCCCATTGCCACTTCAGCTTAACGATCCGATACGCTGGGCTATGTCAGTTACTCTTGTTTTGAAACTCCGAGCATAGCCTTTTCCACCACACTGAGTGACTTTGAGCTTCTTCATATGGCCAGCAGTAAAGACCACACTTCAGTGCACTGTTTAGCATACACAGGTATCCCCTTAAATTTCTACATTCCCGGTCATTGTATATAATTTTCTTAAATGATACCAATTATGTGAGATTGTTGAAATATTAACACAACTGAATGATTACCCGTGTTGGATAATCTTCGTGAACCTCTCATTACGTGAGGTCGGGGTCGCGGATTGGGACGCAGACTATTAAAGCACATTATCATCCATACAAGTAAATTACAATAAATCTGTCCGGTTGTGATTTTTAAACTACAACGTGGTAGAGACACGCTGCAACTGTAAAACTGCAACACGAATTATCGTATTAGTAAAACACTAACTATAACTATATATCAAAACTAAATTTTTATAAAATTACTAGCTGACCCGGCATACGTTGTTTTACCATATACATTAAAAATCGCGATTAAAAAACAGGGGTTGATCGTAGAAGGGTAAAAATTTGAAATTTTATGTATTTTTCAATGATAAATCATAATAAATTAAAAATAAAAATGTTGTCAAAAAAATAAAAAAACATATTTAGGAGTGGGTCACCCTTATCATTTAGGGGTTTGAAAGATAGATGTTGGCCAATTCTCAGACCTACCCGATATGCACACAAAATTTCATACAAATCGGTTGAGCCGTTTCGAAGGAGTTTGGTACGCCGCGGCACGAGAATTTTATATATTAGATGTGATACTATACCAGATTGAAGTATACGAACACACAGTCCACCTGATGATACATGAATGCTGTAGCTCATAAACACCTTAATTAATCCTCGATTAAGAATCAAAATGCAGACTTGTTGTTTTATCCCCGAAATATAAAATGAAATATGTCGTTACTAGAAAAAGCAGTCTCCGGTTGTCTACAGTAAATAATCTAAGCACTCACTATACGAAACACAGCAGAATTATGCTGCAATTTCACGCTGCTATTTTGTGCGAGCGTAGTTGAGCCGACTCAATGGTGGTGAAGGCATCATATGCTGCAGTGCAGCTCTACGAGGTATAGTAGAAATAAACAATAGCAATACGTTTTGTTTCGTATGATGAGTTTAGAAAACATGAGACCCTTTAACTGGTAATCTTAACATCCTTTATGTTAAACCTCAGGGGTAAAACGCATCCGTATTTTGTTTCTTAATCCAGGGCATTCTATGGGGCACAGAATTTATTTATAAAAATATTTATTGAACTTTACAAACAGTATAGGATAAAAAGGCGGACTTACTGCTAAAAGCATGCTCTGCAAGTCAACCTTAGGGCAGCGATAACAATAATCATATTATCCATTTTGTGGACTATTTGATATGCACATCTGTTGCAATTACTTGTATTAAAAAAAATCTTTTACTTTATTTCATGAGATGACATTAGTAAGTAATTGTATAACCTATTTTGTTGTTGTTTATTGTTACTTTGAAAATAAATCCCGCAGGGTTTCTTATTGATTCTTCTTCATTATGGGAGTTTTTAAAATCTATATAGAATATAGACAGAGATATTTTTAGTCTTAGGTTACTCGAGCAAAGTCGCGGGTAAAGGTTGGCTTAAATAATCATCGTGCTTGAAGTTTTAAAAGTGGGACCATTTTTATAATAAAAACACTCTCGCATAATTTAAGGGCAAGGGTCAACGCCCAAATAGTTGCAGGACCTCTATATTTATCTTTAATCGCTTTTAAGACGGGGCCATTCATTTTCTCTTGAATGTTCTCATTCAAAACCTACAGAAATCTTTTGACGGATCTATTCCATTACGGAATTAGTTAGTAGTTAGTAAGTTAATGAATGGGCGATATGTATTTTGTACACCAAGAACATTAAAAGTTTAAATAAAATTGCGCAATGTATTTTAAAGTATTTAACTACCTCATTGGTCTAGTAATCGTAAGCGTGACTACTGATGCTGCTGTCATGGGTTCGAATCCCGGGTCGGGCCAAAATCAGGTTTTGGATTTTTCCGTGAAGGAATTCTTAGTAAACGCCTCGAGTCAGTAAGTTGACGGTGTCTCCACTCCGTGCCTCGAAATTATGGTTGTAGTTGCAGTTTGTGCAGCACCTTATCTCTCTCTGGTCGTGTCCGACTGAAGTACCATCGGACTTTGAGAGTGAGAGAATAGAGAATGCGAATAGAGAATCCCGTTGAGACTGGTCGCTGTAACCGAAATTCGGTCTGAAAAACATTAAAATTGTACAATTTACTTTTTAATTTGTTTTTGTACATTATTAATGTTGTAGGGCCATGCTGCATCTATGTTACGGCTGAGGCACGATTGGTTCGGCTTGACCGGTGAAGAGCACAGAATATGAAAATGAAACAACAATATAATGCTGTTGTGTTACGTATGACGAGAATCGGAGATTTTTTTTATATGAGAGGGGGCAAACGAACATGCGGCTCACCTGATGGTAAGTGATTGTCGCCGCCCATGAACAACTGCAACACCAGGGTAATTGCAGATCTTTTTCAGTGGAGACGAGGCGTTCATTTTTGTGCTTAGTGGTAACGACGCATCTTCATTTTGGTCCTGTGTGGGTTACAGCGTAGTCAGCAGTCGTAAGTGACAATAAGTGCTAGAAAATTGTTACAATTTTTTTATAGCTTCCAATAGATAGTGGTATAGCTATGAGTAGCGGCACGAAAGTCTAGCGGTGATCGTTATTGCGCATAAGTCGCACTGTTTGGCTCGTCAGTCGCATTCGTGCAATTCAATTCGTGAGCGTCTCCTCCACGTTTCGTTCAGCGCTAGACTTACGTACCGCGACTTGTTCTCGTATCTAGTTTACATCAGCCGGAAAATATAGCCGGGCGATGGATAACATAGTCGAAGGTCTTCCAAGGAAGAGGCGATTACTATCAGCCTTATAATTATTATCAGCCCGTGAGGGTTTATTGTTGGGTAAAGAACTATTCGTTTGATCTGTTGACAGGAGTATTTATTTTTAACGTCACGTTTGGCATGCGCATTACGCAGATGCTATATATATATATATATATATATATATATATATATATATATTTAATAAAATTGAAGTGATAAGCGAACTTACAGGCCACCTGATCGTAAGTGGCAGTCCATGGACACCTGCAGCAAACTTCAAACAAAGGAGGCTGTGACAGCGTTGACACCTCTGAGGAATGCTTGATGGAATGCCTCACAACCTATAATTATAATGGCTCTGTTTAACCTTCGGATCAGAATGCAGCGGTGCACACACTGCTATTTGGTGACAGAAATAGTTGAGAGGGTGGTACCTACCCAATCGGACTTTCAGGAAGAAAAGAAGCCCTACCACCAGTTTTACCACCACCAGTAAATAATTATCATCATCATCATCATCGCCATGGGAGCGTGACAGCTCCGTGGCGCAGTGGCTTATCAATGAGCTGTTGCGCTGGGGGCCGCGGGTTCGAATCCCGCACGGAAGAAGTATTTGTATGGCCCACAAATAATTGTTCCGGGTCTGGATGTTCGTCCTCGTGCAATTTATGTTTGTAAACTGCCTCCACGATACAGGAGAAAATCCTAGTGTTGGGGTAACGTTTTATAAGAAAAAGAAATAAAATAATAACCATCATCATCATTACAGCCATTCACAAGTCCACTGCTGAACATAGGTCTCCCCTAAGGAAAGCCACACAGCACGATCCCAAACCACCTGCATCCATTGACTTCTTGCATGTCTTACCAGGTCGTCACTTCATCTAGTGGGGACGCCCTACACTTCGCCTGCTGGTACGAAGCTGCCACTCGAGAGCCTTTCTTCTCCATCGGTTATCGGTTTTTCGAGATATATGGCCGGCCCATTGCCACTTCAGCTTACGAATCCGTTGGGCTATGTCGGTTACTCTGGTTCTACTGCGGATATCCTCGTTGATAATGATTATAATGTCAGAGTACCAGAAGTCAGTTATCCTTGACTCTGCTGCCTGTAGCCGGTTTGGATATTATACGTGTTATGGTCGTGAGAGAGGATTGCATACCGCAATCTATCGGACGTGATAAGATTTTCCTGGCACTTCCCACAGTCGCCTCTTACAGCTCCCACGGGAAAAAACCTTCAAAAATATCATATTATTTAGAGATTAATAAATTTCTCAAAGAAAGCAATTCTATTCATGACATATTCGTCGCCAGAACTCACAATAGAGTCGACAACAAATTATCTCATTATACGAGACACTGGAGTTGTAAAATATGATGCGATAAACAAAAAAGCTGTCGCATGCTGACCAACAAGAATTGGATCAATGACTACGTGGGTGGTCCGTTCTGAGAAACACCCTTTTGTTAATGGGCCTATAGGGACAATAAGGCACCGTTTATTAGAGGGGTTGAGCACCGATTTAGGGTTAGCCCGTGAATAGCCCGGGCTGATTTACTCACAATCGTGATTTCGATGTTATCAAGGGTCATTCAGTGTTTTGTTACGAACGCATGCCATTCGTTTGTTTTTTCGCCTCTCGTAATTTAAATACGGGTCCAGAAGTGTTTTAATTCCCGCAGGAAGCGGGGCGATTGAGCAATTGATTTACAGCCGGTTACGTTTTGTATTCGATGTGTCCAAATTTAAAGCGATTAAAGGGTTAAGAGCTGGATAACTGGAGAAAAGCGTGCGGAGTAAATTTCTAACGCAGATTAAAGTTCAGATCTTTTTCAATGATACGGTACTACAAATCTACACCTTATTTTTGCCAAAAAATTATACCTCTGTTTGCGTTAAAAACGGAGATCCAAGGAATCCTCGTATACGCTTGGAAGTACCCCGTAGGAGAAGATATTCACGTTAAAAAAGTTGTCTATCTATTAAAGCATATAGACTGTGTTAAATTTTCACATATATTAATTTTTAAAGTTATAAACTTTCATAAACAACCTGCCTGTGCTTGTGCCTGTAGGTACCTGCTATACCTATACCTAGGTGGATTGAAAAGTACTCGGCCTAACAAAGATCCATTCAATTCTAAAAATCAAATCTACCCACATTATTTAGTTCAGTTCAGACTAGTTCATTGTGTGAAGTTCGAAACGTGTGCGATAATTAGTTGTGATTTTATAAATTTATTAACAAAGTAATCGGACATAATTTCCGCGAATGGAGCAAATCGAGCAGCGTGTCGTCATTAAGTACCTCCATAAGAAGGGGCTATCATCAAAAGCCATCCATGATGACATGGCCAGTACATTAGGCGATTGTGCTCTGTCATATTCATCCGTCAAAAAATGGATAGCAGAATTTAAGCGTGGTAGAGAGAGTGTGAAAGATGAACCCCGCTCTGGAAGGCCTTCGACGTCAACTACTGACGAAAGTATTAAAAAAGTACTTGATTTAATAATGGGAGACCGCAGATTAAAAATTAGAGAGATAGCCGAGATTATAGGCATCTCTTATGAACGAACTCAAAACATCATTGTCAACGAGTTGGGTTTCCACAAGGTGTCTGCGAGGTGGGTTCCGCGACTGCTTTCAGTTGAACAAAAAAGGACGCGATTGACTATTTCACGCGACTGTTTGGAGTTATTTGAAGCCGATGCAGATGATTTTTTGAATCGTTTTGTTACTATAGACGAAACATGGGTTCATTATTGTACACCGGAAACAAAACAACAATCAAAACAGTGGAGAAGACCTGGATCACCACCCCCTAAAAAGACTAAGTCGATTTTGTCGGCAAATAAGGTGATGGCTTCAGTATTCTGGGACTCGAAAGGTGTGATTATGATTGATTATCTTGAAAGGGGTCAGACTATAAACTCTGATTACTACTGCACCTTACTACGTCATTTACGAGAGGAAATAAAAGAAAAACGTCGAGGAATGCTCAGAAGAAAAGTCCTGTTTCATCAAGATAACGCCCGTGTTCACACGTCAGTACAGTCAATGGCTGAAATTCACAACTGTGGCTTTGAACTGTTACCGCATCCGCCGTATTCACCTGATCTGGCACCATCAGACTTCTTTCTGTTCCCTAACCTAAAAAAGCACTTGGGAGGTCAAAGATTTTCGACAAACGACGAGGTCAAAGCAGCTGTAGACGCATATTTTGACTCTAAGGAAGAATCATTTTTTTTCAACGGTCTAAATGCTTGGAAGGGGAGGTGGCAAAAGTGTATTGAACTTGATGGTGATTATGTAGAAAAATAAAAATATAACTGATTTAGTATATGTTTATTTTTTTGGTTAGGCCGAGTACTTTTCAATCCACCCTCGTGGTTCTATTACCTAATACCTATTAACTGTTTAATTTCCGACGTGATAAAATTCGTAAAATGAATTTCCGTTAATGTGTAGTATTCGCGTAAATATAACAAAGTGTTATGAACCCTTATCACGAATTTTTTTAACCGACTTCAAATAGGAGGAGGTACTCAATTCGATTGCTTTTTTATAAAAAAAATATTTGTAATTCATAACGTTTTTCTACGTGAAAAGATTTCGGTGATACTTTTTTTATTTGAAAGCTGGTGCTTCTCGTGTGGTCCCATATAAATTGATCAAGGTCTGACCATTAGTTTTTGAGTTATCCTTAATAATTATATTGAAGTCGGTTGTAGAAAATTTTTAATTTTATCACTTGTTTATTGAAATAGCTACAATTTGTTTAAATAAAGGTTTCGTTCATACAAGTGGTACAGTTGTTGTTGCGTTAAGTCACTGGAAAAACATCTGGTTTTTATCCTTTCTGATCCATAGTTTAGTAAAAAAATACATCCATTTCAAATTATTTAAATAGTAATCATACTGTGTACTTGACGTACGTAAAAAGTAAAAGTGAAGTTTCGAATTTTATATGCATCTCTTTGCCGGAAGGTACCTACGTCCTTATAATGCTAGCTTCGTAAAGGGTCACTTAAAATAATAAGCTCTTGGCGAATTATATGTGCGAACCTATTTTATTTAATAAGATCAATCAAGAAAAATCAACATAATATTGTTGACATAAATATCGTATTAAAATGGTATACATTGTGTTAGTGTGCGTATGTCTCGGGAGCTCTACTCCCGAGCGTCCGCGCAGCCTACGCACACTAACACAATGTGTATGTGCACGACTAAAGCCGCGTCACCACCAAAGTTTTGTTGCCAACACAACAGTTGTCAACACGTGTTGCCAACTCAGCTCAACAACAACAAATGTTTCTGTAATTTTAGTGTTGGCAACAAAACTTGAAACAATGTCTCGATTTTTGTGGAATTCAATTCAATGGAATCGTATTTTGGCAACATCAATCGTATTCCGTTGATGTTGCCGCCGAAAATGGAAACACGATTCCCGACATTGTTTCAAGTTTTGTTGCAAACACTAGATTACAGAAACATTTGTTGGCAACACATGTTGTCAACTGTTGTGTGGGCAACAAAACTTTGATGGAGACGCGGCTTAACATAGATTACTGTATATATTGACGGCTAACAACAACCAAAGTCAAAACTTCATCGTGAAATAGAATAAAAATATAGCTTTCAATTGTCCCCATCTCTTTTGTATTAAATGGGAAGTTTAGATGTGGCATAGCCACGCTACAGCTGTATGATGGCTGCAGTATTAATAGATCGGTGTGAGTGGTAAGAACCACGCTCGCGCGGAGTACCAGCGTGAAATAACAGCATCTAACTTGTATCTGTAGCTTTGTTCCTTTTACGCTTTTGGTTGCATGGAAGAGATCTCTTCAAAACAGTAAGGCCACCAAATTGTATACTTAGCTTACATTTTCGATGTTTTATATGTATCTTTTAAATGTGTGATGTACGGTTACCGTTACAGCCTATTTATGTCCACTGCTGAACATAGGCCTCCTCCATAGATTGCCTCATAGGGGAATATTTGCTATGGTTGCCACGGTTTCCAAACCGCTTCCAAGCACAGTTTTTTTTATTTTAGTCGTTATTAGGAAGATGCTGCTGCCCATCTCCTGATTTGTTTCCCTCTGTCACCTCTTACGACACCGACGGGATGATAGTGGTAGTGGATATTCTTACACCGCAACTGCACGGTATGTGCAATATAAGTTTGTGATGCATAATAAAAGTATATTCATTCATTCATTCATAATACTGCTGTTTTGTATGGTGACGAGAACCGGCAATATTTTTATTGATGAGATATTTTAGAGATTTCTAAAGTTAAAGGTATGTTGATAAATGTTATATTAAGGGACGAGAGTCGGGTGATTAGTCATACAGGTATTTCCTAGTACTAACACCAGGCTCTCACAAATTAAAATGATTATACCTCCAATATTATTACAAGGCAATGTAAACTTGTGAGAGCAAATAAAGTAAACATTATTATTATTATTTTATGAGTCCTAAACCTAAAGCAAGGCATCTGCATTTTGTTTCCTCTTAGAAAATAAATGTACGATTCTATGGGCCCCAGCATGCAATTGCTATCAGGTATACTGTGTGTTCGTTTGTCATTAATTAAAAAAAATCAAATTAGTAAATTTTATAGGAATAATCGGTGAAATTGTAGAGCGCAGAATAGGTTTTTTAATAAGATTTTGGCTTGGATGATTGTCCTTTAAGCCATGTTTTAATTAATCTCAGTATTAAGCAATAATAATCCTTTACACTCAACTTTACAATCCAGTACAGTGCTTCACAATATGTTGCAGCGTCACATTGCGCTGCCCTTGGTACGGCAACTTGAGCCAGTAGACAGTTGGCGATAGTATCTCAAGGCGCCTAAGCGGACACCATATCTTGAGATTCGCATCACCATCAGAACACGTGTTTCACCGTTTCCACTAATAGTTCACATGCGCTGATATTTAATACACAAAATCGCACCACTTTTATATATCAAAATCAACTTAAAAATATTATTTAAACAATAATACAAGAGCAGCAATCCGCTGCCGGTCAAGTTCCCGCCAAAACTACAACGCGGTATAGAACTTCATTATCATCACAGCCTATCAAAAGTCTACCGTTAAACATAGGCCTCTCCCATAGATTGTTTCTCTCATGACATATTTGTCATATTTACCACGCTTGGCTCGCTACTGCAGTTTTATTATAGAACGCTTGTTCGTGTAAAATATAATGAAATTTAATCAACTTAACTGATGAAATGCAGATAGTCAATGAATGCAAGTAGCAATCTATGGTGTATCCCTATCTTCATCTGTGCATTTAAGATATACTATAATGGTGGTGATAAAGTCTTCGATAGATGTTTCAACGAACCTGATATACGAGTACTTATCACCTCCTGAGCAACGGGACCATAGATATGAAAAATACGGTACGTAATGAATACTCGACTTTAAATAAAACTAATTTTACGGGTTTTCTGCTGACTTCCAAAAAGGAGACGGTACTCAATTCGGGTGTATGTTTTTTTTATGTGTGTTACCTCATAACTTTGTACTGGGTGAACCGATTTCGATGATTCTTTTTTTATATGAAAGCTGATAGTTCTCGTGTGGTCCCATAGAATTTGATCAAGGTCAGACCAATACTTTTTGAGTTATTCTTAAATAACTTATATTGAAGTCGGCTATAAAAAAAAATAATTTTAAATTATATCGCTATTAATTTACTTATTTTCATGGTCACAGATAGACCGGCTACATTTAGCTTATAAAGATTATTTTTGGTCTGATCTACGTCGAACGAGCATGCAGTACCCTGAAGTCTTGCAGTGGTATGTTTGGGTTCGGTTTTAATTTTATTAATTATATGATCCTAAGCAGATGATAGCACCCATCCATCTCCGCTATTGAAACAAGAATGCTTTTTTTTAATTTCAATAGTCTCGCAAATTATCCTTGGTAGGAATCGGTATTCTTTTGCGGGGATTTGTGTTCTATCAAATCTGACGTAATGGCGGAGACGATCTTCAACATAATACCAGACCGCGGACTTCACGAATTTAAAACATATCGTATTATCATCGTTTAACACGATACGTATTAAACAATGTTAAATATAAGTTCTCTGTATGAGAAACAATCTAGTCAACTAAATCAACAGATCGTGAATATCATACAAGGATTGTAAAAAATAAAAGTATACTTTCACGAGGATAATAAATTAAATTACCTCGGTTCGTTAATTCTCGACAAAGTGTCCATACGGGCCGACAATGCTCGGTAACCGTTCAGGGCTGTCGACTCTCATGTCAGGGATAGTGTTTCTCCGAGAAGAAAAAAGTAGGCGACGAGCGAACACGTTCGTGGACAAGTGGAAACAAAACAGAACACAACTTATGTGAAACAAACGAAATAAAAGTGAATGAGTGTGCAAAGCAATTATCTTGTACATATACATATAATGTTATGTTGTTTTTTAACTGTAATATTGTTTTCGCACTTATAATTCCTCATTCACCAGCACAAAGTCTGTAAGTGGGTGCTGTGGCCCATAGAAACCTACCCTTTTTAGTCCATCTTAGTCCTCACGGGTGACAACGCATCTACATTTTGATTTGTAATAGAGGATAGATGTAGATGTCTATGGGCCGCAGCAACCACTTACCATCAGGTGGACTGTGTGCTCGTTTGTCACCCTTATTCTATAAAAAAAGAATCTATCCTCATTTAAGAATCTAAATTCAGATGCGTTGAAATGCCTGAGGATTAAGATAGAATGCTTCGTTTCCAGTAAAAAAGGATAACCGGGATAACCGCTTAAAGTTACTTTCAATCAGAATTACACATGTAATCTTTTTTTTAGGATAGGGTGACAAACGAATACACAGTCCACCTGACGGTAAGTGGATGCTGTGGCCCATAGACATATACATGTATCCTCGTTTGCGAATCAATATGCAGATGCGTTGTCACCCGTGAGGACTAAGATGGAATGCCTCTTTTCTAGTAAAAAGGGTCTCCGGTTCTCTACACTCACCATACGAAACACAGCAGCATTAAGCCGCTCTTTTACGCTGGTATTCTGTGGGAGCGTGGTACTTCCCCGGTCGAGTCGAGAGTCGTGCTACAACTATACAATTAATATAGTTGCAGCATGGCTCTACCACGTAAAATAACACCACGTACCATTTATGTCTAGCGTAAACCGAGATGTTTATACTCGTATCGTCATTTATTGAAGGCCATAAGATTTCTCTGGCATATCCTATAGTCGCCTTTTTCAACACCCACGGGACAAAATAGGGTGATGGATTTTCTTACTTTTCCCATCACAAGTACCGTTACCGTAGTAGGTTAATGAGGGCATCTACGACTTTTTCTGCCACCAGGGTGGCGCCACTTTAGAGTGAGGTAAAATATTTGACAGATTTCATAGCGGCGATGATAATTTCTTAGGAAAATGTAATCTTTAAGGTTTCTTTCTGTATTATTAGTTATATTTTATATTAATTACATTAGAAATGAATAAACCAAACTATAAATATAACTAAAAGGCGACTTTTTAAAAAAAAGAGTTATAATGTGCAAAAAATTAAAAATCAAACCACTGACCGCATTGGGTTGTGTATTAATACAATACTCTAGATAATGATAAACCATTATTTAAAACTAATTTCTCAATTAATTGACATTGTGTTACAAAAAATTTTACCTCAGTCACAACTAGCGACATCTGGTGAGTGGAAGATTATTAGCCCTCATTAAAAGGAAAAAAAATTTTTTTTCACCTGTCCGTTGCGTTTCCCTTAACGGTGTTTGTTTTATGCACCCTTATTGTTCTTTTTCTTTTACTTAATCCTACATTAATAAGAAGTTTATTATTAAACTTATTTTTTTTATTTCCATTTATTATTAAAGTGTTGTACAGATAATTTACTTAAAGTATATGTGTAGAAACACTCCACTGGCAGGTGGACACTAAAGTAATTTCTATTTGTTTTTAGTTTTAGAAAATTTACTAACTTATTTTTTATAGTACGAGTACTGTATTTATTATAGGTACGTTAAATTTTATAATGTTTTATTTAGACATTAGTAGTGATACTGAAACATATTTAACTACAGATAGTGATGGTGATAGTGTCCCTAGCTTACAGCCTCTCTGAAACCTTCACAATTTTCTGATGTTCCCAAAAATTTCAACGTTGTTCACATAAATGCCCAAAGCATTCCGGCTCGCTTTTCAGATATGCTGGCTACCTTTGACTCTAAGGATATTCATGCTATTCTCGTTTCTGAGTCATGGCTTAAACCTTGTCTCCCTTCCACTAATTATTTTTACCTGGCTTTCACCTCATAAGATATGATCGTACTGTGGGCGGTGGTGGTGGTGTGGCAATATATCTCCGAGCGTATATTCCCTTTTCTGTTGTTGATATGTCATCTCAACCAACTCCGCCTAATGTAGGTGAACATCTTTTTATTGAGGTGGAGCTTAGTCATACGAAAATTCTTCTGGGTATATATTACTGTCCTTCATCTCGTATTGACTTCTTCACTTCCTTCGAAAATATTTTAGAAAACGTATCTTCCTACTCGCACACGATCATTATGGCGACTTTAATACTTGTCTGCTTAAACAAGAATCTTGTTCATCCTCTCTTCGATCCATCGTAAATTCCACTAATCTCTCTATTTTACCTTTAAATTCTACTCATCACTTCCCTAATGCTACTCCGTCATTGCTTGACCTTATTTTTGTGTCCTCTTCTGACCTCGCTGTTAAGCATGGTCAGTGTCCAGCTGATGCCTTCTCTTACCATGATCTTATATTTCTCTCTTATAATGTTCGGCCACCTAAACTTAAGTCTAATTTCCTTCTGCAACGCAGTTTCCGAGGTATGAATGTTGAAAATCGCTGCAAAGATGCTTCCAACATTGATTGGTCAGCCGTTTTAAATGCAGACTCTATTGACGATAAAGTTGAAATATTTACGACTAAATTAACCTGTCTTTATGATTAACATGCACCAGTTCGCGTAATTAAAATGAGACATCTCCCTTCATCATGGCTGACTGATGAAATAAAAACCATTTTAAATAAAAAAGCTGCAACTAAGACAAAATATTAATGTAAGCCTACATCTATAAACTGGGAAAAATATGGGACTTTTCGAAATCACTGCAATAGGGTGTGTAGGGATGCTCAACGCCACTATATCCATAAATTGGTACAAATTGGTTATGTAACCAATATAAAGTCTGGAGTTTTCTTAAATCAATGGGGATTGGAAAGTCCCGTAATAATGTACTCTCTAAAGATTTAAATATTGATTTACCAAATCATCACTTCTCATCCTCCTCCAACGTAAACGGAGCTACAAAATTAAGCACATTAAATTTTCTTTCATCGCTTCCAACTCCTGATCATTCATCTTTTCTCCTAAATCAATTCTCTGCTTGTGATGTTAAAAAGAGTATTCTATCCATTACTTCGAATGCAATTGCCAGCGACTGTATCAGCCGTAATATGATCGTTCCGATTCTTGACATAATCATCCCAATACCTTGCCATACCCTCAACTCCTCCATTTCTTGTGGTGTTTTTCCATCAACTTAGAAAGACGCTCACATCATACCGTTGCCTAAAAAGCCCAACCCTACATCTTTTTCGGAATATCGTCCTATATCTATATTGCCATTCCTATCCAAAGTTTTCGAACGCTTGGTATATAATCAGCTCAGTGCTTTCCTTCGCAATAATTCCCTTCTAAATCCTCTACAATCTGGTTTTTGTCCTGGGCATAGTACTGTCACAGCCTAAGTCAATATTACGGAAGATATAAGATCTGCCATGTAAAATGGCAAATTAACTATCCTTTCTCTGTTAGATTTTAGCAATGCCTTTAATTCAATTGATTTTGAAATTTTACTGGGTATACTTGGCTCTCTTAACATATCTCCAACAGTGATTGGTTGGTTTCAAAGTTACCTGCCTGGGCGCCGGCAATGTATTCGCATTGATGACACATTTTCTTCTTGGTGTGATACCATTGCTGGTGTCCCGCAGGGTGGCGTATTATCTCCCTTACTTTTTTCAATTTTTATTTACTCTATAGCTACTAAGACTACTTCTTCCTACCACCTATACGCAGATGATCTTCAAATATATACTCATGTTTCTCCTAGTGAACTAGGTGTAGCTATAATAGTGACCTTGAGCAAATATCAGATTGGGCAAAAACTTATGGCTTAAAGATTAACCCCCTAAAGACTCAGGTAATTGTCATCGGAAGTTCGAATATGATTGGGAAATCAAGCCTTTCTCAAGCACCTCAAGTTGTTTTTGATGGAAATTTTATTCCTGTTAGTGAAAAAGTCAAAGACTTGGGAATTTATATTGACAGGAACCTATCATGGGGTCCTCAATTAGAGGAAGTTAGTCGTAAGCTCTTTGCAGCTGCTAGATCATTGAACAGATTAAGGAACTTTCTACCTACTGCCACTAAAATTGCGCTTGCGCAATCTCTGCTTCTCCCAAATATGGACTGTGCAGATGTTAGCTATCTTGATCTCACCGAAAAGCAACTTGATAAACTTGAGCATCTTCAAAAATTTTGTATAAGGTTCATATTTGGTTTGCGCAAGTATGATCATGTTTCTTGTTTTCGTAATAAGCTCAAGTGGCTTCCTATTCGTCTTCGCCGGAATGCTCATATTCCGTCACTTCTTTACAATGTTCTCTTTAACCGGTTCAGTGCGGGTGGCAAGCCAGGCATGCCATCGATTACTTTTGTGTATGGCGTATGACATGCGAGTCGTGTCTTTTTAAAAATCATTATAACTCGCTGAAATTGCTTTTTTGGAAGATTTATCCAGAACAAAATATTAATTATTTTGCAAGTAGTTCATCTCTGCAGCTTCGTTTCTGGATATTTTGAAAATTTGAAATTATTAGGGGTTGACAACCTTTTTTTAACGTGTACATGATACTATTTTTATTTTGTGGGTTTCAAATCATGTTGTGGAAAAATAGTCTAATAGGTAACAAATAATAGCACTCATTGCGATCGCTCATAAACTCAAGTTGTAAATAAATTTCTGGAAAACAAGTCTCCTGTTAAAAGAAAACAATGCGTTTGTCTTATTGTTTAATTTTGCTTAAAATGGTTGAACTGCCGTCTTAATACTATCATATGGCCGATTTTATTTTTGCTTGAAACAGTTCGAAACCGTTCATGCGTAAAAAAAGTTCGCTAATAAATAGTCTTTTATCAATCCGCCGCCGTATAGCGCTGGCGTTTTTTTCCTTTTGAAAACACTTGTTTTGCTATTCTTACTAATTAGACGTTTTCAGATCGACTTTACTTTTACATTTGTATAATATTAAATAATATTTAACATTTGTGAATATCAATGAATCATAAACCTTATTTTTTTCGAAATTAAGGTTCTTCATTGTTTGATATTTACAAATGTTATTATTAGGTGAAAATTTAATTTAATAAAAACCAAAGTTTCCAGGGTGATTTAGCTGTACCTACTCATATAAATGATTTTTTTATAAAACAAAAAATAGTACAAAAGGTTTGTAATCTCTGCATAAAAATTTACTTATTTACTCTCAATTTTAGAGAAAACACGTAGTTACCCACTAAAAGCAAGTATCCTTCCGTTTGTAACATATGTTTTATGTCAAGTAAACTTAATTAGGTCTAAACAAGTGAAAAAACGCCGTGTAGTGGCGGTCAAGAATATCCACTACCCCATATCCTCCCGTGGGTGTCGTAAAAGGCGACAAAGGGAAACAGGCAGGAGATGGGCAGCAGCATCTTCCTGATAATAGCCAAAATTTCAATGAAAAAACTGCGGTTGCCAACCCACTCGCCAAGCGTGGCAACTATGGCAAATACTCCCCAATGACTAAAGCAACAAACAGACGGCCCCAAGTCCCCGGCGGCCCCGCTATTCCTAGCTACGGTGGCGACCATGGTAACGGCGGGGCAGGGGGTGCTAAGAATCTCCGGTGGAGGTTCGGTTGCCACCTTAGACGACTCGACCTGGCAACGTACAACGCACGCACCCTGAGGACTGACGAGAAGATCGTGGAGCTGGAAGAAGAGATAGACAAGTTGCGCTGGCAAATTATAGGATTATTCGAAGTCCGAAGAGAAGGGGAGGACACGGTAATCCTCGAATCTGGCAACTTGCTCTATCACCGGGAGGGCGACCATCTGTCCCAAGGAGGTGTCGGATTTATCGTCTACAAGTCTCTCGTTAACAACATTGTAAAGATCGGGAGTGTGTTGACGAGGGTTGCGTACCTTATACTCAGAATCACCAAACGGTATTCGCTGAAGGTCATACAGGTTTACGCACCAACCTCGGCACACCCCGATGAGGAGGTGGAGGAAATGTATGCAAAATGTAAGTAGGATATCTCTAGAGCCATGCATTCCTCCAAAACCCAATATACGGTCTTAATGGGAGACTTCAATGCAAAACTAGGCACAAGAGAGAACGGTGAGCTGAAAGTAGGGAATTTGGAATAGGGCAACGGAACCCAAGGGGCCAGCAGCTGACCGACTTCATGGAGAAAGAGGGACTCTTTATGATGAACTCTTTCTTCCAGAAGCGGCCCCACAGAAAGTGGACCTGGTCAAGCCCCGACGGTTCGACAAAAAATGAGATTGACTTCATTATGACGACCAGACGACAACTGTTCAGTGATGTCTCCGTGATCGCGAGGGTGAAAACTGGTAGCGATCACCGAATGGTTAGAGGCACACTGAACCTAAACGTTAAGTTTGAGAGATCTCGTCTAATGAAGCCAACGCTCCGTCCCCCTCGTGCTCTGTTCCAAAGTCCCGAAACCTTTCAGCTCGAGTTACAAAACCGTTTTCAGTGCCTAGAAGACTGCAATGAAGTGGACGATATGAATGACAAGCTCGTGGAAACTGTCCATGCGGTCGGAGCTAAGTTCTGCAAGACCCGCCGCAGAAGAACACAAAAACTCTCCGATCACACTCTTAATCTCATGGCTGTTAGACGGGAGATGAAGCTACATTCTTCAACAGACTTGACAGCATACAGGCAACTGAACAGACAGATCTCCAAATGCATGCGGCGGGACTTACGCAACTTCAATACAGCTCATATTGAAGAAGCGATCGTGCGGAACCAAGGCTCTAAAGTCTTTGCCAGAGATCTGTCTGCCAGAAAGAGCCAACTGTCAAAGCTGAAGACAGAGTGTGGCAGCATCGTTTCCGGGACATCTGAGATTTTGGGTGAGATTGAGAGGTTCTATGGGCAGCTGTACACGTCATCGTCGGAGCCACACGCAAGTGTGAGTAACGATCCAAGAGCGAGTCTCATCCGACACTATTCCGAAGATATCCCGGACGTCTGTCTGAGCGAGATTAGAATGGTTCTCCAGCACCTTAAAAACGGTAAGACCCCAGGCGAGGATGGAATTACAGCGGAGCTTCTGAAAGCGGGTGGAAGACCGGTACTTGAAGTCCTTTAGAAGCTCTTTAATTCCGTCCTCCATGGTGGCATTACAACGGAGGCGTGGAGCAGAAGTGCGGTGGTCTTGTTCTTCAAGAAAGGCGACAACGCTCTCTTGAAGAACTACAGACCGATTTCCCTTCTGAGCCGCGTCTATGTGTTGTTTTCGAGAGTCATTACGAATCGTCTCGCGCGCAGACTTGACGACTTCCAGCCTCCCGAACAAGCCGGTTTCCGAAAGGGCTTTAGCACCGTAGACCACAAACATACCCTTCGGCAAATTGTACAGAAGTCCGAGGAGTACAATTTGCCACTATGTCCAGCGTATGTGGACTATGAGAAAGCCTTTGATTCCGTCGAAATTTGGCCGGTACTGCAGTCCCTTCAGCGGTGCCAAGTTGACTGTCGGTATATCGAAGTGCTGAAGTGTTTGTACAGTAGAGCTACGATGACTATCCGAGTACAGAACCAGAGTACGAAACCTATCCAACTGCAGAGAGGTGTAAGACAGGGTGACGTCATATCCCCGAAACTCTTCACCGCTGCATTGGAAGACGTTTTCAAGCTTCTGGACTGGAAAGGATACGGTATCAACATCAAAGGCGAGTACATCACTCACCTTCGATTTGCCGACGATATAGTCCTTATGGCAGAATCGCTGGAGGACCTAAGCACTATGCTCAATGACCTCAATAGTGTTTCCCAACGGATAGGTCTTAAGATGAACATGGACAAAACAAAGATCATGTTTAATGTCCATGTCGCACCTATGCCGGTAATTGTTGGGAACACTAAGCTCGAAGTTGTTGACGAGTATGTTTACCTGGGACAAATAGTCCGACTAGGTAAGTCCAACTTCGACCGAGAGGTCAATCGACGGATTCAACTCGGTTGGGCAGCGTTCAGGAAATTATGGCACATCTTCTCGTCAGGTATACCTCAAAACTTGAAAACGAGACTGTACACCCAGTGCGTGTTGCCAGTGATGACATACGGAACCGAGACGTGGTCCTTCACTGCTGGCCGGATGGGGAAGCTTAAGGTCGCTCATCGAGCTATGGAGAGGGCTATGCTCGGAGTTTCTCTGCGCGATAAACTCAAAAATGAGGATATCCGCAGTAGAACCAGAGTGACCGACATAGCCCAACGGATTAGTAAGCTGAAGTGGCAATGGGCCGGCCATATAGCTCGAAGAACCGACAACCGATGGGGAACAAAGGTTCTCGAGTGGCAGCCTCGTACCGGCAGGCGAAATGTAGGGCGTCCCCCACTAGATGGAGTGACGACCTGGTAAGATATGCAGGAAGTCGATGGATGCAGGTGGCTCAGGACCGTGTTTTGTGGCATTCTTTGGGGGAGGCCTATGTTCAGCAGTGGACTTGTGAAGGGCTGTAATGATGATGATGATAATGAAGTGAAAAAAGCATAAAAAAGAACATTACTTTTACACATGGCTGATGGCACAATAGGTGTGTCATCAACTTCTGTGGCGTATGAAATATTTGTTCGCCGCCACAGCTAAAAGTTGTCAAAATCGGTGCCACAAAGAAACGGTTTAGTCCTTCCTATCCTTCTTAAGGATCGCTTTGAATTCCTTCACTATTGCCATTCGAAAGTTTTGAGATCATCGGAAAATTTGACATTTAAAATACCTGCCCATAATACCAGATGTTTGGACAGGTCGTTTACTATCCAAGCAGTCCGTCTATGGAATGCCCTACCTCTGTCAGTGAGACGCGCCGAATCTTTATCCATTTTCAGAAGCTTGTACACAATCACTATCTTAACCTTTGAGTTCGTGACATCTATATATGTATGCATTCGTAGTTTATTTCTTTATTTGTTATTTATTTCTATATATTATAATTAAATCTTTATAAATATTGTTTCTGCATCACCAAACCACACATTTTTCTGCTTTTTGTAATCCTATCCATCCATAGGTGTCTGGAAGAAATCGCTTTTAGCGATAAGACCGCCCATTGTGTCACTATTTTTTTTTCTTTTTCTTTCGATTATGTATTGATTTCGTGTACAATAAAGAATTATCTATCTATCTATCTATCTATCTAAAAGGTCCACTGCTGAAAACATCCCATTGATTGCCTCATAGAGAGGATAGTTCCCATAGTTGCCATGTTTGGCAGGCGGCAACAAAAAACTGCAAAAAACTTACAACTGCCAACGCAATAGCAGTTTTTTCTACCGACTTCAAAAAGAGGGAGGTAATCAATTCAACTGTAAGTTTTTTTATGTGAGTCCTCGTAACTTTTTTCTAGGTGAACCGATTTCGATGATTCTTTTTTTATTTGAATTCTTTTTATTTGTATGACAATGATCATCGTCATGATACATCTATCCTCGATTAAGACCTCTTAATGCTGGTGCAGTTTTATTCATAGATTCCATTCATTCAAAATTTCTTCAAGAAGCTATCTAGCATCATTATCATCGCCATCGTCATCGTCATGATCATCGACATGATCATCGTCATCGTCATGATCATCGTCATCGTCATCGTCATCGTCATGATCATCGTCATCGTCATGATCATCGTCATCGTCATCGTCATGATCATCGTCATCGTCATGATCATCGTCATCGTCATGATCATCGTCATCGTCATGATCATCGTCATCGCCATCGCATCGCCATCGTCATCAACCCCATCAGTGTCCCTGTCATCCCTGTGGTAGCAGGGTCGACAAGTTTGGGCTCCACGGACTTTCATGTAAGAAAAGCGCTGGTAGATTTTCACGACACAGTTCTTTGAACGATGTCATCCGAAGGGCTCTTGTCTCTATAAATGTTCCCTCGGTTTTAGAGCCTTGTGGAATATTTAGAGACAAGACCCGACGGTACATTGGTGATATTGGTCCCTTGGGAGAGAGGTAAAACCCTAGTGTGGGATGCTACTTGCGCAGACACTCTGGCGGTCTCTCATCTCAGGGGTACCTCATTTAGAGCCAGGGCGGCATCAGAGGCAGCTGAACTGAGTAAGTGGCGCAAATATGAGTCTCTGAGAGATGACTACATATTTGTGCCATTTGCTGTAGAGACTATCGGTCCGTGGGATCCACGTGCGGTGAAGTTCCTAAAGGAACTCCAACCGCGGGTAGTCGTTGCTGCTGGTGATAAGAGGGCTGGTTCTTTCCTCGCTCAAAGGCTAAGTATAGCTATTCAGCGGGGAAACGCAGCCAGCGTTCTTGGTACGATACCGCGGAGAGTAGGACTATATGATATTTAAGTTTCTAGTTTTAGTTTTTTTTTTTAAATTATTATTATAGTTTTTAGTATTGTAGATAAAAATAAGTATTATGCAAATAAATTTTTAATTTTTCTAAGATGATGAAGATAATGTTTTATAAAGAAGACACTGATATCCATCTCCTGGTTTGTTTCCCTGTGTCCTCTTTCGGCACAGACATATTGTGTCTCGAGAGTTATCGTCCAATACAAGTAGATGCAAATAGTTACGTTTGACAGTGGAAACCCAAAGTGATACGCCAGATGCGCACGTTGCCATGTCATTTATGGCGAATTGCCCGTTTCCGGTTGATTTCGCGCCGTAAGTAATCTGTTTACCGGATCGCTATACGGTCCCCCTGTTTTCTGTGCCGCCAAATTCAGTTAGAATGGCGCCTTAACTAATTTGATATACGTTACGCACACGGTTTAACGAGGAATAGGAAGCGGTAATAAATTTTGGATATGAGTAGTTTTAAAAAATTGGTAAATCCAATTGGGCATTGTTGTTGATTATATATATATATATATATATATATATATATATATATATATATATATATTGTGAAAAACAGTATTTATATATGAATAAATATATATATTTTTCTTGTGAATAAATAGATTAGTTTTTTTTATCAAAAAACTTTATTTATGCAAGTACTAATTATGGTTGGCAAGAAAAAAAATTGTGGCTCTTTAAATACTTTGAAATTTTGTAAACTGTAATTTTTGGCTCTTCCGTCTCAAAAGGTTGCCGACCCCTGAACTAGACGGTTGACGGCTAGACGCTTCGGATGAACAAAATTCAGGCCACTAGTTGAATGGCGCCATTTTGTAAAAAGGCTAAAATGTTAATTGAAAGAGTAATGAAGCTTTTGGGCGTGACAAGCGATTGCAAAATTAACATTAGGCTATGCTCAAAACTAAATCTGAGTTTAGCCGACTAATCTTAAGTTTATTATTATGAAAATTTGCGGTAACGGATATATTGCATGCCTTAAGCGAAAGCGCAAGGTTTTCGTCGTTTTATCGAATAAAATCGTATCTAGCAATCATATTATAGATATAAATGATATAAAAAGCACATTGTTACAAAGATAAATGACTGTTGAACTTTTTAATATTTTTTTTAAATCGATTAATTCCTATTTTTAAATAAAAAAAAGGTTTTAGTGGCTTATGGTGTGGATTTATAATGGCCCCAAGGCTTGTAAGCACGATAACTTTTGAAAATATCAATTGTTAAACTCAATCTATTTTTTAATCTCTTCATCTATCATGTGGGAAGCCACTGAATGTAAATGGCAGTGTAATTTTGTTTTGTTTAGCTATAATTAATTTTTTTCGGCTCCAAAATGGCGACATTTTCGTTGATTTGGTAGCCTTGTATGTAAATTATTTCTGTAAATAGGGCGCTATAGCCACAAAATACTTTACCGAACTTCGGCGTCAGTCGCCGTCGTGAGTGGACATTGTTTCGCTTGTTTGCAGCGGCTCAAAAAGATCGCAGTACAAATACACAATATTCGAATAACCACTTAAATATTTCATTATAATTTTTTTTATTACAATATTTTAAAAGCACAGAATAAATAATAGTAGTACGTACTAAAAGTAAATATTATCAATTTTTTTTTGTCATAAGTGACATTTTCATGGTTTTCGAGGGTGTTGAAACTTAAAACCGATAGGGTTGTCGAAATGTAAATCCATGATGGCGGCCGCAATAGGTATCAAATTTTTCATCATGGGTGTCATTTTCATAGTTATCGAGGGTGTTGAAGCCGATAGTACTGTCGAAATGTAAATCCAAGATGGCGGCTGCAATAGATATCAATTTTTTCATCTTGGGTGTCATTTTCATGGTCTTCGAGGGTGTTGAAGCCAATAGTGCTGTCGAAATGTAAATCCAAGATGGTGGCTGCAATATGTATCAATTTTTTCATCATCGGTGTCATTTTAATGGTTTTCGAGAGAGTTGAAGCCGATAGTGCTGTCGAAATGTAAATCCAAGATGGCGGCCGCAATAGGTATCAAATTTTTCATCATGGGTGTCATTTTCATGGTTTTCGAAGGTGCTGAAGCCGATAGTGCTGTCGAAATGTAACACCAAGATGGCGGCTGAATTAGGTACTAATTTTTTCATCATGGGTGTCATTTTCATGGTTTTCGAGGGTGTTGAAGCCGATAGTGCTGTCGAAATGTAAATCCAAGATGGCGGCTGCAATAGATATCAATTTTGTCATCTTGGGTGTCATTTTCATGGTCTTCGAGGGTGTTGAAGCCGATAGTGCTGCCGAAATGTAAATCCAAGATGACGACTGCAAAAGGTATCATTTTTTTTTTATCATAGGTGTCATTTTCATGGTTTTCGAGAGAGTTGTAACCGATAGGGTTGTCTAAATGTAAATCCAAGATGGCGGCTGCTGCAATAGATCAAAGTTTTTAAATAGCCACAATTTTCAACAGAGGATCGCGATTTTGATCTTGGAAATACATCAGGATAGCGTTAACTGTTAAAAATAATAAAAGTGTGTGAGCGGATGTTCAACTTGCTCTCTGCTTACGCAATTAATCATTATCGGTAATAAGACAACGTAACGTAGTGCGTTTCTAGTGGAAATTACAGTTCGACCACACCGTAATACGTCTCCGCCACAGTCACACACCAGTGTAACGTGAGGTACGTAATTACATGATAACACCAAAATATGTAAACCATCAGCAACACTACTTATCTCAATGTAACACAGGGCAGCCTCTCAGCAACACCAATCTTCCTTGCCTGCATTAGAAGAATTACCACAACGAACAGAACCACGACACTATCTTAGCACTAGTTCTCGATATACCCTCCATTCCACCTCGAACCAACCGGGTATTTTATAGACGCCCTATATATATATATATATATATATATATATATATATATATATATATATATATATATATATATATATATATGTCTTGTTTTGAGCAAACAAATTCAATGGAAGCTTTCGCTTTGCATGGTTTTAGAAAGTTTGGATGAATTCGGCTCATAACTTGTTGTTTTAAGTTTCAATTCAATATTTAAATATTTCTCAGGAAAACGTCGCCGAGTACCGGAACAAACTTGTGTCTGAAGTCGAATCTTTGCTGAACAAAGTCTCGGATTGGGAGCGACTAAATCTAGTCCAGTTTAATCCTCAGAAGATACAAGTTTGCGCGTTTATCGCTTAAATGAACCCCTTCGTCGTATCTCCTCAGTTTCAAGGCACTCCCCTTGTCGCCTCAGCCAGTATCGGAATCCTCGGCGTCGACATATCGAGTAACGTGCAGTTTCGTGGTCACTTGGAAGGGAAGGCCAAACTGGCTTCTAAAAAGCTTGGCGTGCTCAGCAGAGCGAGACAGTATATCATGCCGTCACATCGCTTGCAACTTTACAAAGCGCAAATCCGGCCTCACATGGAATACTGTTCTCATCTCTGGGCCGGGGCACTCCAGTGCCAGCTCCTTCCACTTGACCGCATCCAGCGTAGAGCGATTCGAATCGTAGACGACCGAGTTCTTGAGTTGTGAAAGAAAACCGCAGATTTGTGGGGGATTTCCGTGACAGTTATTGCGTCCATAATAGATTTAATTGCACCTCATCTTGCTATTATTTTTAATATTTGTATCGATTCTGGTGTGTTTCCTGATTTTATGAAGTATAGTAAAGTGATACCTTTATTTAAATCTGGTAGTACATTGGACCCCGCTAATTATAGACCTATTTCTCTACTACCAACTCTCAGTAAAATTTTTGAAAAAATAATTTTGGATCAATTTTTAATTTTTTTTAATACAAATAAATTACTTCATAAAAATCAATTTGGTTTTACAAGGGGTCGCTCGACGTCTGACGCCGGTGTGGAGCTTATGAAATATTTTTTAATGCCTGGGAGAATTCACAAGATGCCTTAGGTATTTTCTGTAACCTTTCTAAGGCTTTCGATTGTGTTCATCATGATACATTAATCAGGAAACTACAACATTACGGTGTAAAAAATTTGGCGCTTAGACTTATTACTTCATATTTAAGTAACAGAACTCAAAAAGTCGTCATCAATGGTAAATGTTCCTCCGGATCGGTAGATCAATGGGCGTTCCTCAGGGCTCAATTCTTGGCCCATTCCTGTTCTTAATCTATATTAATGACTTACCTTATCTTGTAGGGGACAATCACGATATAGTATTATTTGCTGACGATACCTCTTTAATTTTCAAACTTAAACGGCAGTCATTATTTATATCGTCATTATTATGACGATATAAATAATGCTCTATCGAAATTAGTACATTGGTTTACGCCAACAATTTGCTCTTAAACGGCAATAAGACAAAATGTATTAAATTTACAATACCTAATGTAAAACATTCGAAAACCAATGTGCTCTTAAATGGGGAGGAGTTGAGTCTTGTGGATACCACTGTTTTTCTTGGTATTACTATTGACGCGAAACTTCAATGTGGCCCCCATATATCTAAATTAGCAAGCAGACTTAGTTCTGCAGCATATGCTGTAAGAAAGATTAGAAGTCTCACAGATGTTGAGACAGCTAGATTAGTGTATTTTAGTTACTTTCATAGCGTAATGGATTTTTATGTTATGGAATTTTGCTATGGGGTAATGCGACTGATATTGAAGCTATATTTGTTTTGCAAAAGAGAGCCGTACGGGCGATTTATAATCTAAATTGTAAAGAGTCCCTCAGAGAAAAATTTAAAGAAATAAATATATTAACTTTGGCATCGCAATATATTTATGAAAATGTAATGTATGTACATAAAAACATAAATAGCTTTAATAAGAATAAGGATGTTCATACCTTAAACACTAGGAACAAACAAGCTTCTAATGCCAGTTACTAGACTCCACAGAATTAGTAATTCATTTATGGGGCAATGTATACGCTTTTACAACAAAATCCCAGAACATATTCAAAGTTTGTCAATAAACAAGTTTAAAAGTTTTATTAAAGAAAAACTGTACAAAAAGGGTTATTATAATATCAAGGAATACATGAATGAAAATAACCCCTGGGAATAAGGTGATTGCCACCATGCTGGTTCTATGAAAATTCATTTAAAATTGTATAAACAAAATTATTGTTAAGTGAAATTATGTTTAAAAAAAAGTCCCGCTGGGTTTCTTGCTGGTTCTTCCCAGGACAGAGGTATTTTCCGAACCAGTGGTAAATAAAATAATGACTTTCAATAAGTATTATGTAATAATCCATATTAAATAAAATCATTCCATTCTATTCTATTCTTTCTGATCGGCTCGATACACTGGCACTGCGTAGAGATGTTGCATCTCTTTGCGTATTTTATCGCATTTACCACGGGGAGTGCTCTGAGGAATTGTTCGGACTAATTCCAGCCGCTTAATTTCACCATCGCACATCGCGGCAAAACTTGCGATACCATCCATACCACCTGGATGATTGGCGGTCCACCACTGTACGATTTAGAAGATGTTTTCTTCCTCCCAGAAATTCTCTATGGAATTGTTTACCACCGGCGATTTTTCTGGACCGATACGACTTAGGGACCTTCAAGAAAAGAGCCTACTCCTTTTTAAAAGGCTGGCAACGCATCTGCAATTCCCCTGGTGTTGTGGTTGTTCATGGGCGGCGGTAGTCACTTACCATCAGGTGAGCCGCATGCTCGTTTACCCCCTCTCCTATAAAAAAAATGCAAGAGAACGCTTGCTCGCACGAATATGTTGATCCAAAGATAGTCAGCACTCCAAATGCCAACTTCTTCACCTCACTGTAGCAATCTGGAAGACTATTCCATGCGTCGAATACAAGTGCCTCAACTCGCGGCATTTCATTTAAAGCTGTTAATTTTTGTTGCGTTACGTACATACATTTCTGGACCTCCAACTCTTTCAACTTGCTTTTCAACTCTGTAAATTTTCAACTACACAAAGCTTTACGTTTTAAATAGATCAATTGCATTTCTAGAGATCCATATCAACTCCAAATGGCTCAGTGTGGATCGATTTTTAAATGTTATTTTTTATAAAGTAAATAATATTTGCGTATGAAACTAAAGAGCCGCAGCTTCACATCCAAAGAGCCGCATGTGGCTCGCGAGCTGCAGGTTGCCGACCCCTGGTCTAGTTGAAAGAAATTAATAGGGTGACCATGCCATGTAATGTCGCTGGTCTGTGCCTAATTATGCGCTTTGTTATATTATGTAGACGCACGCGGCTTTAGGGTGGCCCTTGGGCCACTTCAGCCGCACCTTAACCTACTGTCGTTGATAATACAAGATGTAGAGATAGATGCAATGTTGTATTAGACACATCAACTGAATATCATTCAGGACGCTACTTGGACAGAGCCGTTTATTAAAAAGGCTACGCGGTTATGCTAGGCTGTTAATGTTATATAAAATGTTCGCGGCTTTGTTTTTAAAGATAAAGATAAAGATACATTTATTGCATAACTGTGTACAATATGATCTTAATAGAAAAAACATATAGTTTTAGGCTCAACAGTCTACCCATGTCGGATATGCAACAATGAAAAATAAATTTAAAATTAACTACTTACTAAGATTACTTTTACTAAAATACTCATTGAGATTGTAAAAAACATTTTCAATTAACAATTTCCTTAATTTTGTTTTAAACATATTTCCATTTAATTGCTTAATAGCTAGTGGTAACTGGTTGTATACACGGATAGCAGTAATATAGGTACTTTTATAATAAATCATATTTCTAATAATAGGTAAGTTTATATCATATTTATATTTTTCGCGATGGGTTTTCTTTAAATCAGATTTCAAATTAAAATATTGCATGTTGTTTTTTTACAAATAGGCATAGTTCGAGGATAAAGATTCCAGTCAATGTTAAGAAACCCTTCGTTCTGAAAATATCTCTTAATGATTCGGTACTGTGCATGTTATATATTGTTCTAATACATTTTTTCTGGAGAACGAATGTGGATTGTACATTTGTTGAGTTTCCCCAGTATATGATACCGTAAGTTAGGAGTGGATAAACGCTTCCAAAATAGGCATTTCTAGTGACACTTACATTTGTACTCTCTGCGAGGATGGACAATGCGTAACATGCACTGGATATCTTTTTATTTATTTTTTCAATATGTGCCTTCCAGTTTAGATGTTGATCTATTTCGATTCCTAGAAAATTTATGCTCTTTACTTCTTCGACCGCTATATCAATCACGGTTATATTTAGTTTGGCAGGTATACTTTTGTAATTTCTAAATTGTATAAGTTTGGTTTTTGACAGGTTTACTTTCAAGTTTATTGACTGCAACCAATCAGTAACTATTATCAATGTTTTGTTTATTTCCTTTTCATAATCAATATCATTTGAGTCATCATTAGAAATAAATATAGTTGCATCATCGACATACATTACGCATAGGTGGGTAATTATGTTTGGGAGCTCGTTAATATATAATAGGAATAAAGAGGGACCCAATATACTGCCTTGGGGTACACCCAGTATTACATTTTCAAATTCAGATTTAACTACCTCCACCATTTTTGTAGTTTCTTTATATATCTCTATAACTGTTGCTTGCATTCTGTTATTTAAATAATTTTCTATTAATTGAAGTGCTAGTCCTCTTATTCCTATGCCTTCTAATTTATTTAACAGAATATCATATTTTACACAGTCAAATGCTTTTGACATATCAATAAAAAGAGCAGCACATTGGTTTTTTTCATTGATTTTATGCCAAATGTTATTAAATCATTTATATATTGCCAGAGATGTAGTTTTATTCTTTTGAAATCCGTATTGGTTTACATTCAAAATATTGTTGATTTCCAAAAATTTTGTGATTCTAATATATATTACTTTTTCAAAAATTTTCGAAAAACTTGGTAACAGTGCAATAGGTCTATAGTTATTTATGTCGTGCTTTGATCCTTTTTTATATAATGGTTTTATGAGAGCTTTTTTTAAATTATTGGGAAATTCTCCTGTTTCCAACATTTTGTTTATGATATGTACAAGCGGGTCAGCAATAAAAGGTATGCTTTCTTTGATTACTTTAATGGGTATATTATCATATCCGTAGCTGGGTTTGTTTTTTAATTTTTTAACTATGTTTATTATTTCACATTTATCTACTGGATAAAGGAACATACTTTTCAAGTTAGAACTGTGTTGTGGTTTATAGTTGTTTGATATTAATGTGTTACTGTTTTGGTTAATATAGTAATGGTTGAAAGTACTTGCTAGTTTTACAGGTGACTTTATGACATTTTCGTTTTGCACTATGTAGTCTATTGTAGGTTGAAGGACATTTGTACTTTGGGTTTGTCGTTTAATTAATGCCCATGTGGCTTTAGTTTTGTTTGTACTAGATTAGATAAATTTGGCATTAGAAATTCTTGTAGACTCTTTTATTACACGCTTTAGGATTTTACAGCAGCGAACGTATTTAATTTTATGTTCCTGCGAGCCCCTGTATTTTGTTTGAAGGTACATTTTACGTTTACTTTTACTTGAGACTATGATACCTTTGGTTTTCCAGGATGTATCTTTTTTATACCATATTTTAACTTTTTCAGTTGGAATACAAAGATCAAATACAAGTTTAAATAAATTAATAAATTCTTCATAAGCACCGTTTGCATCCTTATAGTAATACACGTCCTCAAATTTTATTTGAGAGATGTATTTTAAAAATATTTCAATGTAATAATTTATGTTATGTCTCATTTTGTACCAGTATTTTTCTCTGCAACTTACACTACAGGGTATCTTTATGACTTGGCCTGTATGGTCTGATATACCCAAATCCCATATTTCCGCTTTGTATTTCCGATTATTTGTGATGATGTTATCAATGCATGTTGCAGAATGTGATGTTGATCGTGTTGGTTCATTTAAGGTTAGGTGCAAATTATATTTTTTTAAAGTGTTTTTAAATAACTCACTTTTGCTGGAACAGAGTGTGTGTCGTGTGTCTATATTAAAGTCACCCAGAATAAATATTTTTTTATTCATGGATCTTAATCTGATAGTAAGTTTAAATAATAATACCTCAAGTTTTTCAATAAACAGGCTAATATTACTGTTAGGCGTTCTGTACATACATAATATATACCAATTTGTTTCTGGAATTATTATACCACAGCACTCAAAGTGATTTTTTGTAAAACTAGGTGGCACTGGTCGCCGGTGGGTTAAGCCTATTGTTTTCGAACGAAGTTCTTTATCGGACGGCACGGATTTGTCGGATGGGGGCTAGGTGACAAAAAATGTAAGATTTTTCCGTCACGACCCCTTCTGATGTAGTGCAGACGGCCTTCGTGACTATAAGGAAGCGAAATGGAAGAATATCCATCTCCCCCCACTTTTTTTTATCTTGCCATGAAAGAAATATTATTTTATTTTAATTGAAACTTCATTTTAATAGACGCTAGTAATTCATTTACTTGTATTTGTTAATCAATAATATAATACGTTTATCAATAATAATGTACTATGAAAGGAACTTCGTTCCAACCGTACTCACAAATGTTTTCATTTATGCTAATAAGCTTAAGTTTATATTATACTACCGCTACGCCCCGACTTCGGACGGGTGATTTCTGTCATCAATCAGAGATTATTTTGTTCTAAATACTATACGATTATAGTAATTACAATATTTATACTAAATATATACAAAATAAATGTAACATAACATAAATATATAAAAATTAATGTTTGCTTATTCCTATTTTATGCGCAGCCATACCGTTCATCAGACTGCGCTAAAACTGTCAACTTATTGCTTGCACTTGCGCGAAGGTTATAGGCACAGTACAATGAGGGCATCCACGCCTTTTTCTGCCACCAGAGCGGCGCCACTTTACAGTGAGGTAAAATATTTGACAGATTTCATAGCGAGGACGATAATTTCTTAGGAAAATGTAGTTTTTAAGGTTTCTTTCTGTATTATTAATTATATTTTATATTAATTGCATTAGAAATGAATAAACCAAACTATAAATATAACTAAAAGATGATTTAAAAAAAAAGAGTTATAATGTGCAAAAAATTAAAAATCAAACCACTGACGCATTGTGTTGTGTATTAATATAGTACTCTAGATAATGAAAAACTATTATTTAAAACTGATTTCTCAACTAACTGACACTGTGTAACAAAAAACTCACACAACTAGCGACATCTGGTGAGTGGAAGATTATTAGCCCTCATTAAATTGAAACAGGTGGCGCGCGTATCGCACCGCCGAATTCATATGAAAGATATAATATATCATTCTATTTCAATGAAAATATTATTATTCCTAATTATACAACATAACTCTTCCAAATTCAAAACGATATACCCACAATTATTTTATCTGCGGCAGCAACGCGCCGGGTACCAGCTAGTACCGAGAGTGTTAACTGCGGCTCAAACGCACCTTGCCCTATTCTCGATTAAGATTCTAAATACAGAAGCGATATCACCACTGAGGAATCATACCGTTGAGAACAACAAAGGAGTGGATTAATTTGCCAGTATCTATCTTTGCATCCGATTATAATGTGGATGTCTTCAAAGCAATAGTGAACAGGCTTTTGTTAAGTGTCTCAAGTCAGTGTGATTTGATGTTCGATTGTATCACGACTTACTAAGTGTGATTAAGTAGTAAAGCACTGGTTTAGATAATTACAAAACAAAATAGAAAATGACAATGAAAAAGGAGGAGGTACGCAATTCGACTGTATATTTTTTTCTTTTTTTTTATGTATGTTACCTCATAACTTTTTCCTGGTAGAACCGATTTCGTTTATTCTTTTTTTTATTTCATAGCTGGTGCTTCTCCTGTAGTCCCATATAAATTTGATCAAGGTCTGACTAATAGTTTTTGAGTTATTCTTAATATTTTATATTGAAGTCAGTTGTACAAAATTTTTAATTTTTAATTATATATGACCTACAAATAATTGTTCCGTGCATGGATGTTTGTCTATGAGCAAGTTATGTATGTAAGACGTCTCCACAATATCATAAGGAAATCTGCAGGGAAAACATTTAAAAATAGTACCAAAGATACAACTATTTCCGATTAGAAATCCTTCGTATAGATGTAAATATTTTCGAAGCTCTAAGTCCTCCAAAAAGCGATGTTTAAAAAAGTGGCTGTAGCCTGTTGTTGTGGATAGTAAAGGCTACGTAACTTAAAGGTTGAGGCTTCGAATCCGCCGTTCCACTGTTGTTGTAAATCACTCCTTAGACAAGAGACGAGAACATTTGTTGTGCTGTGTTAATAGCATTGCGAAAGACCAGGCTCTCACAGAATACCAGCGTAAAATAGCTGCGTAATGCTGCTGCGTTTCGTACGGAGAGTGTATAGAACCGAAGGCCCTTTTTACTGGAAACAAAGCATTCCTCATTAGTACTTAGGGGTGATAACGCATCTGTATTTCGATTCTTAATGAAATATACATAGATGTTAATGAGGTGTGGTAGCTCAAATGGTTAGCGCTCGCTGTAAGCTTCACAGTACTCGAACAACTCGGGTTCGATCCCCGCCGGCACCAATGAAATTGTTAATTGCAATTTTAAGCGCTGATTTACCACGTGCTCGGCGGTGAAGGAAAACATCGTGAGGAAACCTGCATGTTTGAGAAATAAGAAAAAAATATTTCCGAAGGCATGTGAAGTTCGCCAACACGCATTGGGGCAGCGCGGCGGACATTTCCTTCTCCTAAAACCCTCTCAGAAATGAGAGGAAGCCCATGTGATGTGATGTGCCCAGCTGTGGGACGTAAATGGCTGCAACTTTACTTTATTTTACTTAGATGTTGATGCTTATAGGCCACAGCATGCACTTACCATCAGGTGGACTATGTGCTTGTTTGTCGTCCTTATTGTATATAAAATAAAATAATGAGAGCGGGTAGCGTGACCTTGACGAGTTGACAGTAAAGCCCAACCTTTTGCTTCATATTCGCGGTGTGCAATAAAGGAAGCTAATATTACAGTGGTGAGACTTCACTTGTCCTGATTTCCAGGACAACGTAATTAACGACCTCAGCGAAATCTACTGTTTAGACAAGCGCCGCCAGTAGCTTGTTGCGAACCTGGAGACAGGCCAAGACAAGTCGCGTCTGTCGACGACCCTCTATACACATGTCGTGTCAAGGAATCGAACTCTCCTTTAATAGTACTTAAGGTTTCTTTATACGCACGGTTGATTCTTTACTAGATTCCCTCGATTTCTATGTACTTAACTTAAGAAATAAATAAAGAAACATGATAGATCATAAAAAAGAACAACAAAGAAACAGAATCTGTTAATTTGTTTGTTTAAAATTTTAGAATTTAGGTAAACATAGAACCGAAGAGTTGGTAAGTTAAAAATGAAAATTTTTGAATTGCCGCTTTTTAAATCTAAGTAAAAATTATGTCTGACCTAAAACGCGAATTCAAAAAAAACGTAGTAAAGTTAATAAAAAAAGGTAAGTAAAACATGGGTGAAATTAGTGGTTGGCTCGTCCAAGGAACCAAGCTAGCGAGAAATATTAACGTGTAACTTAAATTCAAAGTATGAAAAACCCCTCGATAAAAACAGCTGATGACCTTGAAACGGCTGCACTGATTTTGATAAAACATATCTAAGAACCACCGCACCCAAATCGGTTCAGCCGTTTAAGAGCTACGGTGCCACAGACAGACACATAGATAGACAGACAGACATACATAGCGGTCCATTGAGTTATATGTACTACGTACTAGAGAAGCCATTCCAAACAAAAATTGTGTCCTACTCTATGTCTTACTTACTCGCGACTACTACTCCCGCGCATGCGCGAAGACTTTAATTTGATATTAAAATAAGATATTAATATAAAATATCTTAATTTAATCTAAACAAACATATTATATTTCTAAATAAAATGTAATAATAATTATTTTATGGGATTTACAAATCTTCAATTTACGCAATATTTAGTTTGTACGGATTGCAGTACAGTTCAGTTGAACATAGTCAATGTTCGGAATGACTTCTCTAGTACGTAGTACATATAACTCAATATAGCGGTCAAACTTATTACAGCCCTCTTTTTGCGTCAGGGGTTAAACATAATAACCAAGTATTTCTGTATTTCTTTAGAAGTATTCGATCTTATGTCTCTTAGATAACAACGCGTTTAAATTTTGATACTTAGTATAGATAGCTATTGGTGCTTATGAGCTACAACTTCCACTTACTTATCAGGTGGACTATGTGCTCATGCACCTTTACTGTTATTAGAAGAAAATATTAACTTTTAAACAGAGAAGAACCAGTAATCATTTTAATTCGTCATATCCATATCATTCCGTGGATGTCGTAAGAGGCGGCAGAGGGAAATGAAACAAGAGACTATCAGCAGCATCTTCCTGATAACAACTTGATAATAAACTACGGTCGCTACTAAACTACTCTATTACTAAACTACACTACGTTACAAGTTTTTTTAAAAAAAAACGTTACAATTTTTGCAAATGTCTCCTCTATTATAGGCTATAATTAACGAATGAAAGCTACAAGGTGTATGCCGGGACCCTTATTATATTTCTTAGCTATCAGTCGCTAAATCTTAATAGATCTGCGCGCCTGCTTTCCTTTCTAACATGAATTCTGCCTGTTCGCAGTCGATCGTCGCTCACTGTCCCTGTTTCCTTATTTGTCTTATTTCTATTCATGTTTACTTCAAATTTGCATTTCTCGATATCGACTCTTGAATAGGTTAAAATCTGCATTTCTATATTTTGTGATAAATCAGTAATTTTATTTAACAGAAGAATATTATTAAAGATATATAGTTAGTAACTACAGATACAGTGAATCTGGGAAATGCCAGAAAGATATCATGGCTTCCGATGGATGGCGCTATAACCATCTCTTTACGTCATGCGAAAATATTTAGACTGAGCAGTAATGTTTTTACATGGTAGAGCCATGCTGCAGCTATATTAGTAGTATAGTTGTAGCACGAATGGTTCGGCTCGACCGGGGAAGGACCACGCTGTCACAGAATACCAGCTTAATGATTTTGTGTTTGGTATGGTGAATGTAGGGAACCGGAGACCAATTTTACTGGAAACTAGGCATTCCATCTTAGTCCTCATGGGTGACAATGCATCTGCATCTTGATTAGTAATCGAGGATAGATGTAGATGTCTATAGGCCACAGCTACTACTATCAGGTATACTGTGTGCTCTTTTGTCAGCCATATCCTATAAAAAGGTGTATGAGCGAGGCGTCTGATACTGCGATGATTAATCCAACTGTCGAGGGACATGAGAAATACGTGGATATCGTAAGAGGCGATGGAGGGAAACTGAATCGCAGAATGGACAGCAGCATCTTCCTGATAACAGCTCAAACAAACAAAACAAACCCTAAATAGTAAAAAGCCTGCCAAGTTTTTTTTTATAGGAGAGGGGCAAACGAGCATGCGACTCACCTGATGGTAAGTGACTACCGCCGCCCATGAACAACTGCAACACCAGGGCAACCAGGGGAATTGCAGGTGCGTTGCCGGCCTTTTAAAAAGGAGTAGGCTCTTTTCTTGAAGGTCCCTAAGTCGTATCGGTCCGGAAAAATCGCTGATGGCAATCGATTCCACAAGGAAGTCGTGCGAGGAAGAAAAAATCTTCTAAATCGCACAGTGGTGGACCGCCAATCATCCAGATGGTGTGGATAGTATCGGGAGTTCAAAGTGTGGCAACTATGGCAAAATCGACCCTTTGAGACAATCTATGTGGTAGGCCTATGTTCAACAGTGAACTTTTATAGGCTGTAAGGGATGGATGCATTAGTTAATGTCCTTGTATAAATGTTACAGTAATTTTCTCTTTATTTATTGTTTATTAAAGACCGTCTCTCAGTTTGACATTTGACATCAATGAATATCCTATCACATTACTTCCACACGTCGTGGGTTGCCTGGAAGAGAATGCTAAAAGGAATTAAGTCCGTTTTTTGTAATTCTTTTTCTCGAAGTGTGTAATAAAGAATAAAGAAATAAATGTTAATTTAGTTTAAAGTTCATTAAACCTTCCGGCTGAGAGTTAAAGAGATTTAAGTAAATAAAGATAGAAACAATAAAATATTGAACTTTCTTCCAATTATATATGTTCCAGCGATATTACGTTCACTGTAAAGCTGTTATCGCAACCACCCCAACATCAGTCACAGGGGAGCAACCCCCACAAGATGTCACCGACAAAAACCAACGCTCTACTTAATCCATGGCTTAAGGAATTTTTCAATCAGGCGCATACATGCGACTTCATAATTCGTTTCACAGTTGGACCGCATGAGAATCCTGGCGATAACGATCTTATTCATTCTAAAATGCGCTCTCTCGTCTAGCACTTTAGATTTAATATAATTTTGAGACGGAGCCGAAGTTAGAAAAAAGGCGAAATGGCGCTTACAATAGGCCGCGGTCATTGAAACAAATCTGTTAGGGGCTTCGTCGAGGGTAAACATATAGTTGACAGGCCCACCGAGTCGTTAAGAACACTTGACTTCATACTGCAATGGATTACTCTAGTAAATATATTTGGGGTCTAAATTTGTTTGTGAACAAATTTTTGATGTCCAATTTGGATTTAAAAATGCTAATTTATAAGTTTTTCAATTGTATATTTAGACAAATTAAGGTTCGAGAGACTCCAAGACATCTTCTATTCAGGTATTCCTCAAAGCCTAAAAATAAGTGTGTACAACTAGTTCGTGTTGCCAGTGATAACTTATGGATTTGACCTGATCTTTCACTGCTGCTCGTAAAGAGCTATGTTTCGAGTTTACTAGCGTGATGGAATTCACGATGAAGGTATCCGCAATAGAACCAGAGTAAACGATATAGTCCAATAGATCAGTAAGTAGTTTTAACAGTGGTAGAGCCACGCGGCAGCTTTTGCTGTCGCACGGATGGGCCGGCTCGAACCGGGGTGGTACCACGACCTCACAGAAAACCAGCGTGAAGTAGAGGTTTACTTCTGCGTTTTGCTTGGTGAGTGCAGGTGGCCGGAGGCCCTTTTTACTGGAAATGAGGCATTCTATCTTAGTTCTCACGGGTGACAACGCATCTACATTTTGATTTGTAAATGAGGATAGATGTAGATGTCTATGGGCCGCAGCAACCACTTACCATCAGATGGAATGTGTGCTCGTTTGTGACCCTTATCCTATAAAAAAAAAGCTTAAGTGGCATTACACCAGTCATTAAGCTCAAAGAAAGAAAGGTCGAGTAGCAATCTCGTACTGGTAAACGGTGTTGGACGGACCCCACCAGATGGAGTGACAGCCTGGTCAGACATGTAGGAAGGGAATGGATGCACGTAGTCCATGTATTATTATTTTTCTTAAGGTCAGGCCTATGTTCAACGGTGAACTCGTAAAGGGCGGTACCTTGATTTCGTCCGCGTGAATTTATTACGATTTCATGAGTTTTAATGTTTTGATGTGTCCTGCCCAGTCTGAAAAGCATCTCCCACTCTCAACCAATTGCGTGCACTATCCTCACCACCACCAATCCCAGCACCACCACTCCCAACACCACCATACTAGGAACGACACACCACCCTCGATAATAAGACACGTGTTTCGCCTCTATACGAGGCATCCTCAGGTGAAATAGGCTCTGCGGAGGATGACCACTAAGTGCTTTTATTTTATTAAGCAAATTAAGTTCTAACAACTGTCTGTAATATATAATGTACTCTGTGCTAACAACTTCAATATAATGGATTTCCGCAAAGTAACGCATGATTCTTTTAATTATTATAATATTATTTTCGCGCGGAACCCTAATTCTTTTTCTAAAATGAAAGTAGCCTAAGTTACTTCTTATAACATCAGCATCTGCCATTGGAAGTCCCGTCAAAATTATATCCAGCCATTTTGGAGATTAGCCGTAACAAACACACAGCCAGGCAAAACTCACAAAAATTGTTGTTTTATTTTTGTTATAAGTACCGTATATTTGTTATAAGTACCGTATATACTTTCATATGCATTAAGTAAAAATTATTTTGACATTACAAACATACACTCAGTTTCATTTATTTGTATAGATAAGTAGTTAAAGTTGTATTGCCCGAATTATTAGACTTTAATCAATAATGCTAAAAAAAGACTTTACCAAATGTTCTTAACCCCTGACCTCGGTTGTTATATCATTTCAAACGTCTATAGTTCAAAATTGGACGGCGTCAGTGCGCCCGCACAGCCACACGCATTGTTCACCGACAGACGATAAACATCGTGTTAGTCAATCATAATACCACCTATCCCTACAAAAGGTCACTCAGTTATTATGCAACTAACGACTTTAAATTTAAAGTAATTAGGGCCAGTTTTGCGGCGACTGGTCGAATAATTTATGGCTATTAATTGAAAAATAGAGCATTAGGTTGCGAATGGTTTATGATAATTCGAAAACTGCAGGGCGTTGACTTTGTATTACTTAGTTAGATTTGTTTTAGAATTATAATATACCTTTTTTTAGATTTTTTACATATTTAAGTGTACTAACTATAGCGTCTTAAAGCTAACATTGCTGATAGCATGACTAATATTCCTTGTAATCGCCTCAAGAAGCTTAAGCACTTATATATTATATTAACTGTTTATTCATTAATTCATTCATCGTCCATTACAACCCACCAAAAATCCACTGTTGAACATAGGCCTCCCCATAGATTGTATGATAAGAGTGATATTTTCCATAGTAGTCACGCTTTGAAGGGGATTTGGTAACCGCACTTTTACTATTATTTATGGCGTTTTCCTGACCAAATAACCTTGAGCATGCAGTGCACTGTCGCCCGCACTCTGCGTACGCCATTTTCACACAATTTTTAGAATTAATTTTAATTAAAAAAGAAAAGCTAACTTTAAAAATTAAATAAAACGTGAATAATATAGATTTTTAAATTATCTATCCATTAGTTTAATCCTCAAATGATTAGAGCGTTACCAATAATTTTAGTCAATTTTTAAAAGTAGATTTTATATGTATTTATAACACATAAAAACAAATTAGAACGTGGAATGTGATGATAGGATATCAAACATTAACAATGTGCTTTTAGATGTAGTTTATTTCTCATAACTGATGAGATAATAGTCTCTGAATAAAGACGAAAAACGCACTATCGCAAGGTTTTGGTCGGGGTATCGCTTTAAGCCATAATCTAGAACGTACCCATCTCCACTTTCAGTTTTCCTATGTCGTCGCTTACATTTCCCATTTGGCGATACGGGGTAAAGATTTATAATTACTCCGCCACTACACGCCAAGTATCGCTAATAAAATTGACATGTGTCAAAGTCAATCAATATGTTACCAAGTGCCACCTGTCTTCTTAATAAGTCGTTGGCTCTTCTTTCTCCGCTGCATATATATCTCTTCAGCAGGAAATAAGCGTGCGACATTCGGTCGACTACTTTATTTGAAACGTTTTTGCTTATACAATAGTACCTTTACAATATACAAGAGTACCTTTAACCGACGAGCGTGTATGCGTAGGTATATGGATGTGGAGGAAGCGAGAGAGGTGTGTCAGGATCGTGCCAAATGGAAGTCCGTAGTCTCTAGCTACCCCTCTGGGTGACAGGCGTGAGTGTTTATGTATATGTATGTATTATGTTTTTGCTTATTATTAGGAAATAAATGATCTTAATAAAAATAAAGCCGTTTAAAAATCTAACCCAATAACATTCCTTTCACGTTATCGAAATATATAATTTGGTTAGCGAAAAACATTAGTAATATTACTACTAAAAAAGAACCAGAACTCGAACGTTTTCTTCTGCTAAGTTTAGTCCTGGCGTTAGCCTAATTTTTTCCTCGATTAATATAAAGTATATTTTCATTTCATTAAAGTATTTTACGTATGCGCATATTTTTTTTTCGAGCATAATATATTATTTCTCGAGCGTCAATATATTATCTAAAAGTACATTACTTTAGTCCAACCTTGTAAGCGGGCGCGGCTAAGGTTGTATCAGTCTAGTCTATTTTGAAATTTTAAAAGCCCTTTAGTTGTCTGTTCTTTAGTTATTATATTACCAACTTAGCGACGTACAAAATGTTTTTAACAAATCAAATAAGGATTCAAAACAGTCTCGACATACCGACGAAGTGCCCACAGTTACCGGTAATTGTAGAACGTATTAAATCTAACACTGCAAAGCATTTTTTTATAACAAAATACGGGTCTAAGTTATATATAAAGGCGCCGACAATGTCGATTCAACTAATAAATTTGAATCAAGATCAAAGATACGAATGATATGATTGGCCGATGAATCTAGTCGGTGCCAGGACTACCTTGTATTTTGAAAGATAGGGACAAACATAATAAATATTATTTTCAAACTTATACTTACATGATTATTTAGAAGATGTTTTAAATTTATAATATTATAGTGTTTGTAATAAAATTAAATATAAATATAATACGATATTCGAAATTTTCCAATAGTGTTCTTAATGAGGGCATCCACGACTTTTTCTGCCACCAGGGCGGCGCTACTTTACAGCGAGGTAAAATATTTGACAGATTTCATAGCGGGGACGATAATTTCTTAGGAAAGTGTGGTTTCTTTCTGTATTATTAGTTATATTTTATATTAATTACATTAGAAATGAATAAACCAAACTATAAAAATAACTAAAAGGCGATTTTTTTTAAAAGAATTATAAAGTCCAAGTTATTAAAAATTTAAATTACTGACGCATTGTGTTGTGTATTAATATAATACTCTAGATAATGATAAACTATTATTTAAAGCAAATTTCTCAATGAAGTGACACTGTGTAACAAAAAACTTTACCTCAGTCACAACTAGCGACATCTGGTGAGTGGAAGATTGTTAGCCCTCATTAATCCTAATGTGTAAAACGTCCAACTTCCTCGTGAAAGACCGTAATCTATGAATATGTTTCATCCTCTTAATATACAGGGTTATTTTGCAATAATCGGCTAAATTTGCAGAGAAGGTTCAGAATAAGTAATATAGGCAATTGGTGAAGAGATGTTAATAAAAAAAAATCTCAATCATTCTATCCTTTTTATATTTTAAAGTCAAAATGCGTGGTAACGCATTATTTTAACTGATTTTATTTCACACGCACACATTCGTATGGGTCGATCGGTAGGCGAAAACGTTGTTGCCCATAAATCACATTGAATTTGGGATAATTTCAAATAAAATTAGAAGCATTATTTACTCGTATTTTCAAACTTAAGTTCAAAATTCAGCTACTCTTTGAAAAATAATCTTTTATTTCTTTCTTTTTTGTCGCTGTGCCTTCTGTTTTGTCTAAGTTTTAAGATTATGAAGGAGTACAGGATAGTTAGTTCCCAGACGTGACATCATATGAGAATCTCTAGCTTTGTTCTTTTGTATTTAGCTGTAGATGTTTTTTTTTTTTATAAAACTAAAGCCACAAACGAAGTTACAACCACCTGATGGTAAGTGGTTACTGCAGTTTATGAAAACCTGCAGCTAACTTCAAACAAATGAAGCTACAGATGCGTTGTCACTTCTAATGAGTAAGACGGAATGCCTCACAAGCTGGCTGGATTAATACTGGTTCTCTATACGTTTTAGACCGGAACACAGGAGAGCAAGCAGTTCTATTTGGTGGTAAGAATACGTAAAAGATAAAGATGTGTCAATGAGTTGCAATAGTCACTTAACTCAGGTTGATGATCGCAAATGAAATTAGTTGAGAATTCAAGGTATATAAGCACGATAGAGCCATGCTGCAGCTGTATTATATTTAGCCTTGTACAGACTAAACGTTACAATGTACGCGTAATTTTTATTAAAATTTTATGCGTGGTAGAGCCATACTGCAGCTATATTAGTAGTATAGTTGTAGCAGGAATGGGTCAGCTCGACCGAGGAAGGACCACGCTCTCACAGAATACCAGCGTAAAATAGCAGCTTAACACTGCTGTGTTTCGTATGGTGAGTGTAGAGAACTGGAGATCCATTTTTCTGTAATAGAGGCATTCCATCTTAGTCCTCACGGGAGACAACACATCTGCATTTTTATTCTCTATTGAGGATGGATGTAGATGTCTATGGGCCACAGCAACCACTTACCATCAGGTGGATTAAGTGCTTGTTTATAAACCATAAAAAAAATTGTTTTATTCATGGTTTTTTAAATAGTCAACAAAGTCAGGAATTTATTACACGGCCTTCCGATTGCAATTTAATTGGCATTGTATCGACGAGGACATTATTTGTGCTGCTGTAGTGTTAGACAAGCTTAGCACCATTTTTTTCAACCAACTTTAAAAAAAGAAGGAGGTTCTCAATTCAACTGCATTTTTTATGTATGTAACCTCAGAACTTTTTTCTAGGTTAACCGATTTTGATGATTCTTTTTTTATTTGAAAGCTGATGCTTTTCTTGTGGTTCCATATTAATTTGATTAGATCTGACTAATAATTTTTGAGTTATCCTTAATAAACCGTATTTGATTGACTTCGACCACATTGATGATGTTCTCATTTTATTTATATCAAAATTTTGATTTTACCACTTGTTAATGAAACGAGACTACGAATAAAACTGAAAAGCTTTTAGAATTACCTTAAAAATTACAATATGGAATAAAATTAAGAATTATCCTAATACATATAAAACGTTTGGTAATACTGCTCGGCGTGGCGGAGACGCCATAGATAGCTCAAATAACTAGATTTGCGTAGTGAGGAATTTGTTTTCTTTTCGGCCCTGTCTACCCATAAAGGTCGAAATTTCTTCCAAATAGGGAACGCATAACGAATGCTTTTAGTGGACCTTTGACGGCGACGTGACCATTGGACATTTAGAAATTAGGGACCTGGAAACATACATGCCTTGGAAAATACTGTGCAGTTGAAAACTGTGCCTGGGACAGCGCAAATGTGTTTTTCGATATACCTATTAGAATTTTGCTAAGTATATGGTTTAGTTTTAAATCTCACTTAATAAGAAATTTTATTTTACTTATTTCAATACCTCTCAGAAATAAGACGAGGCCTGTGCCCAGCAGTGGGACGTATATATCTTGTAGCTTTAACTTTTTTTTAAACTTTTCAATACCTCATTTCTATGTTATACACACGGAGCAAATACAATATGACGATGTTAGAACATACAATATTATTTCGCCGGGTCAGTGGTGCAGTGGCATAAAAATGAATTGCAGCGTTTAGTGTCGCGGGTTCGAATTCCGAACGGACGAAGTATTTGTATGATCTTTAAATAATTGTTCCGAGTTTATATGTTTGCCCTTGTAAAATTTATGTCTGTAAACTGCCTCCACGATACAGGAGAAAATCCTACTGTCTGCTCTTCTTCTACAGCTGTTTCAATTCTATTGCTGGTCTGTTTTTTTTTGTTTACATTAAATATTTATGAAATTTGGTGTTAGAGTTTTTGAAGAAATTTTCGTTCATTATTTGGCCACCAAGATGCTCGTTAACATTACACTTAGTAACTAACGTTAATTCCTGACTGTATTTTTTTTATAAAACTGAAGGAACAAATGGACTTACAGTTCACCTGATGGTAAGTGGCTGCTGCAGCCCATATACACCTGCAACCATCTTCAAGCAAAGAAGGTTATAGATGCGCTGTAACATTTGAGGACCAAGATTTCTTTTATAAGATAAGGGAGGGAAACAAGAAGTAAGGTAAGAAGAAAGAACAGAGTAAGGAAGAGAGACAAACAAGTACACAGTCCACCAGCACGGCTAGCACAGGCTAGGGACATAAAATGTATCCCCCGATTATATCCACTAACAAGAGATAAAGTTATCTTGTACCCATGCCAAAGCACGGCAACGGGGAGAAGTATATCCCCGTTTGATATAACGAGTGTCTACTCATTATATCAAACGGGGATATACTTCTCCCCGTTCCATGCTGCGGACAGGGGATATATGTCTATATATCCCCTGTCCGCAGGATGGAGCCAAATGAAAGATAATAATTATGCTTTTTTAACATTTGAAAGTTACCATTTTATCCTAGTTCATTGCACGTGGGTGTAAGTTTATATTCATACAAAAAATCTATCTAAATCTATCTCCCATTTTATCTACTGTGGATATTATATCCACCGGTGAGCCCATGCTTGAAGGGTGGATAAAACTAAGCGAGGGGATAAACATTTTCTCCTTTCCCCGGGGATAACATTGACTACTGTCCATGCTAGCCCTAAGTGTATGTGGTAGACATCTACATCTATCCTAAATTAAAAATCAAAATGCAGATGCGTTGTCTCACCCCAAAAGAGTGAGATGGAATGCTTCGTTTTATTGAAACCTCCGGTTCTCTACACTAACCATACGAAACACAGCAGCATTGAGCTGCTATTTTACGCTGATATTCTGTGAGAGCGTGATCATTCCGCGGTCGAGACAATCCATTCGTACTACAATCAGTATAAAGCTGCCGCACGATCCTACTACGTAAAAATTGTTTCAGTTGTATATTCAGTCAGATTATAATTAAGATGATGAATAACTTTTTTTATACGTGGTAGAGCCATGCTGCAGCTGTGTTTCGTATGGTGAGTGTAGGGAATCGGAGACCCGTTTTACTGGAAAAGAGGCATTCTATCTTATTTAGCCCTCACGGGTGATAACGCATTAGCATTTTGATTCTTTATTGAGGATAGATGTATAGTTGTAGATGTCTATGGGTCATAGCAACCACTTACGCTCAGGTGGACTGTGTGCACGTTTGTCACCCTATCCTATAAAAAATCTGATGATTATAAAATCAGCCTTAAGTATAAGTCTAAGTGATGCCCTGTCACAATGACTAAGAGACTTCACAAATCTTTTTTTTATAGGATAAGGATGACAAAAGAGCGCACAGTCCACCTGATGGTAAGTGGTTGTTGCGGCCCATAGACATCTACATCTATCCTCTATTCAAAATCAAAATGTAGATGCGTTGTCACCCGTGAGGACTAAGATGGAATGCCTCATTTCCAGTAAAAAGGGCCTCCGGCCATCTGCACTCACCAAGCGAAACGTAGAGGTAAACTTCTAGTTCACGCTGGTCCTCAGTGAGGTACCACCCCGGTTCGAGCCGGCCCATCCGTGCGACAGCAAAAGCTGCCACTGTAAAATCTACCTAAATTTTCTTTTTTTTTACAGGTACGTATTAATAATCAATTATTTAACAACAAAAGTTGCTAACTCCTATCAACCAGTTTATGAACATATTAAAAAGGATAAACGTTCCTCGAAGTTTTATCAGGTAAGAAATTTTACTACTTCCTTCCTTTCTCAGCACTTCTTTATCAAGAATCTTCTTTATCAGTCAATCCTGGATCTAGTGTTGTCAAGTTGATGTAGAGGTTCTACAACATTCACTTACCATCAAAAGGACCGTGCGCCCGTTTGCCACTTTTACTTCTATGTAAAGTCATATTTTTATCTTACTAGCTACCCGGAGCGTTACTGTCGTAGAAAAAAATATTGTGGAAATATGTATCGTTTTAAATTTGGAACGGTTATATTGTTTAATTAGGAATGATAATAAATTCATTTAATTTGAATGACATATTCAGCACATTCACATAGCAATCGCAGTTTTTTTTTATTAATTTGCTTTGTTATTAGGGCGACGCTGCTGCCCATCTCCTGATTTGTTTCTCTCTGTCGCCTCTTACGACACCCACGAGATGATATGGGGTAGTGGATATTCTTACACCGCCACTACACGGGTTAGCGGCGCCACCGTACGGCTCTACAATACTAGAATATTGAAGTTCACTATATTCATTTATTTATTTATTTACTTTATTGAAGACAAAACAGAAACAAAAGATATGAAAGAAAAACATACAAGTAAAATAAGACAATGGTAATTACAATTGTTTCCTACAAACTGTCTCACTAAGAACATACATATCTATATTATGAAGCAGGTCGTAATTGGTATCGTCTGCACAACAAGCAGGGTAACAAGTCTGTACTTAAATAAAAAGAAGACAATCATCTAAAATGTATAATACTAAATATTCTTATATATCTAATTCATAATTTTTACTAAAGAACTTTTTAATTTAGTTTTAAAAGCTGAACGGGAGATAGAGAACATATCGATGTCGTTAAGCATTTTATTGTGGAGGACACACATTCTGTGTACTGGTGCTCTTTTACCAATATTGGTCCTGGTTTTTGGTATATGAAATACATTTTTTGATCGCGTATTTTTGGGTGGTATTCGAAACCCTACCTCGGATAATAACTGTGAACACTTAATCTCACCAACACAGATATTCCTAAATGTGGTGGCGTCAATTAAAGTGCGTCGGTCTTTTAATGATAGCATTTGGTATTTAGTTAAGAGATTTTCATAGGAATCGCGAGGTGCATGCATTCGATAATTTACAATGCGTAAGAATTTCTTTTGGACCTTTTCTATTTTATCTTCATAAACTGAGTAGAATGGATTCAAAGCGGGAGACACATATTCTAGATGAGATCTAACCAATGACTGATAAAGGCAGGTAAGAGTATCATTGTGATTAAATGATTTTGTTGTATAGATATATAGTTCAATATAGATATAGAATCAGTAGTCTCCATACTTAATACAACAGATACTAACGAATAACCAGACGTTTCTAGAATGAATGCGGGAACCAGTCTGCATTTGTCCAATACAAAATTCAATTTGGGACATTAGTTAGAATCTCACGTTACCGATATTCTCGCCAACAAGGCAAAGGATAATAGAATGACAAAGCCTTGTTAAGCCACTAAATAGAAAAAGAAAGGACACCGTTCCACAATAGTAAAGAATATGCCCCAACAATGATGCATTATAAGATGCCATCGACACGCGTGAAATAAATCACCGCGTTGCAGTAATGTGTTCCATGGCCATATCTATGCGTTATCGGCCATACACGTATGGTGTCGGTTAATAATTTATCTTAGGCACGACCGGACGAATTTGTGACGATAAATCTCTTATTTAAAACATTAGTTATGGGTGCGGTCGCCATGTTAGCGAATAACCGCGAGACTGTCCGAACTACTCATGCACACGTTCAATTGTTACGCGGTAAAATTTTATAGGAATTTAGCAACTATATTATAAAATAAAATTTAAAAAGTGTAAACGATATTTTTAACGTGGTAGGGTCAAACTATATACATTTATAGCTGCAGCACGAATGAGTCAGCTCGACCGGGGTAGGACAACGCTCTCACGCTCTCAAGAATACCAGCGCGAAACAGCAGAACAGTGCTGCTATGTTTTATGGTAAGTGTCGAGAATCCCTTCTTAATCGATTATAGGTGTAGACGTCTATGGGCCATATCATCAACTTACCTTCAAATGGACTGAGTGCTCGTACGTCACCCTTCACACGTTGCGTCATACTTATTCTATTAGAAAATACCACCGGGGGGGGGGGGGGGAGGTAATACCAGTCACATTCACCTCCAGGTCGACGTTGTAAGTAGTGGTTATATTAAACTAACTATAAAATAAAATAAAACTTTGTATTCCTAACTATATTATGTATTTAAGATTATTACAAAGATTTTCATCAAAACGGCACACTGTGACTAGACTATCCGCGGAAAGTATAGAAGGGGTTTTCGAAATTCTTAATTCCAGTTTGAAGTGCTGATATATCATGTGCTCGGTGATGAAGGTAAGCATCGTGAAGAAATGACAAGAGGCCTGTGCCCAGCAGTGGGATTTATATAGGCTGTATACATTGATTAGAACTAACTTTATAAATTGCATCGCGTTTATTTTGTTTTGAAATGTTGACGTTTTAAGTGCTTTGCAGCATCCATGGTTATGTCCCCTTTATATACAATCATGGTCACCCTAATTATAGGATATGAGACGGTAAATATCGAACCCTTTGCAGCTATGGTGATTACAGAGGTACTATAGCATTAACTACACGTTTATTCAACAGAATTACCTAAAACAAAAACCCAAGGATACGATATGATACGATAGACGATACGATAGAACGATAACCATTTCGTAAATACATCAGATGTAAAATATGGCAATTGACGGCTCCGTGGCGCTGTGGCTTGGCAATGAGTTGCAGCGCTAAAAGACGCGGGTCGAATCCCGCACGGAACTAGCATTTATATGGCGTACAAATAATTGTACTGGGTCTAGATGTTTGTCCTTTTAAAATTTATGTATGTAAACTGCCATCGCGATACAGGAGAAAATCATAGTGAATAATGTTTTTTAAGAAAAAAAATTAAAAAATTCATACGTTAAATTTTAGGCCTTATCAGATTATCAGACTACATCCGTCAATCAAGTCTAGACAGAAACACGCACCGACAAGGTTATCAAAATAAAACCTTAGTCGGAAATAGACGGCTCTAGTTCTAGCCTAGATCGTCAAGGGCGAGCTTTATCTTTAACGTTATACATATTTGCAACACTATATCTGATAATATTAAGAATTGCCCTTTGTTACCTTCAAGGCAGTTTTGATTCGAGAGCGTGCTCAACACGTAAACTTAAAAATTTGAATCGCCTACTTCGTCGTACCCGTGGTGACGTAAGAGAAGCTAGTGAATCATTTTATGCCTCGGGCGGGCAGCAACATCTTAGATAACAACCCAAAATAATAACTAAATGCGGCTGCCAAACTGCCTGGCAACCGTAGCAACTATGGCAAATATTCCTCCTATGAGGCAATCTATGGCCTAGCCTAGTTCAGCAAAGGACTTTCGACAAGCTATAATAAATTCATCATTACAGCCCTTCCCAAGTCCACTGCTGAACATAGGCGTCCCCCAAGGAATGCCACAAAGCACGGTCCTGAGCCACCTGCATCCATCGACTTCCTGCACTTGTCACTCCTTCTAGTGGGGGGGGGGGGGGATGAATGAAAATTCCCGACCCAGATCAGCAGCTGCCTCTACGACTACGAGACCAACGAAGCAGTCAAACTGAAACCCAATACATGTATCGTTAGGGAATCGAACCCTTAGTCCTCAGTGCCACAATCTAATGATTTGTAATTACCCTAACGAGCCGTAAAAACATTCATAATCTAAATTCTTTGAAAAACTTTCCGTGTCCACCATATTGTAACTCTTTTTTATCAGAGAAATTTGCGAGCGCACACACAACTCATCATCATCATCATCATTACAGCCCTTCACAAGTCCACTGCTGAACATAGGCCTCCCCCAAATAATGCCACAAAGCACGGTCCTGAGCCACCTGCATCCATCGACTTCCTGCATATCTTACCAGGTCGTCACTCCATCTAGTGGGGGGACGCCCTACACTTCGCTTGCCGGTACGAGGCTGCCACTCGAGAACCTTTCTTCCCCATCGGTTGTCGGTTCTTCACAACTTTCACAACTCATAATAGTTTAATTATAATCGAATTGAACGCACACGGGACAAACGAAGAAACATTTTATTTGCATTTTATAAAAAAAATATGCAAGAACGTAGTCGTAGACGTAATGCTTCCTCAAATAGTTTGTTCGAATCTGCTACGATTATAGAATACGTCATACTGTCCTAGTTAAAAAAACAACTTTATATTCTATACTATTTTATTACAGCCTATAAAAGTCAACTTCTGAACATAGGACTCTCCCATAGATAGGCTCTCTCTCATCTGTATTGAGGATGTTTCCAATGTACTATATTAAAAGAGCAATACCTATATACATACATATATACCTATTTATTTGTAATCACGTTCTCGAAAACGGCTCTAACGATTTCAGTGAAATTTACAATGTAGGGGTTTACGAGTGCGAAAAGTCGATCTAGCTAGGTATCGTTTTTGGTTGTTTCTGTTTACTCGATGCACGAAACAACAAGCTTAACTTGCCCGCGCAAATGATTGGTAATTTTGCCACTGAGATCGTCTTCTCAACATCCAAATCCCTAGAGCGTTGGGCTACCATGCTGGAGGGCGCGAAATAAAATCCTGTAATATGGTCAGGTTTTTACTTTTTGTTCTTTAGTATTCTAGCCCACAATGCCTCACAGCTGGGCCAAATAAATTCTTAAAGACTCATAAAATGTTGTGTTTGCGGAGTAAGGTATAGCTGTGAACGCTTGAACCAACTTTCGAAAATCTGTCTTTTTCTTTTAAGGCGCGGGTTGAGCAAAATGTCGCGCTAGTCGTTATTTGTGCGGTTTTTAGGAGCTATCTACTTTTTATTTAAAAGATATATCAACAAATAAAAAACACATTATATTTCTACATAATCTTGATTTCATAAGAGCTGTATCCAATTTTTTTTTAAAGGAATACATATTAATATAATCTCCTTACAACGAAACCACATAAATGTGAAATTATTATTGATAACATGCATCTCCTCGTAAAGTAAGTATTATTTTATTTTGCGATTTACACCAATGGATAGGCAATTTATTAATGAACATTTCTATAGTAAAATTTTTTTCAAAAGACCAAAATTTGATTTTATTAAGAAATTATTTTAAAATCTGGGCGTATTCACTGCCCACGGGCTTGCTGGATCATTGAGCGTTGAGCTCTCGAACGTGGAGCCTGTGTCGTTCGTTAGAGCACACGCTCACGATCTTATCAGTCGATAATATTATTACTTATTAGGTTATTTTATAGGTAGTATTATTTGTTTGTTTTGGGTATAATTTTTCGTATTAGTTATACATATATTTGTTGTGTTTTTTACTGCGCGATGAAGCTTTTTGCGTGTATTTTCTTTGAAGTAAATGCAAATAAAAAAATGAAGCACCATTAGCATGTAAGGTTCGAATCCATAATTAACATTTCGACAAATATTATAATTTACACTATAAAAGGCTAATTCAATATTATCAGTATAGTATACAGTTAAAAATAATCGTAGTAACCAACTACAATATTTTCTCGGGTGTAGTACTGCCTCGTTGGTCTAGTGGTTGTAGTAGTGCGACTGCTGATCATGAGGTCCCGGGTTCGAATCCTGGGTCGGTTATGAGTTTTTCATTTATGTTCTAAGTTATAATTATAATTAGTATTACTAAGTTATAGTTTTTTGCTAAAATATAGTATATTATTCATTGCTTGTTTTTTCTTCTTTTTAAAAAAATAATTGAGTACATAAGGTGTTCTATACTTATAATTCGGTAAAAAGTATGTAAGTAGGTACTAATATACCTACTTTTTACTATAAACTAAAAATTTTTAAAACTAAATTTAACTAAAAAGACTAAGCTGACCATTTATTTTTTAACTCAAAACAGGACATGGGTTTATTTATACTCTAAAAAGTATAACTTTATACAATAAATTAAAAAATAATGGTGCATTTAAAAATAGGTAATTATTAAATGCAACATTTTTTAAAATTATGAATTACATTTGTCAGAGGATTAAATTTGCTTTAATAAAGTTGGTGATGATTTTAAATAAGAATAAAATTCTGCTCAATTTTTTTTTTATTGTTATCTTTCAACATCGCCTTTAGAACTGGAACCGTAAGTGTTTCTTTCAGACGTCCACAATTTATTCAAAATAAAAAAAATACTCTTTCTATCGGAGCATTTGTACCAGGTAGACATAAAATATATTCGATTAAAAAAATTATGTTGAAGATTGTTGGCTTTGAATACTTCCATCCAAAGAGTTACGGGACAATTTTGTGTCCCGGAGCTTTATTTGGGGACAACGGGACGTATGGTCACTTTACCTATAACCCGGCGACGGCTCCGTGGCGCAGTGGCTTAGCAATCAGTTGTTGCGCTGGGGGCCGCGGGTTCGAATCCCGCACGCAACAAATATTTGTAAGGCCTACAAATAATCGTTCCGGGTCTGGATGTTTGTCCTTGTGCAATTTATGTTTGTAAACTGCCTCCACGACTCTCATTATATATTACTCTCACTCTGCGAAACATCCTATTTATTTGTTTATTCTTTATTGCACCAAATATTTGTACAAAAGGCGAGCTATCTATCTATTTACCTATAGTGAGTAGGTATCTTTTAAACTCACAATTTTCAATGCTTCATTTTTAATATATAATTAATTATAAAATTTCATAATTAGATAATATATGAGAATACATAATTCTAATATAATGCAACTAATATACCGAATAAAAAAATTAAAATACATTTATCGTTGTACGCTGTGTGTATTTCCATAAAATAGTTTATTGATGTTGAAAAATACGTCCGTACAGTAGGTGGCATTGAGTTATACAAAACTATGGTAGGTGGCGTCTTACATATTATTTTTTACGCGATCCTATATTGTAGGGAGTTGGCGCGGCAGGCACACAAACGCTCAAGGTCGTTCGCATGGAGTAGCCCCTTAAGTAAATAGTTTGAAGTTTGAACTGTTAAGTCAAGTTTCAAAATAAGAAGTCCTCTATTGGAAGATTACGTTCAGAAACAAGGGTTTCACTAGTGTTTTCTTTATAGAAATCAATTTATTGCCATAAAGAATACACTACAATCGATTTTCTAACTTATTTCTTATTTTATTGTTTTTTCGAATTCTAGATTGTAAAAAGAGCTACTTTTTTGTATTTTACTTTATAATAATTTAAAATTAAAAATGTTGTACAGCCGACTTCAATATGAGTTATTAAGAAAAACTCAAAAACTATTGGTCTGACCTTAATCAAATTCATATGGGACCACACGAGAAATACCAGCTTTCAAATAAAAAAAGAATCATCCAAATCAGTTCACCCAGTAAAAAGTTATAAGGTACCACACATAAAAAAAGAAGAAAAAAACATACACTCGAATTGAGTACCGTCTCCTTTTTGGAAGTCGGCAGAAAATATGGCCAATTTTTTCCTTGGAAACTCTTTCCTACCGGAAAAACTAAACGACGTTTGCCGGACCAGCTAGTAGTATCTTGTAAATCAGTTGGACTTACCAAAAGTACGCGCAGCGCATACCTTGAAATCAAATCTAGAAACAGGAAAAGCGAAGTCATCAACTACTTCAGTCTCGCGATTGTTCGAAGCAGTAACATCTGGGCGGTCTACGTCACTGCAATTTTTTGTTTACAGTGTCCACAATTAAATGAGGAAATACAGGACAAAGAAAAACATACAATGAACTGAGAAAATCAGGCCAATTCGAAAACCAACCGCCTGTTTCTTATTTGTTTTTAATGTCGGTGGTATTTTTGAGTTACACGTACTTTAAAAATAATTTACCAGATGCTAACCACTAGGTGTTACCCTGATAAGGCTCCCTCTTGGTTAGGTAGATTAGGTTGGCAGCAGTTGTCCATGGACTACAGTAGCCTCTTACCATCAGATGGACTGTAAGTGTGTCACTTCCGTTTTATATTTAAAAAAAAAACTCAGCCATCCATCCATCTATATCCATATGGTTTATAAATTTAACTGGCGAATTAGGATCTGGCAATTCACTATTGGCAGAAAAACTATCTTGTGTACAAGAAAAGGCGCCAATCCAACAGACAGTTCACCTGACAGTAAGAGTATTGCTTGCGATGAACAAAAGAAAGAAGTCGTAGATCTTCTAAAAGATTTATTCATCTGAATTTACAGATTTACAATTACATTATTCTTGGTGTTGTGCTTGTATCTTGTTTGATTGGAAATAAAAATGGGAATGCGAGAATGAATATGAGTGTCGGGTGTGGGGAATGACGGTGACTATTTGTGTAGTGTGATTGGATGAATATACGATGATGTATGGCTCTATACAATAAATATAATATTAAGCACCTTATAATAAATGCAATAGGGTCGACTGTCGACTATCTGGCGTTGACAAGTATATAATGATTGAGATTGAATGCTTCGTTACAAGTAAAATGAGTCGACGTTTCTCGTTACTCCACATACAAACCACAGCAGTATTATGCTGCTATGTTACGTTGGTATTGGGCACGAGCGTAGACTTTCTCTGCTAGGGCTAAACCATTCCGCAACATTCTCTGCTGCAGCATGAAACTTAACTGTTACTTTTACTAATCAAAACAGATAGGTGATGGTATATTATGTCACAGCAGTACAGTGCTGCGATATAATATGGAGAAGGTATATTATATCACAGCACTGTACTGTTTATAATTTACCTAATTCATTTTCTTGTAAAAGGCTGTCTCAAAATGGGAAACACATGTCTTTGAAATATTTTGTTGGTTAACTTGAGTTGAAATTCACGTAACTCGAATAGTACTCGAGTTACGCAACACTAATTGCCGGAACAAAGCTGTGTCAGTTTGTTACAAATAATTTATATATTTTGTTCTTCCATCCAACACAATTATTATTTCTAAACTTAAAAGGTAGTTATATATTTTTGTTTTGCGTATAGACAATCTAATAAAATAATATCACATGTTTTCCTCTGCTGTCCGGCTTTATCCGTATTTACTGGTGACCATCGGTGACAGATTGCAGCGTGACCATCCGCACGCGTATTGTCCTCGGCACACGACGTGTGTGCTGATGTACCGGCGTATCGGTTGATAACCGGTAAGGTACGGGCCTTTGAACTGAATCATATAGATCAGAGGCCGGTGTAATCATGGCAAATATATGTACAATCTTCAAGCAAACATTCTATCTGAGTTATAGGAATGAACACAGATTCAATAAAAATGTGCATTACTTTAAAAATGATAGCAACAGAGAGTCATTTATATGAAATGAAACGCATAACCCTTCGACCCTTAACGATTACAAATTGAAAAAAATAATTGACCGCCTAATTAAATAAAGTTATACATTTTTGAAACTATATCTATCCTGTTCACTTTGAACACTTGACTTTACTTGCGCTAAGACTGTCAGTTATATTATAAGACTTTTTACTATATATTGTTTATATAAACATAAGCATTAATTTTATTATAATTATTACATAATATATGTATTTCTTATTGAGAGCCGTGGTAGCTCGGATGGTTAGCGCTCACGGAAAATTTCACAGTACGCGAGCAACCCGGGTTCTATCCCCGACGGCATCAATGAAATTGTTAATTGCAATTTTAAGTGCTGATTTACCACGTATTCGGCGGTGAAGGAAAACATCGTCAGGAAACCTGCATGTCTGAGAAATAAGAAAAAAAAGTATTTCGAAGACATGTGAAGTTTGCCAATACAACTTCCTTGCCCTAAAACCTTCTCAGAAACAAGAGGAGGCCTGTGCCCAGCCGTTGGATGTATATAGGCTGTAACTTTAACTTTGTAACTTATATATTTATTCTGTGATGAAGCCAGCTATTGATGTTGGTTTAATTATTTAATATAGTTTGTATAAATATGAGATATTTATACCAGCACCTATTGCAGCTTACAAGGTCGCCAATTACGACATAAATGGGACCAGATGCGATATTTTTTAGTTTACGAGGAATTTATTGAAGTTGGGATTAGAATAATACACAGTACCCGTTATTTAATTGGTAGATATTTAGACTAATAACAAATAATGTGGGTGGTACCTACCCTGACGGACTCCGGACGGTAGAAATGGAGTGCTACCACCTAAATGTATGTATATATTATAAAAAGGGTATGATACAATAAGATTTAGAAAAACAGCTTAATGCTTCTGTGTTTAATATGGTGAGTGTAGAGAACCGGAGACCCTTATTATTGGATACGAGGCACTCCATCTTAGTCCTCAGGAGTGACAACGCATCTGCATTTTGATTCTTAATCGCGGTTCGATCTAAATGTCTACGAGCCACAGCATTCATTTACCATCAAGTAGACTGTGTGCTCGCTTGTCACCCTTATTTTATAAAATAACATTCCTTCTCGAATTTAACTATCAAAGTTCAAAGTGTAGTGACGTTGGGTTTAGTTGTGGTAGTGAATACCAATACTTATGACAGAGAGATGCTCTTCAAACTAGGTAATACTCACCATTTCATGTTATGCGTGGATCTTCATCATGATTATCAGCCCGTAAAAGTCGTGAGCCCTTCCCCTCTTGGGGAGGATTTCTCTTAATCGTTAAGCTTAACTAGCGTATTGACGGTCGCAGTACTAGACTCGAACACGCGGATTTTAGCTACTTTACGTGGTAGAGCTATGCTGCAGTTATAATAGTAGTATAGTTGTAGTACGAATGGGTCGGCGCGACCGGCGAAGGACCACGCTCGCTCAGAATACCAGCGTAAAATAGCAGCTTCATGCTGCTGTGTTTTGTATGGTGAGTGTAGAGAACCGGAGATCCATTTTACTGGAAACGAGGCATTTCATCTTAGTCCTCACGGGTGACAACGTATCTGAATTTTGGTTCGTAATCGAGGATAGATGTAGATGTCTGTGGTCCGCAACAACCACTTACTATCAGGTGCACTGTGTGCGCGTTTGTCGCTCTTATCCTATCAAAAAAACTTAGATTTTACATACACCTTTAATATAATGAATTTTTATCAAAAGTCTACTGCTGAACCTTGGCCTTCGCCATACATTAAATCTAGGTTATGTACCATAGTTGCTAAGGTGGGCAGCAAATCTTCAAATTTTTATTATTTTGAGGTTTAAATGTTTAATATTAGTAAAACTTATAAAAAAATCATTTTATTAACAAACTGCGCATACTAGGCTATTGATATGAAATAGGGAGGCAGTTGATGTAATTCAGATGATAATAAAAAAAACCCGGTCTCGATACGTTAATTTTTTTTTTTATAGGATAAGGGTGACAAACGAGCACACAGTCCACCTGATGGTAAGTGGTTGCTGCGGCCCATAGACATCTACATCTATCCTCTATTACAAATCAAAATGCAGATGCGTTGTCACCCGTAAGGACTAGGATGGAATGCCTCATTTCCAGTAAAAAGGGCCTCCGGCCACCTGCACTCACCAAGCGAAACGCAGAGGTAAACCTCTACTTCACGCTGGTTTTCTGTGAGGTCGTGGTACCACCCCGGTTCGAGCCGGCCCATCCGTACGACAGCAAGAGCTGCCGCTTGGCTCTACCATTGTTAATTTTTTCGGGAGTTATCGTAACCACATACAAAATCAACATATATTTTTCAAACCGTTTTTTTTTTCAAAGGAGCAATATAAAATGATTTTGTAAAAAATATAAGATGGATTAATTTGTGTTTTCTTGATACACGGCTACTCATAATTATCATCGTATAAGTGCAATATGGTTATGATAGAGGAATTTTAAGAACACAAAATTGTTTGACCTTGACGTGTCGAGAGTAATGCACTACCTAATAGCGCTTTGCGTTATGAGGCATGCAATAAGTATGGTTCAGTTATAGAGAAACTCGCTAATATCTAATAGGTGATCACTTTTACCTTACAAAACAAACAATGTACCGTTGTAATTTCCACCGTTACATGTTTACGCAGCGTGGCCCTTAGATTATATCGTTTTATGATTGGACTCCACATGCAATGCCCCCGGGGTACACCACGCGTGCGCTTGCCAAACTCCCGGGACAGACCGTTGCTGTCAGTGTCTCGCTGTCTTTAGCCGTACGTATTGATTAGAAACGGTAATATTAACCTCTCGGTTACACAATGGCTAAACCATGATGTTTTTATATTGTTCTATTTTTAATTGTACTGGATACATTGTTCCCTATGTAGTAGCGGTGTAATAATATTCACTACATTATATTGTCCCGTGGGTATCGTACGCGGCGACATAAAGAAACATACCAGGAAATGGGCAGCAGCGTCTTCCTAATAACAACGATGTTATAGGTATAAAGTGTAAATGAAAAGAGATACTATCCTCGTTATAATAAATAATATATTATCACTAGCTGACCAGGCAGACGTTGTTCTGCCCTTTCCGAACGACCAAACTTTCCCAAAAAATCTCCTGAAATTAGCAATAACAAAATTGGTTCCATCTAATGAATACTTACAGCAACACGTGGTGGTTATACTACTAAATTGTAGCTTATATTAAACGTTTGTATTTTTAACATAGCGCCATCTATTGAATATTTACTCAATCCAGTCAACGGATATCGTCATCTGACAGAATCGTTTGGAGCTAACAGATAATTGTGACTGTCAAATAATAGACAAATAATTTGCAATAAAATAATATTGTATTGCGACTATTGCGATAATTGAGATATAAGCTATACTATCTTTTAAGTTGGACCTAATTGCACATTGACCAAAAATTTCATTGAAATCAGTTCAGTAATTTAGGAGTCCATCGCGGACAAACAACGTGACACGTAATTTTTATATATAAAGATGTATGATGTCAACAAAGCAATAAACCGCATCGTTTCACTTAAACAGTATACCATTACAAACTCTAAAGTTAAAAGCTGCGTGTACCAACCTAACCTAAAAAGTGTGGCAACTATGGCAAATATCCAATGTTGGACAAATTCTGATTGGACTTTGGATTGGACAGATACAACAGTGGATTTTTGATAGGCCGTAACAGCACAAGCAAGATTATAAGCTGTCAGTCACTGATTTGTTGGTGTTTTTGTTAGTAAGCGCGGTTACGAAATTGAATCAATTACTTACTGGTTTTCTCTATTAAGAAAGTTTCTGTTAGAGCCCTGTTTCACTCTTATGCCTGGGAAAGCACGTAAAGCCGTTTCTTCTGCGCTTGATCTTTCTCCAGTCGTCTTATATCACCGTCCCATCGGACAATGAAAACGAATCGATAGTGTACCTGTGCTTGCGCTTCGTGCACTGCACTTTAATACCGTCCTGCGCAGATGGCTTACATTCGATTGGTGGTCGCGGTGGCCATAATTGAGTGATGGCCGTTACGAGGGCATTTTTCCGAACCAATGTTCTTTCAGTCAATCATTGAACTTTCAGGATGTGTTAGTTGTAACCTAGGCGACGCGAGCTACGAGTGCGATTCCCACACGGAACAAGATTGAATGTGTGTGTTGAGAGCGGAACATTTATAGTTTATTCAGAGGCGGCCTGATAACTTTCGTTGTGGTTCCGCCGAAAAACAGTAGTGCTTGCTTGTAGCCAATACATCTTTATAAAATATGATGAACGCTTTTTCGCAGCAGCATGTACCTACTTTCAATAAAGTTAGACCTCTTATCTACTGAGACATCGGAATTTTAATCTGATTACTGCTGAAGCTTCTTTGCGATACGTTGTACAAAAACTACTAATATAGTGCAGGCACTACTATTTTTCGGCAGAAATAGGTAAAAGTGTAGTGCCTACCCATACTGACTCCTAGCCAGAATACGATCGCTAGGATACCTAGTACTTAAATTTTTTCGAAATCTGCTACCGATGTGAAATGATGTTCCTCTATCTAGAATTTAATATCTATGACTATTTCTAAAATGTCCATTATAGAAATTTGGAACATTTTAAAATCTGAACATTTGCAGCGCGGCTCTTTCCTATCTCGACACCTATACATACACCTTTACTCTGTAGTGTAACTTAAAGGATGAATCTTTAGTGAGAATAATAAATATATACTAATCGATAAATTTTGTTTGTAAACTCAATACGATTATTTGTTTCGACGAATGAAAACTACACGTGTAGCCCATTTTAAAATATTTACACTAAATAATTCTCTTGAATGCCATATCGCCCACCATAGTATTGAATTTCTTTTCGACTGTTATACAGTAATACGTGATCAGATCGATTTCCTCAAGAATAATTACCAGAACCTACGTGGTAGAGTCACGTTGCACCTGAATTATGGTACCATAACGTACGGGCTCGACTGGACTCGCTCGCAATAATTTCACCGTAAAATCTATCTCTCTGTCTATCTATCTATCTATCTATACTATAGTAAAACTAACACGACGTCTGTCTGAACACGCATCACGCAAAAACCTGTGAACGGATTCGTATGGGACTTTCACTGGCAGATAGCTGATGTTATAAGGAGTAACATAGGCTCCTTTTATTTTAGGACAAGAATTAGAGACCCGCGCAGAAAAATTCCACAGCTAGTAATATAATAGAGCTTAATACTGCTGTGTTTTATATGAAGATTAACATTTACTAGGAGTTTTCTTACTCGCACGACTACATTGTGGAATCGTTTACCATCGGCGATTTTTCCGGACCGATACGACTTAGGGACCTTCAAGAAACGAGCTTACTCATTTTAAGGCCGGCAACGCACCTGCAACTCACCTGGTATTGATAGTTGTTCGTCAACGGCGGTCGGCACTTACCATCAGGTGAGCCCTCTTCTATAAAAGAAATGAAGAGTAACGAGAACAAGTGGAGAGGCATTCTACCTTAGGCCCTCAAAGATTACAATGCATTGTATGTTGATTCCTAATCAAGGAAAGATGTAAGGATCTTAAGGCAACAGCATCCACTTACATCAGATGGGCTGTGTGCTCATATATCACCCTTAATTTGAATGAAAATAATAATAATGCTATTATAGCCCTTAATACGTGGTAGCTCGCCTACAGCTGTATTATGGTTGTAGCACGAATGGGTCGGCTCGACCGGGGTAGGACCACGCTATCACAGAATACCAGCGTAAAATAGCAACTCAATGCTACCGTTTCGTATGGTGAGTGTAGAGAACCGAATACTCTTTTTACTGGAAACGACGCATTCCATCTTGGTTCTCTGGGGTGACAAAGTATCTGCATTTTGATTCTTAATCGAGGATAAATATAGATGTCTATGGGCCACATGTATTTACTCGAGTATATATGTAGATGTCTATGGGCCACATGTATTTCCCATCAGGTGGTATGTATGCTCGTTTGTCACCATTATACAAAAAAAGATTACATACGAGAGTTATGGTGGAAAGGTAACACTACCTCTCATCGTGAGCACGCATTCCGTCAGTCTGTAGCGCCAAATTTGGCAGAAGTCGACGTCCCGTCTCTCAATCATTACGTTTTGACAGTTCGCAGGGGAAAGGGGGGGGATATTTGATCGATAGCCTTGTTTTTGACAGCGGGATAAAGGACACGTTTCGTACGTCGCTCGGTTTGCACTGTGTTTCTTGCTCCGAATTGACACACGCTTTGATGAACCTGTCGGGGTGTCTCTGAGCAAGGTTGGATTGTTCGTCAGTTAGATGAGAGTCGGATGGAATGCATTTGTCAAACTATTCACTGTGATCCATCATGGTCGTGTTGTGGGGGTGCTTTTAAAAATGACATAAGTTGAGAAAAAAACGAGTGCAAATGTAATGTGTAGTAATGTAAATCTTTAAAAATAGTACTGTATTTTTAAAGATTTACTTCAGAATTATTAAATTTGATTATTATAGAGATTTTACGTGTTTTTAGGTTAGAGTCATGCTGCGATTATATTATGATTATAGCAGACTTACACCACCTATTTAAATTATACCTAAATTTTTTTTATAGGATAGGGTGACAAACGCGCACACAGTCCACCTGATGGTAAGTGGTTGCTGTGGCCCATAGACATCTACATCTATCCTCGCTTGCGAATCAAAATGCAGATGCGTTGTCACCCGTGAGGGCTAAGATGGAATGCCTCTTTTCCAGTAAAAAGGATCTCCGGTTCTCTACACTCACCATACGAAACACAGCAGTTTTAAGCTGCTATTTGACTCTGGTATTCTGTGAGAGCGTGGTCCTTCCCCGGTCGAGCCGACCCATTCGTGCTACAACTATACTACTAATATAGCTGCACTGCTGCAGCATGGCTCTACCACGTAGAAAAAAATTAAATTTTATTATAAGTTTAAATCTAATTCTAGATCTTCCTTCTATATACTAACCGTAGTCAAATCAAGAAATCTCTTTTTTATGGAATAAGGATGGCGAACAAGAGAACACAGTCCACCTGATGGTAATTTAATGCTTATAGACATACATCTATCCTGGATTAAGAATCAAAACGCATATGCCATACCCATGAGAACTAAGATCGAACGCCCCGTTTTCAGTAAAAAGGTTCTCTACACTCACCATATGAAACACATTAGCAGTAGCACTCTTTATATATACTGCTATTTTACAATGGTATTCTGTGAGAATTTGGTCCTACCCCGGTAGAGCCTGGTTTGGAGCGTGACTCTACCATGTAATAATGTAATACATGCTCGTATATTCTTCTGTATTTTTCAATTTTCTATGTATATATAATATACATATTTAAAGGAGACTATATGCTCTAAGTTTAGATTTAAATTGCTCATTTTACATAAACATATTCAAAGATAAAAAATTAAGAGTATATAATTGTATACTCTTAAATTATTAGAGGTAAACAAACAAAGCACCCTCCTCACATCATCGGAAGCGGTCGGACGTCCCCGAATTAGGGAGCAATTTGGGCATGGGATCAGTGATAAAACAATTTAGCGATCGGTCACTACAAAAGGAGCGTGCAACTCTGATTGTGAAGCATCCAATTATGTTATTACGGGGCCCTCTCAGATCGTTTCGTGGTGCTCATCTCATGATGATTCGGGTTACAGTTTTGAGACATGAAAACAATCCACTTGCACACGGGGGATTGCACAGCAATACTTGTGTTTCCCTGACAGAATTAATGTGAAGCAAGAGAAGGCAGCCTATAGTAATAACTGATAATCATTGACAGACATAAACATTCGTTTGGTTGATGTAGGTGTCTTAAAGACTGAATTTCGGTCACGGTCAAGGTCACGGCGGCCAGTCTCAACGGAGACTAGCCATCAGTGCAGACTGGAGTATAGTGTCCGAGTGTATCGCGAGCACAGGTACACTATCTATTCCCTCACTCTCATAGATCAATGCGATAGTAAACACGACCGGAGAGAGATCAGGCGAAGGGCTAACGGTTTTAGGTGCTTTCCGAGACCCGGGGGGAAACACCGCCAATTTCCTGACTCCGAACTGCTACTGAGAACTTCTTTGGTAGAAAAACCAAAGATTTGATTTTAGCCCGACCGGGCTTCGAAGCCGGGATCCACATGATTAACAATAACATTTACAACCACTAGACATGTGGTAATAGCAAGTTGATCTTGTAATCATACTGGCCCTCTTATACTTACTGCAGCTAATATACGTAGTGGAGCCACACTGCAGCTAATATACGTGGTGGAGCCACACTGCAGCTATATTATGGTAGTAGAACGAATAGGTCGGCTCGCTCGGGTAGGACCACACTCTCACAGAACACCAGCGTTAAATAGCAGATTAATGCTTCTGTGTTTCGTATGGTGAGTGTAGAGAATTGGAGACCCTTTTTACTGGAAATGAGGCATTCCGTCTTAGTCTTCACACGTGACATGCATCTGCATTTTGTTTCTTAATTGAGGATAATGGAGGAAGCGAGAGAGGTCTGTCAGGATTGTGCCAAATGGAAGTCCATAGTCTCTGCCTACCCCTCTGGGTGACAGGCGTGAGTGTTTATAGATATAGATATAGAATTGAGGATAAATGTAGGTGTCTATGGGTCACAACATTCACTTACCATAAGGTGAACTGTGTGCTCGTTTGTCACCCATATTCTATAATAAAAAGCTTGGCGGCAATATTTTGGGAAAAGGTAAAATTGTAGTAGGTACCAACATAAACGGAACGAATAGGAGCTCAACCACCTAAATTTTAAATTTTCTTCCTCGCTCTTCTTTGTGAAATCTGCTACCACTGACAATTTTTCTGGAGCAATACGTAATGACTTTCAAGAAACAAGCCGACTTCTTTTTATAAAACCAGCAGCCAGCCTGCAATTCTTCTGGCATTGCAGTTGTTCGTAAGTGGTGGTCGGCATTTACCATCAGGTGATCATGCTCGTTTGCCTCCTCTTCGATAAAAAAAAACCTAATGTTTTGCAGACTTTGGCAAATATTTATTTCCAAGAATTGGATGTCATACTCTCCAGTTTGGTATTGTCGCTTATGACTGCTTCATTGGTTTAGTATAAATGCGACTGATCATGAGGTCCCAGATTCGAATCACGAATCGGGCCAAAAATCAGTTATCGAGTTTTTCTATACAAAATAAGTTCACAGTAGCAGCCCAGAGTCAGAATATTTTCGGTGTTTCTCCCGCGTGTCTCGAAAAGCACAGAATACCTGCGTAAATTGGCCGCTTGACACTGCTGTGTATCGTATGGTGATTGTAGTGAACCGGAGACACATTTTACTGGAAAAGAGGCATTCCATCTTAGTCCTCACGGGTAACAACGCATCTGCATTTTGATTCTTTATTGAGAATAAAAGCAGATATCTATGGGTCACAGCAACCACTTACCATCAGGTGGACTGTGTGCTAGTTTGTCACTCTATCCTATAAAAAAGCACATAAAGCCGTTGGTCCTGCGCCAGATCTGTCTCCGATTATGTAATATTACCGTACCATCGTACTACAAGAGTGAGGGAAGGTGCACTCTCTAGCACACGTAAACACTGTAATCCTGTGATAGAAATTCGGTCTGGAGGACATTATTAATATTGCTTATGAAGTTTATTATATCTCCTATTCTCTACTGCTAGTAAGTTTACCATTACTAGTTCAAACAAACTCTTTAATTTAATGTTACAACATGTTATTACCAAATAGCACGATATTTCATTTCATTAGCACACATTGTGCGTGCGAAACAAGAGCTCGCCTCTTAAACTAAATGTATACGGACCAACCCGAGTCCCAGTGCACTAGTACTTAAATATAGACTCTAAAAGTCTAATACCGTTAGTCGGTAAGAAATAGGGATCTTTATAGTTAACGACTTTTTTGATTACGTGCCTGTTTAAGACAAAGATCTGGTAATTTTTTACTCGAGGAACTGATATACAGTGGACCCCCGGTAATCCGGCCCCTGTCTAATCCGACATCCCCTGTAATCCGACATGGTCTATTATTTAATATTAGAAATTTTTTGATAATCTGCGCAAATGCATGATTGAACAAGTTATAACTTGATTCATAATTTTTGATTATTTTAGTATGTACGTTTGTTTGTACACAATTATTTCCTAATGTAAAGTTATTGCATATTTTTTGTAAGTTCTATAGCATTAATGACGTTAATTTTATAATAAAATGTAAGCCCCTATTGTGTTGTTTAATTTACTAAATTTGACATACATAATGAAGTATAATTTGTACTTCAAAGTACATAATATATAACATATAGAATCTTATCATTGGATCTGGAATTTCTCGGATTACAAGGTTCTCTTTTATAAGAAAAAAAAGACGGGTAGCACTCCGGGAGTGCCGGCAGAAATGAAAACTTGAATTTTAACGTTGTGCATTTTTGATATTTTGGAATGGCGGAGATTATTTATTGTTATCTTATTTCATTTATTTTCATTCGAAATTATTTGTTTGGTAAACCTACACCGCACATGTGCTTATTGTGATGTTATGAAAATATAGGTTAATGCTATAAAGTATAAACATATTACAAATATTACATCTATAATGTGTAAGTACAAATGTATCTATATTAATAATTTCGTCAAGCAGTACAGTAGACTCGATCGAAACCTAATCTTAAAATTTTTTATTAATAAATGAAAATTAATTAAACCTAACTTACTTCCTCTCCTACGCCGCGCCGGCTGTCTACTCTCCGTCCGTTTTACGAATTTTCGATCAGGACACGTGACCTGACGCGAGTTTAACATTTTTATCCATTACAAAAAAAGTGCACAACGACGCTAAAGAAGTTTTCACTTCAAAATTCCGGACTATAGGGAGTCTTAGGCAGTACTCTATAATCCGACAGATTCGATAGTCCGACAATGCCCTGCAAAATGTTTGTAGGATTACCGGGGGTCCACTGTATGGATTGACTTGACTTTGATTAACCCTAAGTATGTTCTGGTTAGTTCGTGAATTTTATTGCCATGTTTTAATTTGACTAGAAAGAAAATACCATCACGAGAATAATGCATATTTTTATTTGTTTACTAAACTAAGTCTTGACCTTGATCGTTGCCGATGCTAACGTCAAGGTCACGCTTACTCTTTCATCTCCTGATAGCTTTGATACTAAAAAATTGTAGGAAGTATAAATTAGGCAATATTTTTATTATTCCGTGTCAAATGCAGCTTGAGGGAACGATTATGAATTCATCTCGTCGTCAGTCTATTCGTCTGTTGTAGAACTTTGACCAGAGAGAGGTTTCTCGTAGATAATTAAAATTAAGTAGATATAAAATGGGGTTATAGTATAATATACATACAGGTGACATAAAAATAACTGAATTTTAAGGGTTTACTAATTGCTATGAATTATAATTAAAATGGAGGAGAAAAGAGGAAGGACTGGCGGCACTGAACACTATAAGCGCACTTGGCCGATTTAGGTATATGTTTTTCTAATTAAATTGTACGTTAGAAATCATGTAATAATTAACGCTATAATGCTTCTTTAATCAGGGCTAATATTCGTCCACCCACCAGATGTCGCTAGTTTTGCCTGAGCTAATATTTTTTGTTACATAATGTCAGTTAATTGAGAAATTACTTTTAAATAATAGTTTATAGTCTAGAGTATTATATTAATATACAAAACAATGCGTCAGTGGTTTGATTATTAATTTTTTGTACTTTATAAATCGTTTTTTAAATTTTTCTACTTTTAGTTATATTTATAGTTTGGATTATTCCTTTCTAATCTAATTAATATAAAATTAACTAATGATACGGAAAGAAACCTTGAAGTTTACATTTTCCTAAGAAATTATCATCCCCGCTATGAAATCTGTCAGACATTTTACCTCACTCTAAATTGGCGCCGCCCTGGTGATAGAAAAAGTCATGGATGCCCACATTCCGTTACAGTCCAATGCTAAACGTAGTCTTTTTTATATAGATCAACTGTAGTGCCGCTAATTTTCAACCCTTGGATTACTTATTTTTACCTCTTACGAATTCTGCTAAGCCAAACTTGACGAATTCTTTGAGAATGCCGCGGAAATTTTACCAATATTGATCTAAAATTATAAAAAAACGCATAAATAAAAATCGTAATCGTGTCGTATGCTGTAAAGGCGACTAGTCGACTTGCCGAAATGAATTAGTAAATCGGCGTCGACATTCCCGATGCGTCCCGTCCCACGAACAAAAAGTTGGGCGACAATCTCTAATTTATTTATGAGAATCGCCAGGCAGCGGCGCTGGCGGGTTAGATCGCACGGACCTGTACAGATAACAAGGCAAAATTTTGATTGAGGGTACGCAGTCTCCAGAGGGAGAAATTATTAGTAAAATATGTTATATTTTTGCTGGCCTTAAGTCATCTTACTCTTTTAATTAATGAGAATAATATTTTAAGAATAATAATTGTATATGGTAGAGCCATGCTGCAGCTATATTTCTATGTATATATATATATATATATATATATATATATATATATACAGTATAGTTGTAGCACGAATGGGTCGGCTCGACCGGGGAAGGACCACGCTCTTACAGAATACCAGCGTAAAATAGCAGCTTAACACTGCTGTTTTTCGTATGGTGAGTGTAGAGAACCGGAGACCCTTTTTACTGGAAAAGAGGCATTTCATCTTAGTCCTCACGGGTGACAACGCATCTGCATTTGGATTCGCAAACGAGGGTAGCTGTAGATGTCTATGGACCACAGCAACCACTTACCATCAGGTGGACTGTGTGCTCGTTTGTCACCCTATCCTATACAAAAAATACAGTCCCGTCAGTAAGTGAATGCTGTATCCCATAGACACTTACATCAATTATCGATTAATAATGTATATGTAGATGCTTTGTCACACCTGATAACTAAGAGGGAATGCCTCGTTACTAATTAAAAATGTCTCCGGATCTCTACACTGACCCTACGAAACCCAATAGCATTAAGCTTCTATTTATTCCCCTGTTGTTGCGGTTGTTCATGAGCGGCGGTAATCACTTACCATCAGGTGAACCGCATGCTCGTTTGCCCGTTTTCCCATAAAATTCTCCTAGAACATAATTACATTGGTAGCCCTGTAGTATATTCTTATGGAAGCCCACTTCAAGATGTAGCCAATCTTGTCTGTGGCTCCTCTGACATAATATGGTGGCAGGCACACGCACGACTGTAGCTGGTTTCACTCGGTCATTGTGACGGAGGCGCGGGACCCGAAGCTTGTTGTCGTGCAACACTTGCTTGACGTGTTGGAGCTCGGCGGCCAGGTGTTTACTGTCACAGATCTCTTGTGCTCTCTCTGAAACAAAGATTTTTCCAATGGTAGCTGTGAAAGATAGTGGTGAAATTCACCGTTAAAATATCGTATAATTAGTTTTATTCTGTGTGGAGTATTCACGTAAGTCTAAGAAATCACTAGGTACCACTATCTTATCTATTTTGCAACTAAGCAATAGTGCTTGTAGTGCTGTGATCCGGTTTTAAGAGTAAAATGAGCCGGTAAAACTCAACATGTTCTCAGGTATTCCATCTCAGCCCTCTGATGCATGTTTAGCTTTTTTTGTTTCCAATGCGGGTGTTCTTGCTTACTTTTTAGGGTTCCGTACTCAAAGGGTAACCAACGTGACCCTATTACTATGCCTCCGCTTTTCGTCGGTTTGTCTGTCAGCGGGTTGTATCTCATGCATGATCTATAATAGGTAGACAGTTGAAATTTTCACAGAATATGTATTTCTGTAGCCGCTATATTAATAAACAAAAATAAGGAAATAAAATTAAATAAAAAGTTAAAGGCGGTTCCCCTACTAGAAACGTGTTTTACGATGGTACAGGACCCTTCATGCGCGAATCCGACTCGCACTTGGCCAGTTTTTAATTTTATTACTGTCCAAGTGTGACAACTATTTCAAATCGTCATCAATCTTTCGAAGTCTATTGCTATTTACTGTAATGCATTGACGGTTTGGTGGCGCAGTAACTAAATGTTTGCCTGCAGCCCTGGGAGGCAGCGAGTTCGATTCCCGCACTGAACAAGTGTTTTCATGGCATACATATAATTGCTGTTGCGGATCTTAGTGTTTATATATGTGCATTTATGCATATAAAATGCATAATGAAATAGGATAAATTAATTTTGGAGTAATATTTTTTAAAGGGAATAGAATATAACAGTTTAAATCATCCTACTGCAAGACATAGGTTAACTATTGTTTTGAGGATAACGGAGCGGTTTCCACACTCTCTATCTAGCTATATTTCTTAGACATATGCAAGCATTCTAGTATTCTATGAGAGCGTGGTCCTTCACCGTTCGATCTGACCTTAAATTTGCTGGCTTTACCACTATAAAAATTGACCAATAAAATGATTCGAATAAAATTTTAATACATTTTACTAAACGAAAACTGCGAATTAAACATTTTTGTAAGGCAATATCGATGTGGCAACCCTACGTAGAGATCTTAAGGGGCACTGATTTCCAATTCGATTCTATTTACGAAAAGAAGGGATGGAAGCGATTATTCTGAGTGGATTGATCTCTTGTGACGTTGCTAAATTCTATCGGCTGAGTAATTGAATTATTTAAGGCACAATATTTTCTCTTTGGAAATAATTCCTTTTTGTTTACATCGATGGAACTCTGAAATGAAAAGGTATTATATATTTTATTTAAGGTTATTTTCTTTATATATATTACAAGCAGCTCTACGCCACTAGTAATTACTCATTTAACTATTACAGCAATGGAGTACTGAACATACGCCCTTAGATTGTCTCAAAGAGAATATTTTGCAACAATTGTCACGCTTGGTAATCAGGTTTCGTTTGTTTTTCATAGGAGAGGAGGCAAACTAGCATGCGGCTCACCTGATGGTAAGTGACTACCCCCGCCCATGAACATCCGCAACACCAGGGGAATTGTAGATGCGTTGCCGGCCTTTTAAGAAGGAGTAGGCTCTTTTCTTGAAGGTCCCTAAGTGGTATCGGTCCGGAAAAATCGCTGGTGGTAATCGATTCCACAAGGAAGTTGTGCGAAGAGAAAACATCTTCTAAATCGCACAGTGGTGGACCGCCAGTCATTCAGATGGTATAGATGTTATCGCGAGTTTTGTCGCTATGTGCGATGGTGAAATTGAGCGGCTGGAATTAGTTCGAACAATTCCTCAGAGCACTCCCCGTGGCACATGCGATAAAATACGCAAAGAGATGCAACATCTCTACGCAGTACCAGTGAGTCAAGCCGATCGAAAAGAATTCGGTCGTCGACGATTCGAATTGCTCTGCGCTGGATGCGGTCAAGTGGAAGGAGATGGCACTGCCCCGGCCCAGAGATGGGAACAGTATTTCATGTGAGGCCGAACCTGCGCTTTATAAAGTTGCAGGCCGTGTGCCGGCATAAAATATTGTCCTGCTCTACTGAGTACGCCAAGCTTTTTAGAGACCAATTTGGCCTTCTCTTCCAAGTGACCACAAAACTGCACGTCACTCGATATGTCGACCCCGAGGATCCCCGAGAAACTGAGGAGATACGACAAAGGGGTTCCTTTTAGCGGTAAACGCGCAAACTTGTGTCTTTTGGGGATTGAACTGGACTAGATTTAGTCGCCCCCCCATCCGAGACTCGACGGCATATATATTATAGTATATTATACTATAATAAATGTAATTTAACTTTGAAAAAAAAATGTCTTCAATTTGTATATAAAATACGAAGAAACTTTTCCCCCAACCTTTTATGAAGTCAAAGATGCGTCGGAAGTGTGTCAGGATCGTAGCAATTAAAAGTTTGTAGTCTCTGTCTAACCCTCAAGGCGACATGCGTGGAATTTTATGCTTGTTTGTATGTATGTATGTATGTATGCTAAAAGAAAACGAGAGATTCTTATCAGTAACATCACTGCATGTTCCATAAAAAATTATCCTTGAAGTTCCGATCGATTGTTCCTATGTCAGAACAAGCCTTATTCTAAATCATACATCAAACTTTCATAAAGACGGATGTGTCTCAATCGAAATTAAAATTTTCCCTCCATATTCCTCGTTGTTTTCCCGCGCTCGTACACGTCATGTGACAAGTGCTTGTTAAGCTGTATAAGTGTCGGATTACATTAGATCAATCTGGATAATGTTGCTTAATTTTAATCGACTCGTCTCTATTTATGCAATCCCGAAAAGTGCTGCCTATTACTGATAGGCTTGTACATTAGATTATTAATAGTGTTACCAAATATTCTTATAGATTTTCGGATATTACTCTGTTGGTATATTACTATGTTGTATATTACTCTGTGTGTTTTTTTCTTATTATTTTTAAATCTTTTTTTCTCTGATATACGGCGGAGTAACCATCTTTAATGTGCCAGGATTAAAAACCAAAAACCTCAAACGAGATGTCGCTTATATTGGAATATTTGTGGTATCGTAATGAATTTAATTTCATACAATTGTTTGTTTCGTTTAATAATAATTAAAGTATTGTGTGGTGATCCTACGGTTTATTTACACATACGCGTGTATCGAGGTGTTGGTAATTAATTAGAGCAATCGATCAAAGCTGTCGTAGCGATCTCGATGCATCGCTTATGAAATTAATGATGCGTCATCGCATTCGATTAAATGTAGCAAAATCGCATTAATACTATTATTATATTAATATGTTAGTTTAGTGGTCAGCGTACCTGACTACGCCACGGGTCCTGGGTGTAAATGCTATGCGACGCCAAAATGTGTGTAACAACGTGGTTTTATTAGGATCTACAGAACGATTGTGTAACTCTGGTGCAAATCGTTTCTGTTGGCGGCAACCTAATAGCTCAAAATATAGTGCGAAAACTATTAACTGTGATACGAATGATTGTATGAAGTAATAAAGGTGACAAACGAATACACAGTCCACCTGATGGTAAATGAATGCTGCGACCCAACTAACTTTATTCTCGACTAGCTGTTCCCCGCGACTTCGCCCGTATATAATTTAGGTTTTTAATTTTATTGCACGGAATCCTTATATATTTTCTTAAATAAAAGTAGCCTAAGTTACTCCTTTTAATATCAGCTGTCTGTCAGTGAAAGTGCCATCAAAATCGATCCAGCCGTTTCGGTGATTTGCCGGAACAAACAGGCAGACAGACAGAGAGACAAAAATTTTAAAAATTGTGTTTTTGTTATAAATACTTTCGTGTGCATTTAGTGAAAAGCTATTATTTTGACATTACAAACAGACACTCCAGTTTTATTTATTTGTATAGATTAACAACGTCGGATGCGTTGTCACCCTTAAAACTTCTTTAGTAGTTAAAAAAGGGTCTCCGGTTCTCATCACTTACCATACAAAACACAGCAGTATTATGTTGCTAATTTACGCTGGTATTCCGTGAGAACATGATTCTTCTCAGGCTTAATCCATTCGCGCTTTAACCGTAAGATGCTGGTAGCTGCTACCACGTAACAAAAAAACCATAGAGTTACTCTATTGAAGTTTTAATTCTTGGTGGAGCGGTGGCTGAGCATTTAGCTCCAGTGCTATTGGCAACAAGTTCGACTCTCGCTTGAAACAAGACTTATATGGCCTGCAAACATTTTTCTCAGTTCTGAATGTTTGTACATGTGCTATTTATATATGTTAAAACTACATAGCTTAAGAGTTATTAGGAATTTCTAGTGCTAGGGTAATTCACGTTTTTCTTAAAAAAAAATAGCGTCCGAAATTATTTGTTAGTGATTGCTGAATCGGTCAGAATCGGCATAGAGAACGTCATTTTCTTATACGTTAGAGAGCCAACGGGTCAACCACGCAGCCAACCGCTAAACGTTAGAAAAGGCTCTCACATCTTACAGGGTCGATAACGCACCTGCTTTTTGATTCTTACTCGATGATAGATGTTGATGTATACCGAATACGGGTCAAATCATCCACTTACCATTATAGGTGGACTGTGTGATAGTTCATCACTATATCATCATATATGAACAGATTATAATCTGTACAAATAAATAAAATTGAAGTGTCTGTTTGTAATGTCAAAATTACAGTATTTTACTAAATGCATATAAAAGTAAATACGGTACCTATAACTAAAATACAATTTGTAAAATTTTGTCTGTCAGTCTGTCTGTTTGTTCCGGGTAATCTCCGAAACGGCTGGACCGATTTTGACGGGACTTTCACTAGCAGATAGCTGATTTCAAAAGGAGTAACTTAAGCTACTTTCATTTTAGAAAAAGAATTAGGGTTCCGTGCAAAAACATAAAAACCCTAACACGCGAACGAAGTCGCGGGGAACAGCTAGTGTTTTACTATGTTTAATTTTACAAAGTTATTAACTATTTTGTATCAAAGACTAATTAATATTTTCAACATTTCTCGTATTATATTTTACCGCGACAACCTGGTAAGACATGCAGGAAGTGGAAGGATGCAGGTGGCTCAGGACCGTGCTTTGTGGAATTCCTTGGGGGAGGCCTATGTTCAACAGTGGACTTATGAATGGCTGTAATGATGATGATGATGAATTTACCGCGCGTTATGTTACTAAGTATGGCCACGGTCGTATACTTTTTTCTGATTTAAACATCGAACTCACACTATCATTAAGTAAGCGAGGTACGCATAGGATAATGTTTATTTAATGTAAGCTATTGAAACTGAGACGTGGTCCTTCACTGCTGGCCGGATCAGAAAGCTCAAGGTTGTTCAGTGAGCTATGGAGAGAGCTATGCTCGGAGTTTCTCTACGTCATAAACTTAGAAATGAGGATATCCGCAGTAGAACCAGAGTGACCGACATAGCCCAACGGATTAGTAAGCTGAAGTGGCAATGGGCCGGCCATATAGCTCGAAGAACCGACAACCGATGGGGAAAAAGGTTCTCGAGTGGCGGCCTCGTACCGGCGGACGAAGTGTGGGGCGTCCCCCCACGAGATAGAGTGACGACCTGGTAAGACATGCAGGAAGTCGATGGATGCAGGTGGCTCAGGACCGTGTTTTGTAGCATTCCTTGGGGAGGCCTATGTTCAGCAGTGGACTTTTGAAGGACTGTAATGATGATGATGATGATTAAAATAGAAACGGTTTTTATCGAGTGTGATCTAATACACCTACTCCAAAATTTGAGAGCATGGTAGAAAAATGTGTAAAAAATACCAGACGAAGTTAAGAGTCACGACGATATTAAAATTTCGTGTTAAGTCCTAGAAAGCATCAACATGAAAAGGTTTTAAAAACCGTTTTAAAGTAACTATAGTACTGCATTTAAAGTTTTATTTATTTGTTGTTTATTGCATTCCCTATTACAAAAGAATACAAAGAGCAGACTTAATGCCATAAAGCAATTTCTCATCGATCACGTCTGTCCATAATAATTACTTTTGATGAATGTCTCTTGCTGTTGTATTTGCTATATTAGTACTAGCTGTTCTCCGCGACTTCGCCTGCGTGGATTTTTTTTGCGCGGAACTCTAATTCTTTTCCTAAAATAAGTGTACTTCACCTGAGGATGTCTCGTGTAGAGGCGAAACAAGTGTTGCATTACCGACGGTGGTGTGTCTTTCCTATTGTAGTGGTGTTGGAAGTAGTGGTGCTGGAATTAGTGGTGACAGGGATAGTGCACGTAACTGAGAGAAGACGGGAGGTGCCTTTCAAACTATGTAAGACACATCTTTTTATTTTATTGGCGGAATTTAGTAAGTCAATTTTTAACACCTTTAATCCATTAAATATTCTTATTAACATATGACATATTTATGAACTAATTTAAAATTAAAAATTTTGTACAGCCGACTTCAATATAAGCGACTTCAATATAGGTTATTTAAGAATAACTCAATAACCATTGGTTTGACCTTGATCAAATTCATATGGGACCACACGAGAACTATCAGCTTTCATATAAAAAAAGAATCATCGAAATCAGTTCGCCCAGTACAAAGTTATGAGGTAACACACATAAAAAAAAACATACACTCGAATTAAGTACCGTCTCCTTTTTGGAAGTCGGCAGATAAAAGTAACCTAAGTTACTCCTTATAACATCACATTGAAAGTCCCATCCAAATCGGTTCACAGGTTTTTGATGTGTGTTCAGACAGACATCGTGTTAGTTTTATTATTGTTTAGAAGATAGATTATGGCAAGAGACATTCTTCAAAAGTATATCTAAGCACACACAAATTCTTTACGCTATCTTTATAATAAAACAGTCGTTTGTCACAAGGTCACTCGTGCTCATCGATTCGTAAAAGTAATAAATTATGCATCGATCCGATCCCTTTTTGCCTGTTGCGTTTTGCCGTCACAATAAACAAAAGAGGAGGACCAAACAGATATAGCAACCTTTTTGAGGACGGTACGACAAAAGGGCAGACAGACAGACAAACGAAAGGAGAAGAACAGACGAACGAGGAGATCAACACCCGAAGAAGAATTCATATTTAATAAAGTAGCGAAACTCGATATTATTTTTTAGGAAGTAATTTTAAAGAGGATATTTGTGAAGGCAACAAGTTAATTATGTTATTAGTCAATTGTTCGTGAGCAACATACAACAACAATCGGATCAGAAATTAAGTATATACGAGGAGAAGGCTAAACATTGAAATACTAGTGTGGGAGCAAAATATAGAGACCTTTTTGACTGACATAAACAAGAGACGGATTAATACAAAATTTTCAGATAAAGTCTCAGTTTACGGTGCAGATAAATTTAATGTCTGCAAAGAGAGAGAAGTACTTTAAAATAAAAAGGGAATTTATATATTATGTAAGCGTCCTTTAAGCACGTAAAGTCTTTTTGAAGACAAAATTCCTCAGAATATCTCGTAATTCCGGTTCCACGCATTAAAATATAGAAATTGTGCCGAAATACTTTCTATTCGTACTTATACGCTTAAACAAAGATTTCCATTGAACGGCCAAATCAAGGCTAATCGAAGCCGAAGAAGCAGGGACATAGATTTCTACAACTTACAGCAGGGATAATTGGATTTATGTATCGGCCCGATGCGTTTCTACCAGTTAAGATTCCAATGGAATTAGAGCTAAGTACAGTAAATTCTATTTTAGATTTCTCCAAATTTATTTTCCATAGTAATTCCTTTATGCTGTGTGTACGAAGGGCCTGATTAAAATTTTATTTAAGTAAGGCATTTTTTCACTTTATATTCGATGTTTCAAACAAGTGGTAAAATTAAAAATGTTGTACAATCGACTTCAATATTAATTATTAAGGATAACTCAAAAACTACTGGTCAGACCGTGATCAGATTTATATGGAACCACATGAGAAGCACCAACTTTCAAATAAAAAAAAATCGGTTGTCTGTAAAGTCGGTTTACTGACGATAGTTGAACGTGACAACGTCATAAGAAATATTTAATATCGAAAGAATCATTACCTTTATCGCCGCAATTATCGTTGCTATAAACAATTGACACCACATTCACTTTTCACTGCACTTCATACTTGACGAAAACATATAAATGTATTATGGTATAGCAGCTCTCCATGCGGACATGCCAAACGCGGAGCCCGATTGTGCCTCTTTGTCGCTCGTTCCGCACTCTCGCTTGCACTTTAAATGGAACGCCTCAGAGCGAGGTAACACCGCATGAGTCATTATTTTTCGTGCGTGCAGCTAGCTTCATCGAATTATAAGACGTTATCACGTCAAAAAAGAATCACCGAAAACAGAAAATAGAAAATAGTTATGAGGTAAGACTCATAAAAATACAGTCGAATTCCTTTTTGAAGTCTGTTAAAACAATCATCACATCTGTAGGTGTTTCTAACGTGACACAAATGTTATATAATTCGAGATGCGACGGAGGCGTCGCGCGGGGCAACGACAAACGACAATGTCATACGACAATGTCATATAACATTGTTATATTGTATTGTTATTCTTATGTGTACAGTATTGTTATATGTTATATATGTTAACAATGTTACATAATGTGGACGTGTTATAAAACAAAAGTTACACAACATGTTACTTAATCTGTACGCACCCTTAGAACTTCAACATGTTTCGTTAAGACCCGCAGATTTTTGTATTTCTTACAAACTCAAGTTAGGTAGTAAAGGGAATTTAAATGAATAATTTAAATCTAAAAATTTGTACAACCGTCTTTCATATAAATTATTAAGAATAACTCAAAAAATATTTTGGTCAGACCTTGATCTAATTTATATGGGACCACGTGTGAAGCACCAGCTTTCAATTAAAAAAAGAGTAATTGAAATCGGTTCACCCAGAAAGAAGTTATGAGGTAACACACATAAAAAAAGCATACAGTCGAATTGAGTACCTCCCCCTGTTTGAAGTCGGTAGAAAATTCCAGAAGTATTCTGGTAGATAATAAGACGTGTAAAGTGTCAGCTGGAAGAACAGCTAGAAAAGTACATAAATCTATGCGGAATTAAAATTTTGAATTAAATCCAGTTTTTTTTTAAACTGAAAGTGACAAGCGATTTCACATCTTTGCCTGATGGCAAGTGGTTACTGCAGTCCATGGATACCTTTTTTTATTTGGGAAATGCCTAAGCCTCGCCTCGCGGGGTGAAGCACGGGTTATGTCTGACTCACACAGACTAAAGGCACGTGGTGTTCCATCTTCCATGCATTTGCAGAACCACGAGAACGCTTTCGCACACGTCTGCGCACGGTCTGCGCCCCTTCTCGGTAGAGGAAATCTCCCCTTCTCCTTCTCAGATTTTTTTATAGAATTAAGGTGACAAACGAGCACACACACAGTCCACCTGTTGGTAAGTGCCCACAGCAGCAATAAGCTGCTATTTTACGCTGGTATTCTGTGAGACTGTGGTCTTTATAAGGACGAACCGACCCATTCATGTTACAATAATAATATTATAGCTGCAGCGTAGCGTCTACCACGTGTAAGGTACGGCGCGACTCAGTTAAGGTGCAGCAGAACACGAAGCGCGAAAAGCCTATCAAAAGTCCACTGCTGAACAAAGGCAATCTGTAGTTGCCTCATGAAGAATTTGTCATAGTTGTTTGTCAGGTATCGTTTGGCGAGTAGATTATTCCGATTTAGTTGACAAATATCATCATAACTTTAATATATTCTATGTCTATTCTCTATTCTAGTCTATGTCCCTCTGGAATAATGTACCTTTCAAATGGTGTAAATGCTGAAAGAATTTTTCAAATATGTGCTTTGGTCCCGGAGATTACCCTCCACATATATACAAACTCATATACATCATGTACTAGATACTTGTAATACGTATACATACTGAGATTTGCAAGGGAAATATAGCTTGCTAAATATACAAATTTAAAAATTTTATGACTTACGGTCGAAATTCCACATCTGGGCGACCACTAGTAAAAATAAATATTTCTTTGTTAGTTGGTTTTCCATGCTTCTCCTATACTATTCAACTAATTATGATGACACTTTGCGAGCGATGCGGAGCGATTGATTCTGAGACAAAAAGAGACGTTCCGACGCAAGGATGGCACTGCTAGTTCAATATAAAATTATAATAACTTAAATTTAGAAAAAAAAACGAAACAAAAAGGGCTGATGATCTTCAAACGGCTGAACAGATTTTCTTGATACATAGCTAAGAACACTCGATTAAGACACCTTTCAAATTAAAAGAGATTAATCGAAATAGGTTTACACTACACATTGAATAAAACTACTTTTACGGATTCTATCGCGTTTTTAATTAACTTATTTTGCTTATTTTTATTAATTCCCAACGTTTCGGGTGCTTTCCAGCACCCATGGTCATACCTCGGAAATTAATAAAAATAAGCAAAATAAGTTAATTAAAAACGCGATAGAATCCGTAAAAGTAGTTTTATTCGAAATCGGTTTATCTGTTCAGGAGCTATGATTCCATAGACAGACACGTAGACACACACATACACAGATTCACAGATACACAGAAGATACACAAATACACATCTGTTTTCTTCACGAGTTAAAAACTGTTTTTAAGGTCCAAATATATTATTGTGATTGATTTTCCTAATTAAATATATAAATAAACACATTTAGTTGGTACACATTGTGTTCACATTCTATCGCTATCCAAGATTGCGTTTCGAATTTAAAAAAATTAAGCAAAAATTAAATTGTCCAGATGAATAGCGTAGAGGTATTATGTTAATTCGACCATTATGCCGGTGGGTCTTCACAAAAATTATCGGTGCTTGCACTATGCCATTAGCGTGTTTTTGTTGGCCTCCCTGACCATGTTTGTTTTTCGCTGCTTTAATGTTGTGCGTAGTTAATTTTCTACCGCCGTGTTCGTGGAGTTGATGACTCTATCACGTAAATTGATATGCGCTTGTGATTGCATCACGCTCATCATTATGGTTTTAAATATGATAGGCCCCTTCGGCTGCGTGTGTGGTATTAAGTGCTTTAAATTTTTGACCGATGAAATTTTAATGGCCCAAGAATTTGGAAATAGTTTAACAAAAGATTTTAACGAAGCTATACGATGCGGATGTTCCAGCAAGACGTTGACTGCCCACTTAATAAAGTTTATACTCACATATGAGCACATATACTCGTATAAAGTTACACATATGGGCTGGTGCTGCAAAATGCCACCTGGCAGCGTTGGACTCAGTGGAGAGACGTGCTAAGAGGCTCATTGGTGACCTTGATCTAGTTGAAACCAACCTTGTCAGCCTCGAGCACAGGCGCACAGTGGGCAGCCTCTCGGTATTCTATAGGATGCATTTCGGTGAGTGTGCGCAGGAATTACACGCTTTAATCGTGAATCGAGAATAATGTAGAAATAAATAGTAATAAATTAATAATAAACGCGCATGGGTTATATGTTCATCTCATTTGTTAATAAATTACGCATCAGTTCACTTACGTCAACCATAAATTTGACAATGTAACTCCTGTAATGAATTGGTGAATAGCTATACAGACATGCTATTAACATGAATATCGATGCTTATTGAAGAGGCACCGGTCACAAAAACCAATGGGCAAATTTATATTAATCGGTGGCCCCTAGGCAGTACAACGGCTCCCAAATGAGGCCCATGTAGGGTCACCATGAATGTTTAAATAATACCTACTGAATATTTAAAAGATTTCCTAACTGTATATTTATATTTAAAAGAAATTGTTTTGTAAAACCGAATTTAACAAAGGCGGAGGTTCTCATTTCTACCATTTTTAATACCACATTACCATACATATATATGTTTTCTTTTATATCCTAGCCATCGATATATATGTACTACGTACTAGATTGCGCATTTCGAACATACACTATGTTCAACTGAACTGTACTGCAATCCGTACAGTGTGTCATTTAGTGTGGTTTCAATCTACTAGTTAGTCTGTGGTTTCAATATTCATGCGGTGTGGAGCGGCGCTAATAATACAAGATTTCAAATTAAAGTCTAAACCTGGACGTAAATAACAATTCAGTAGTCAAGTAAGTAAAATTATTTGTTGTTCAAGTGAATAAATAGGTAATAATATCGTAATATTACAAAATAAAAAACCATGAAAAAAATATATCTCATTATATAAACTGATCGCGCAGGCGCAACGCGTTTAAATCAACTGCGCATGCGCGACTTTGCTATCTCCTGCGCATGCGCGAAGACAGAGTAGTACACATTTTTTGTTTAGAGAGGCTTCTCTAGTACGTAGTACATAGAACTCATGATGCATGATCATATACAGCAAGGCAATTTATTATCTACAAAGGATGCAACTTTTAAAAAAAAAACGTTACCACACTAGGATTTTTAATGTAATCATGTGTATATACAACGCCTAGTTGTCACCTTGAGCTTTGTATTCTTTCTTGTTTAGTAGTCTAAAAAGGATCAAATAAAATAAAAATAAAAAAGCAAAACCTGACTTAACAAAAGTACATAGAAAAATATAATTTCCACATAATTTAGTAGTTTTGTTAATAGGGACTTCTATTTCTTCGATACACTTTTTTCTAGCACCGACTAGGTTACTACTGGTTCGTTAATGCCGCCTCTAGACGACATTATAAACTCGCGTCAAAATATATGTATGGTAGAATATATTCGTATTGTAACTATGAACTAGATCCTTTACATTGAAAATGTTCACTGAATTCACAATGTTTCTTTTATTTTTATTTATACGTGGTAGAGCCATGCTGTAACTATATTAACAGTATAGTTGTAGCACGAATGGGTCGGCTCGACCGGGGAAAGACCACACTCTCACAGAATACCAGCGTAAAATAGCAGCTTAACGCTGCTGTGTTTCAGATGGTGAGTGTAGAGAACCGGAGACCTTTTTTACTGGAAATGAGGCATTCTATCTTAGTCCTCACGGGTCGCATTTTAATTCGCAAACGAAGATAAATGTCTATGGGCTACAGCAACCACTTACCATCAGGTGGACTGTGTGCTCGTTTGTCACCCTTATTATATAAAAAAAAGAAAAATTATCGACTTTAGTATAGTTAATAATGTCTGAGATGAGTAAGACGTGTGGAGTGTCTAATCGCGAGCTAATTTCATATTTTACAGTTGAGGCGCTTTTAAAGCTGGTTTATTATCAATTTGTCCGTGAACTTTGGAAGTATTTTATTGTGCCCATAAATCTTAGACCTGGTTGCTGCCGAAATTAACGTAGGTACAAATACATACAATCATACACTAACATGGAGTTGTTTTACTATGATAGATTGTGTATGTACTAACCACTTTTATATGAACCACTTTTATATGCTTCCATACTGGATCAGGCCGACATTAGATTTTTTTTTATAGAATAAGGTTGACAAACGAGCACACAGTCCACGTGATCGTAAGTAAATACCTTGGCCCATAGACATCTACATCTATCCTCAGTTAAGAATTAAAATGCAGATGCGTTTTTACTCCTGAGGACTAAGATGGAATGCCTGGTTTCCAGTAAAAGGTCTTCGATTCTCTACAGTCACCATACGCAACTCAGCAGCATTTAGTTTCTATTTTACGCTGGTATTCTTTGAGAGCGTGGTTCTTCCCCGATCGAGCCAACCCATTTGTACCACAATCACAATATATCTGTAACATGACTCTACCACGTATAAGTTATCATATTTATTTATTGGGGTTTCCCCCTGCCTCGCAATGACTGACGGTTGTAGGATGAATGGGTCGTCTCGACTGAGTAAGGACCTCGTTCTCACAAAATGCCAGCGTAAAATAGTAGCATAATGTTGCAGTGTTTTGTATGGTAAGTGTAGAGAACCGGAGACTCTTTTTACTGGAAATGAGGCATTCAGTCTTAGTCCTCAGGGGTTATAACGCTGCTGCGGGCTGTTCGAAAGAGATACCGCGGCTCCGGAACGTAAGGGCACTGAAGGAACACGGATGGTTTTTAGTTAGTAAAAGTCTGACACTCCCTTCCGCTCCACCCAGAGCGAAAGGCGTCATTTGATGATTTTCCATCCGCAAAAAAAAAGGGGGTTATAACGCTTGTGCATTTTGAATCTTAATCTAGGATAGATGTAAATATCTATCAGTCTCTGTATCCACTTACTATGAAGAGGACGCTGTGATCGTTATAGCAATAGAACCTATATACAACGAACCGAGAAGCACTTATGTGCAAATCATTAGATTTTAAAGCAATCTGGGTATAGCCACAGTATAAAATATATTTACTGTGGTATAGCCAATCATTCGCACCTTAGCTCGTTAACAATATGCCATTCATCAAAACTGTTTACGTTCCAATAGAAGGAAACACATTAAGATAAAGGCGGGATTAGCACGTCACGTTCTGACAAGTCCTAATTAGCATTGTGGATTGTTATCAAATCGGCAGCTAGGTAGAGATTTATCATTCGGTTCGTGTTTGACAGGCAATCTGTTACACCTATTAGTAAACGGACGATTGTAAATAATATAGAGGGGTCACTCTATACGTCATTTCTCCTATGCCCATATTATAATTTAGGTAGATTGGTAAACAAGCTATTTCCGCCGTCAAATAGCAGTGCTTGCACTGCTGTAATCCGGTCTGAAAATTATTACAGTTGTATACTTATTACAGGCTGTGACTGTGAGGCACTCTATCTTAGTCTACAGAAGTGACAATCGCATCTAAAGTTTTTTTGAAGTTGGCTGCAGGTGTCCATGGACTCCTTCCAACAGGTTCCCACCTTTTAGTGACGGGGGAAGAGGGGGGGGCTTAGTAGCCGTGCCTTTTTCACCCATAATGAACAGGGACACATGGCTTAGGGCGCAGAGACCGCCGCCCATTTCATATGTGTGTTGGTGAACTGCGGCGACAGAGGTTTGCTCTCCCCCAACCGTCGCAGCCGAGGTTGATTCGCGGGTAAAGAAGAGTGTTGGTATGGCGATGGGCCACTCGCCCTATCCTCCGCGACTCTGGTCAGGCCGCACTGTTGATGCGGTGGCGTGGAGTCGCGGGGCGAGATGAGTGTCGGTATTACGTGGCACAGCTCTAAATACCTCGTGACCGAAACTTGGTTACCGAATGATTTCATACGTAGTAAAGTCATGCTGCAGCTATATTAATTGTGTAGTTGTAGTACGAAGTGGGTCGGTTCGCCCGGGGAATGACCACGCTCTCGCAAAATACCAGCGTAAAATAGCAGCTTAATGCTGCCGTGTTTCGTATGGTCAGTGTAGAGAACCGGAGACCCTCCTTTCTGGAAAAGAGGCATTCCATCTTAGTCCTCACGAGAGAAAACGCATCTGCATTTTAATTCGCAAACGGGGATAGATGTAAATGTCTATGGACCACGGCAACAACTTACTATTAGGCGGACAGTGTGCTCGCTTGTCACCCTGATCCTATAAAAAAACCATAAACCAGATCCTCCTCTGGGGCCAGGAAGGCTGGTGCATTCGAGTGCGGGACTTTTCTGGCCCCACGGGCTTGGGGTGGCCAACTGCGCAGGTGGATTTAGAGGCTGCGGTCTGCCATGGGGTGACTGGCGCCGCGTCGGTGTTGTCGCACATGTGTGCGAAAGCGCTCCCATGGCCCTGCCCTTATGCGGCGAAGGTATAACACCATGGGGCTTTAGTCGATTTTAGTCATTTCATCCTGTAGGTGTCGTAAGACATAGAAAACTGAAACGGGAGATGGGCAGTAACATATTCTTGATGGCAACTATATAAAAAATGCAGTTTTTCAAGCCAAGCATGGCAACTATGGCAAAATCCTCCCTATGAGGCAATCTATCGGAGAAACTTATCTTCTTAGCAGTGGACTTATAGTGATCTGTAACGGTATTCCTACGTCATTGTCTTCCTTTATAAAAGTTTTACAAACAAACATAGAATCTATTTAACTATATTCATTTAAGCCAAACGTTCACCGCGAACTAATCTAACTTAGTTTAACTTTGCTAGAATAGCTGAGCTAGTTTTTCATACATGTGCTTCCACCGCAAACTGAAACTTTGTTGCCAGATAAGCTAGATAAAATGGCCAAACTAAGTCAAACTAACTTATTTGCAGAAACTACGCGAACTACGCGAGCCGTGGTAACTCAGATGGTTAGCGCTCGCTGTAAGCTTCACGGTACTCGAGCAACCCGGGTTCGATCCCCGCCAGCACCAATGAAATTGATAATTGCAATTTTAAGTACTGATTTACCACGTGCTCGGCGGTGAAGGAAAACATCGTGAGAAAACCTACATGTCTGAGAAGTAAGAATAAAAATATATTTCGAAGACATGTGAAGTTCGTCAACACGCATTAGGGCAGCGCGGTTAACAATTCCTTGCCCTAACACCCTCTCAGAAATGAGAGGAGGCCTGTGCCCAGCAGTGGAACGTGAATAGGCTGCAACTTTACTTTACTTTACTTTTACGCGAACTAAGCTAAGCGCCTCTCACCCCCTTACCTTACCCCTCTGGCGCTTTTCGCATAGTGTTGCTTGTCTTAGCTTATTTTCCGATGGACATCCAACGATTTTCCAGGTTAGCTTATCTTAGTTCACTGAGCCTAGTTTTCACATAGTTCAGTTCGCGGTGGACGTTCGGCTTTACGCTCTCTACAATAACTAACCATCTGAGATGAGAAATAATTGTGTGGTCCAATTCAGCGTTCCTTCCATCAGATCAATTTGCACTGACAGTTGATTGAAATTTACAGCGCGCCGAAATTTTATTGTGGTTTTCTGCTAGCCGAGAGGTCTGAGGTCGGGAACGAAGATTTTTATTATTTCTTTAAGTGCTACAACTGATTAGGAATATATTTGTGTCGGTCCGCATGACCGTGTTTCTATTCAATATAGATTATTGAAAGTCATTTAAGCTTTATCACTGGTACGGAAAAAACCCTCTGTCCTGGTCAGAACCAACAAGAAACCCAGTGGGATTGTTTTAACATTAATTCACAATATAATATTTTATATATATATATATGACGGGACCAGCACCATTGCACGTGCGGCGCGGTAGCCGTCGGTGCAGTTAGACAGAATTCTTGTAAATAACACGTGTTCCGCACACCTGCACCATTGCACCTGCAGTGGCGCACGTTTTGCTTGTATAAAACGGACGGCGCGGCCGCCGTTAGGACAGTCTTGGCTCTGACGTGGAACGGTACGCTTGTCGTATTCCGTTACTAGTTTATCCTCGACTCGTTGGATAATTAATTCGTGTAAACGAATTAATTATTATTCCTAACTACAAAATTAGTCTCTGTACTATACTCAATTACCCTTTCTACATATATATATATATATATATATATATATTGTATTTATAATATATACTAGCTCGCCAGGCAGACGTTGTTCTCCCCTTTCCAACGACCCTTCCTATAAAAATCCTTAAATTCCCAATAAAATATTTTGAGGGTCATTTATCGAAATAAAAACTATCCTATCTCTCAAGTTGGACCAAAATGCACACAGTGTGCAAAATTTCATTGAAATCAATTCAGTAGTTTTTAGGAGTCCATCGCGGACAAACAACGTGACACTTAATTTTTATATATAAAGATTTTACGTGGTAGAACATGCTGCAGCTACATTACTGGTATAAGTTGTAGCACGAATGGGTCGGTTCGACCGGGGCAGGACCATGCTCTTACAGAATACCAGCGTAAAATAGCAGCATAACGCTGCTGTGTTTCGCGTATGGTGAGTGTAGAGAACCGGAGACCCTTTTTACTTGAAACGAGGCATTCTATATCGGTTCACCCAGTAAGAAGTTATGAGGTAACACACATAAAAAATCATGCAGTTGAATTGAGTACCGGCTCCTTTTTGAAGTCGGTAGAAAATGAGAGATATCTCGAAATGCGATCCTCAACCTGCGAAGCGTGACACTTAAGATAAATAGTGCTTACAATGTGGGAGATCCATATCCAGCAGTAGACTTTGAAGGGCCCATGTAGAAGTAGATAAAATTGAAATGAAAAAATGAGCTGAAAGTCCAGTACAGCCGATAAAAGTCCACTGCTGATCATAAAACTAGCCCATAGATTGCTTCATATGGAGGATTTTGGCAAAGTTACCACGCTTGGCAAGCGAGTTGGTAACCCACGGGTTGGAGCTAAAAGGTCCACCTGATGGTAAATAGCTGCTGCACTCCGTAATACCACCTTCAATCAACTTCAAATAATTTAGAATTAAAAATTTTGTACTGCTGACTTCAATATAAGTTATTAAGAATAACTCAAAAAATTTTGGTCTAATCTTGATCAAATTCATATGGGACTACACGAGAAGTATCAGCTTTCATTAAAAAAAAGAATCATCGAAATCGGTTCACCCAGTACAAAGTAATGAGGTAACACACATAAAAAAACATACAGTCGAAATGATTACCGTCTCCTTTTTGGAAGTCGGCAGAAAATATGGCAAGGCATTCAATCTTAGTTATCACGGGTAATAACCCGGGAAGACTACACTGTGGCTGTCCTGTGCAGACAACCAGTCTCCATTGACACTAGCTGCCGTGACCAAAATTAGGTCTGGAGAACAGTTTTTACCCTTCAAACCAGAACAGTAAGTGATCGTGAAATGTGTGCCACCTCTTAGTTAAAGCCTACCTAAACTTGTGCTATTGTCATGTTTTTTTTTATACAACTAAACTAAATATAATAGCAAGCGAATGCTTCAGCCCATATATACCTACATCTATCCTTGATTAGAAGACTAGGTTGTCACTCCCTCTAGTGGAAGGCTGCCCTGTACTTCACTTACCGTTACGAGGCTATCACTCGAGAACCTGTCTTGTCTATCGACTATAGTTTCCGCGAGTTATGTAGCCTTGATTCTATATGCTATTTCGGTTACTTTAGTTCTATCGCGGACGTCTTCATTACGGGAAGTTATTTATATTTCTCAGACACGTAGGTCTCCCTCATACCGTAGGTACTGTGGGTGTCGTATAAGGCGATATAGTGAAACAAATCAGGAAATGTGCAGAAGCTTCTCCCTAATAACGATTAAAAATAGAAAAAAACTACGTTTCCCAACCCGCTCGCCCTTGCGTGGCAACTATGGCAAATAACCTCCGTATGAGGCAATCTATGGGGGAGGCCTGTGTTCAGCAGCGGACTTTAGTGGACTGTATCGGTAACGGTATGTTTTCTCACAATATTTTCCTTCACAACTTTTTAACTAAATATCTGCCATCCTTGTAAACAATTGATTAATTAGATAAATATCTATTACACTCAATTTTGTAAAGCGAAATTAGATTAAGATTTGGTATGCATAATAATTTATTATATTTACGAGAATAGTACACATTGAATAAAACTAATTTTACGGATTTTATCACGTTTAACTTTAACTTTTATAAATTTCAGACATTTCGGATGCTAAAAAGTTAAAATTCGCTATAAAATCCGTAAAATTAGTTTTGGTACGTCTTTAAAAGACAGTATATCATTACTTTAAACGGCATGAGTCACGAGTTTTTACTAGAATATTGCTTCGCACTAGTGCCGAACCGATTCACCGTAATATTGAAAAAATTACGCACTGTTGAATAGCCATAAAAATACTTGGCAACGTATCAATGTTAAAATCTACTCATTGATCTCATTTCATATTTGAATGTTGTAAGAAATAACACTGGGCTATTGTCATGTTTCACAAATTTAGAGCAAGTTCTGCGTTTATTAGTTCTACGTACGTAACATACGTGAGGTTAGAGATGTTGTTATGCGATCAATTACAGATTGTTATTATGTTGGTACGTCCAGTGAAGGAAAACGCTTTCACAGAACTCCACCTTAAAGTTGCAAGGTTATTGTATTTCAGCATACCCTAAGTAGAGTCCATAGATAATAATAACGTCCTCCAAACCAAATTTCAGTCAAGGAGTCACCGGGGTAGGTCCACGCTCGCACAAAACCCAGGGTCAAACAGCAGAATAATACTTCTGTGTTTCGGTGGTGAGTGTAGGGACCCGAAGGCTCTTTCTCACTGGTAACGAGGCATTCCGTTAGTCCTCAAGGGTAACAACGCATCCAATATATATTACGTTGTATATTTTTACGTGGTAGAGCCACGCTGCAGGTATGGTTGTAGCACGAATGGGTTGGCTCGACTGGGGAGGACCACGCGATCACAGAATACCAGCGTAAAGTAGTAGCTTAATGCTGCTATGTTTCGTATGGTAAGTGTAGAGAACTGGAGACCCGTTTTACTGGAAACGAGGCATTCCATCTTAGTCCTCAGGGGCGACAACGCATCTGCATTTGATTCTTAATTGAGGTTAAATGTAGATGTCTATGGGCCACAGCATCCACTTACCATCAAGTGGACTGTGTCCTTGTTTGTCACCCTAATCTATAAAAAAATATGTCTATAGCTCACAACATTCTCTCAAAATCAACTATGTGCAGTTGCCACCTTTATTCTGTAAAATAATATTAGTTGGAAAATATCATTGTTATCGAAATAACTCAAAAGTCAACTAACAAAGATATGGCATTTTATTATTCGTCCTGTGTGGTCCACATAAACGCCCACTCGGGTCTAGACGTAACGCTGATGATTTACAAGGAACAGCCAGTCTTTAATTAACAGTTCGCGAGGCTGACTCACTCATTCATTAGTGAAACGTAGATACGTGAACCTTAAACATTCACAGAACATTTGCAAGAAAAATATGTAAGTTTGTCTGTACGTTCATATGACCTTTACAAAGAAAGAAATGATTATTGGTATCAAATATTCTAAATTTAAATACGTTTAACTTTTTTAATTAAAACTCTGCGTTTGCTTATCAATCATAGAGCCTCCTTTAGAATATAGGCCTCCCCACTAGGTTTCCGCTTAGGTTTACTTTGAGTTGATATCATAAAGATGCTGCTGCCCATCTCGTGTTTTATTTCTTTCTGTCGCTAATTACAACACCACGGGGTAAATGGGGATTGCGATTATCATACGGCGCCACTACATGTAACGTCATTGTAGTGCACACATTACGCGTTATTGCACTGGAAGAGCCGTGCTGCAGCTATATTAGGAGTATAGTTGTAGCACGAATGGGTCGGCTCGACCGTGGAAGAACCACGCCCTCACAGTATACCAGCGTTTGGCAGCTTGACCGTGCTGTGTTGCATATGGTGAGTGTAGAGAACCGGAGACGCCGGAGAACCGACGACTCTTCTTAATCGAAGATAAATGTAGATGTCTATGGGCCACAGCAATCACTTACCATCAGGTGGACTGTGTGCTCGTTTGTCATCCTTATAATAAAAAAAAACACGGCAAGATGGCTGATCGCAACATACATACAACCAATGTAGTTAAGTTAAAAGCTAAAAATTAATTTCAATATTCACGCGGACAATGCCATGGAAATTATACTAGTTGGCTATAAATCACATTCACATAATCGTAAATTTTCGGACGTAACAGCATTAGTCTAGTTAGCAAAGTGGCAATTTGGGCTTCGAAGTTCTGAGATGCCACACACAGCTTGTGACGAGGCCTTGAATTAAATGTTCTTGTTTTTTTTTTCTTGCAAATTTCAAATTAATAAGCACACGCAGCGCTGAAATTGATTGTAAGTATTACTTTTTAATCTGTGATATATTGTTAGGTAATGTATGTTCTTGACACGTGAACAATTTGTCGGTACGACACGGATCGTCCAACCCTCCTACGCACCCTCCAATATTCGATGTGTGAGTTCAGACGGCTAGGGCGATTAATCGACTTACTCGTAATATCGAAGGAATTCGATCGAGTTCGCAAACTCGCACGAATCGCCTTATTTAGAAATATAATTAGCATCCACCATCATCATCATCATCATAATCATCATTACAGCCCTTCAGAAGTCCACTACTGAACATAGGCCTCCCCCAAGGAATACCACAAAACACGGTCCTGAACCATCGACGTCCTGCATATCTTACCAGGTCGTAACTCCATCTAGTGGGGGGACGCCCTACATTTCGTCTGCCGGTACGAGGCCGCCAATCGAGAACCTTTTTTCCCAATCGGTTGTCGGTTCTTCGAGCTATATGGCCGGCCTATTGCCACTTCAGCTTACTAATAAGTTGGGCTATGTCGATCACTCTGGTTCTACTGCGGATATCCTCATTTCTAAGTGTATCTTGCAGAGAAACTCCGAGCATAGCCCTCTCCATAGCTCGCTGAACGACCTTGAGCTTCCTCATCCGGCCAGCAGTGAAGGACCACGTCTCAGTTCAATAGGTCATCACTGGCAACACGCACTGGTTATACAGTATCGTTTTCAAGTTTTGAGGTATAGCTGACGAGAAGATGGGTCGTAATTTCCCGAACGCTGCCCAACCGAGTTGAATCCGTCGATTCACCTCTCGGTCGAAGTTGGAGTTACCTAGACGGACTATTTGTCTCAGGTAAACATACTCGTCAACAACTTCGAGCATCCACCATAGTCCCTTGATAATGATTTTTTTTAACTCCGACGCAAGCAGTGATGTTATATGTTTAACGTGTGTATCTTTGTATCTATCTGCGGCATCGTAGCTCCCAAACGGATGAACCGATTTAAATTTAGGTTTTTTTTAATGTTTGAAAGGTGACTTAATCGGAAGTGTTCTTAGCTATGATTCGAACAAAATTTTCACGTTGACGTTTAGAGTTTGTCGGTTGGACTTGGACGATGGTGTATTAGCCAGCAATTGGCACTAATGTATTTGATGTCGCCACCGTAATTTGATCTCAGAAAATAAAATAATGTGTTTTACCACGGTTTAAAGTTAATTTCTTTTACGCGGACAAAATTTTCGCTAACTGATTTTTGCTTAGGAATACGCCGCCCTACTAGTATATTGAAGTCGGCTCTACAAAATTTTTAATTTTTAATTATTTGTTTTTAAAGTGTGTTAAAATTACACATGATAAAAAACCTCGATTCGAACACAACCCTCTGCTTTTCTGAACACGATATAGCAGCTTAATACTGATGTGTTTCGTATGGTGAGTGTAGAGAACCGGAGACCCTTTTTACTGGAAATGAGGCATTCCATCTTAGTCCTCACAGGTGACAACGCATCTACATTTTGAATTGTAACAGAGGATAGATGTAGTGGGCCGCAGCAACCACTTACCATCAGGTGGACTGTGTGCTCGTTTGTCACCCTTATCCTATAAAAAAAATACTTCCAAACTTCCAGACTTCCAAAAAGATGACGGTACTCAATTCGACTGTATGTTTTTTTTTATGTGTGTTACCTCATAACTTCGTACTGGGTGAACCGATTTCGATGATTCTTTTTTTATATGAAAGCTGATAGTTCTCATGTGGTCCCATATGAATTTGATCAAGTCCAGACTAATAGTTTTTGAGTTATTTGAGTTATTCTTAATAACTTATATTGAAGTCGGCTGTACAAAATTTTTAATTTTAAATTATATTTATTTTAACTGTGGATGATCTTCAATTTTATGTTTTAAGTAATTATTTAGTGTTTTAACTATTATATCCCAAATATAAAATATTAAATTAAAAAAAATGTGAGCTGTTCACACGCGGTAGAAATGAAACATTCAGAAAAACACCGTATACTGTATTATGTATCTTTTCTGCCGACTTCCAAAAAGAAGACGGTACTCAATTCGAGTGTATGTTTTTTTTTATGTGTGTTACCTCATAACTTTGTACTGGGCGAACCGATTTGGATGATTCTTTTTTTATATGAAAGCTGATAGTTCTCGTGTGGTCCCATATGAATTTGATCAAGGTCAGACCAATGATTATTGAGTTATTCTTAAATAACCTATATTGAAGTCGATTATATTGAAGTCGGCTGTACAAAATTTTTAATTTTTAATTATATCTCATTCTCTAGAGGCCAAATCCTATACATACCTATGTGTTTATCTCTTTTTAGTGTCGTGTGTTTTCGTTTCATCGAGTTTCAAATCACAATGATTCGAAAGAATTATTAACTTAAATAATTAAAAATTAAAAATTTTGTACAGCCGACTTCAATATAAGCGACTTCAATATAGGTTATTTAAGAATAACTAAATAACCATTGGTCTGACCTTGATCAAATTTATATGGGACCACACGAGAACTATCAGCTTCCATATAAAAAAGAATCATCGAAATCGGTTCGCCCAGTACAAAGTTATGAGGTAACACACATAAAAAAAAGGAAAAAAAAACATACACTCGAATTGAGTACCGTCTCCTTTTCGGAAGTCAGCAGAAAAAAGATCTTGTATTCTCTGAAAATAAACAAGTACTGTATTTTCATTTACTTGTTTATTTAGAGTTTCGTTCATTTTGTCGACACATTTATACAAATGACACTTTTGACGCCTGTCAATTTGAACCTCGTACTTAACTAAGCCATCAAAGTCTTCGATGCCGTCGTTGTAGGTAACGCAAACAAGCCACGGCATGTCACAACTTTCTCCTTATCAAACCTTAAGAGGAATATATTACCATAGAAAAGTATAGGATATTGTCTTGTTTTGACGACCGCCTGGCATTCAGTCAGATTTACATATCTAAAAACGCATTTAAAAAAAAGACAGTAGCTTAATGATTAACGGTGTAGCGATTTTTCCGGACCGTAACGACTTAAGGACCTTCAAGAAAAGAGCCTACTCTTTTTTAAAAGGCCGGCATCGCACCTGCGATTCCCCTGGTGTGGCAGTTGTTCATGGGTGGCGGCTGACACTTATCATTAGGTGAGCCGCATGCTCGATTCCCCACTCTTCTATAAAAAAAACCGCGAACTCAAAGGTCGTGGATTCAGACCCGCCATTCGAATACTGTCGTGAAGTCTTAATACAAACATTTTAGCTTACCTTTTTTTTTAATAGCATAAGGGTGACAAACGAGCACACAGTCCACCTGATGGTAAGTGGTTGCTGTGGCCCATAGACATCTACATTTATCCTCAATAAATAATCAAAACGCAAATGCGTTGTCACCCGTGGGGTCTAAGATGGAATGCCTCATTTCCAGTAAAAAGGGTCTCCGTTTCTCTACACTCACCATACGAAACACACCAGCGTTAAGCTGCTATTTTACGCTGGTATTCTGTGAAGATGATGTAGTGACAAAAATTGAGAAAGGTATGCTGAGATGGTTTGGCCATGTTGAGAGAATGAATGAGGAACGATTGACGAAAAAAGTGTATAAGGCGAGTGTGAATGAAAGTGTTGGAAGGGGTAGACCTAGGCGGACATTTCTAGACCAAATCAGGGACGTCTTGAAAAAAGGCCAGGTCAAGAGTACCTTAAACCGTAGAGCATGTATGAAGGGAATAATGAAAGTGGACGAAGCGAAACAAGTATTTAAGGATCGTAGCAAATGGAAAGAAGTGGTCTCTGCCTACCCCTACGGGAAATAGGCGTGATTATATGTGTGTATGTATTCTGTGAGAGCGTGGACCATCCCCGGTCGAGCCGACCCATTCGTGCTACAACCATACTACTAATATAGCTGCAGCATGGCTTTACCACGTGCAAGAGGTCGGTTTCATTACTCATGTGACTGGAGTAGTTAACGGGAATAATAATAATTTTAAAAGCAATGCTAGTATTGTGTTATATGAAAGTTCCGGTTTGTAGGATATAATAGAGGCTATAAGCCACTTCATCTTAGCTCTCAGGGGTAACAACACCCCCCCCCCCCCCCCGAACGGGTTCCCGCCTTGTCGTGGCGGGGGGGCTTAGTAGCCGTGGCTTGGTCAACCGCGGTGAACAAAGAGGAACCCCTTGGCTGGCCCGTGGTGTAGGGCCGGCCCGAGGTGGCCACTCCGAGTGGGCTTGACGAGCCCACTTCGGATGTGTGTCGGTGGGCTGCTGCGAGAGGGGTGTCCTCCCCACCCCTACCTCTGCAGCCGGGGTGGAGTCGCGGAGGAAGAGGAGTGTTGGTATGGCGATGCGCCACTCGCCCTATCCTCCGCGACTCAAACGGGGCCGCACCGTTGATGCGGTGGTGGTGGGGGCTGCGGGGGGAGAGGAGTGCCGGTATTGCGAGGCGCCGCTCTCCCTACCCTCCGCAGCCGAATTTTGGTTGGCGGCGGAGCCATAGACCAGATCCGCCGCTGGGGTCAGGAAGGCTGGTGCTCCTGAGTGCTAGGTTTTCCTGGCCCCATGGCCTTCGCGCATCGGACGCGGGGGCGTCCGTTGCGCATGTGAAATTGGAAGCCGAGGAGGAGGGCGCGCCATGTGTTCTGGTGCGCCTTACCGGAGAAGGAGCTGGGAGAGGAGTGTTCCTCTCCCGAGGAGGGGCGGCCAGCGCAGGTGGGGCCGCGGAAGTGTGCGAAAGCGTTCCCGTGGCCCTGCCAATATGCGACTAGGGTGGAACACCATGGGGTTTTAGTCGGTGCGAGTCCGACATAACCCGTCCTTGCACCCGCGAGGCGGGTATGCGTAGGCATTTCCCCATGTAAAAAAAAAGGGGTAACAACGCATCTTCACTCTTAGTTTGAACAACGCAATTTTGTGGAATGAACATAATATGAATGGGTCGACTCCATCGGGCAAGAATCACACTCTCACACATTTTTTGCGTAAAATAGCAGCTTAATAGTGTAGATAAGAGGTAGTGAGATTTCCTCTCAGAAATGAGGGGAGGCTGTAAATTTAAATTTAACCCAGTGAAAGCTTATGCTCATATTATGTATATACGGTACATTATATCCTCAATTAATAATCACAATGCTGATGTGTTGTCAAACTTAAAGGCTAACATTGAATACTTCGTCACCAGTAAAAAGAGTTTCCAGTTCTCCTTACTGAACATCCAAAACATGCTGGTATACTTCCTTGACCGAGCCGACCCATACGTGTTGCAACCAACACAGCTCAGTATAGCTCTACCAAATAATGTACATAACACTACATACATACATATACTATCACGCCTGTCATCCAAAGAACTACTACTGTAGATTTCCATTGGGCACGACCCTAACACATCTCTCTCACTTCCTTCTCTGCTCATCGGATAAAGGTGCACCAAATTTGACCTATCTTCAATATTTCGTCAATTTGGTGCATAAACATGCGTCTTGTGAGTGTCAGTGAGGAAAGAGTGACAAGGTATGGGGAAATTATTAATTCTTTCTACATAACAAACCACCGAAGCATTCCTCTCCTAATTCTGGTGTCAACATCTTGCAAATCGTGTGATTTGCAAGATGTATTCTTATAAAATACAATTTCGCATCCTATCATTCAAAGTCACACCTAACATACTTCTTAAAGACCGCATTTCTCATTCGTTTCACTCTCATGCTTCTTCGGTCACACCCAACTTTCACTACCACACAATGTTGGGACTAACATTGTAAATTACCATACGTGCCTTTAAAGTAAAACCAATTATATTTTTTCGTAGTGATTATTATGATATCCAAAAAGCGACATATATCTAGTAAGCCACACGAGTGTCCGTCGCACCGCGGGGGCTGAATTAAAACTTTAATCACGTAAGGATAGTGTTATTCTCCCATTCTAATATTATTATATTATTTTGAATATAACTTTATCTTTTATAAAGCTTTGAGACGGAACGCAATAATAGTTCTGTTTATGGACGGGACTTGAACGAATCCATGTTCACTTGACATCTCAATTAAAATAATATATATACTCGTATTTACGAACATAGTTTTTAAGTGGTGAGTTTTTTAATGTATAAACATATAAGTAGCGGCACGAAAGGCTAGCGGTGACCGTTATTGCGCTTAAGTCGCGCTGATTGCCTTATTGCGCATAAGTCGCGCTGATTGGCTCGTGCGTATCGTTCGCAGGCGCTGATTGGCTCGCCAGTCGCATTCGTGCAATTCTATTCGTGCGCGTCCCCTCCACGTTTCATTCAGCGCTAGACTTACGTGCCGTGACTTGTAGAGCCTAGTATTTAGTACATGGCAATCAGAATTCCTGGTTGCCATGTACGAACTACTACTAGTTACTTTATAATTTTGTTAAGAGAGTCCCGGCGTAAAATAATTGCTTAATTTTCGTATGAACAGAATAATAGCATCATTTTTATTCAATATAGATTTCAAGGAATATAGATTTCTAGGAACAGAATAGAATATCATCATTTTTATTCAATATAGATTTCAAGGAATATAGATTTCAAGGAACAGAATAGAATAGTACCATTTTTATTCAATATTGAAAGTAATTTTTTGCTTAATGCTGTTGTGTTTCGTATGAATAGAATAGAATAGAATCATTTTTATTCAATATAGATTTCAAGGATACTTATTGAAAATCATTTTTTACTTTTACCATTCGTTCCGAAAGAAACCTCTGTCCTTGGAAGAACTAGCAAGAAACCCCAGCGGAACTTTATTTAAATAAAATTAATTTACCATATATTATTTTATACAATTAGTATCAAGGCATTAGAAAAAACATGGCAAACACAACACTCACTCCCAGGGGTTATTATCAATCATGTATTGTTTAGTAATATAATAACCCTTACTAAACAACTTTGTATTTGTAATTTTGTATTAAATTAACCCTTTCGCTTTCCCGTGCACTTCATATAGGTCATTGCTATTGTTTTACTATTGTTTGAAAACTGGACAGTGAAAGTGTTAAAAAACATGTACACTACCCGATGAAGGAATTACTGCTGCTTTGGTTATATATATATATATATATATATATATATATATATATATATATATATATATATATATATATTTCTTTAAAATTTTCTCTAAGGTCCTATGGACCTAAGGTATAAATTGCTCTTTTGCAAAAAAAAAGATAGTTTCAATGTCAGTCGCATTAATTCATAGCAAAATTCCATATGAGCATATACTATGAAAATGATTAAAATAAACTAATCTAGCTGTTTCAACACATGTAAGGCCTCTAATATTTTTTACAGCATATGCAGCAGAACTAAGTAACTATATCAACTAGCTAGCAATAGCTAGTTTAGATATATGAGGGCCCCATTGAAGCTTCGCGTCAACTGTAATTCCGAGAATAACAGTGGATTCAAAAAGACCCAGATCCATTTAAAAGCACATTAATATTCACCTGTTTAACATTTGGTATTGTAAATTTAATACATTTCGTTTTATTATCGTTTAAAAGCTATTTGCTTGTAAAATATAATAAAACGAAATGTTTGACGTTAAACCAGTGTAATGCTTTTGATTTAGCATTATTCACTTCGTCATATTTTAATAATTGCCTTTTAAGTCAGAAAAGCAATGAAGTATCATCAGCAAATAAAACTATATCGTGGTTATTCCCTACCAAGTAAGGTAAGTCATTAATATAAACTAAGAACAGGAAGGGACAAAGAATTGAGCCCTGAGGAATACCCGTAGATACTACCGATCCGGAAGAACTACTCCCGTTGATAACAACTGTTGGCGTTCTATTATTTAGATATGATGTAATAAGTTTAAGCGCTATGTTTTTACACCATAATGATGTAGCTTCCTGATTAATGTCTGGTGGTAAATGTAGAAGCGAAAGCATTTTAACTTATCACAGGTAAAGAGGTGTTCTATTCTACCTTAGTCCTCACAGGTGACACCGCATTTACATTTTGATTCTTAATAGAAGATACATGAGATGTCTATGGGTCACAGGATCCACTTACCATCACGCAAACTGAGTCTCGTTTGCCACCCTTACTTCTATAAATTAAACCTACCTCACTTTTATAGATAGGAATTAGCCATAGGTTTTTATTTTTCGTGGTTTTGAACCTAGGACGCTAAGCCAACGCTAAGCTATGCAGGACTCAATTAATAAAGAAACGATAATCATATAACAACACACCACTGCTAATAATATCCTGTAGTTTATCGATTCATTCATTTTTTGTTTGCTTGTCCGTGATTCCGAATACCGCGCGTCAAACATTTACATTTTAATAAAACAATAAAATTTATTTAAAGCCACTTCACGCGCCACAAGGTGCAAGTACGACCAGCTAACTCGGTGAAACGGTTTTGTATAGTGTCACATTAAATTTACTTTGACCTTTACGCTTAGGCTGTGTACACACATTTCGATTTTACTAAGTTTTATAGATTTTTTTTTAAATAATAATTCGTTATCATCATCATTACAGCTTAGCACAAGTCCACTCCTGAACATAGGTTTCTTCCAAAGAATGTCATAAAGTACTTGCCACTTCATTTTACTGATTCATTAGGCTACGTCAGATTCTCCGGTGATACTGCTTTTTCCGAAGGCTATCACGCAGAGGAACTCCTGATATAGTTACAGTCACGTGACCGTGTCATAGCGTATCTATTCCGCACTCTGTGGCAATGACCATACTCCATTGATATCCTAGATGTGAGTCTGTGCAAGAATAGCTTTCCAGTTAAAAACTGCAAAACCCAAATCTCTTCTATTCCGTTCGCAATAAAGAGGTGGAGCAAAAGTGCATTGGTCTTACTCTTCAAGAAAATCGACAACGTTCTATTGAAGAAGTAAAGACCAATTTCCCTTCTTATTGCATCTACGTTCTGTTTTCGAGAGTCATTACAAATGGTCTCGGAAGCAGATTTGACAACTTCCAGCCTCCTAAACAAGCCGGTTTCCCAAAAGGCTATAGTATCATAGACCACATACATAACCCTTCAGCAAATTGTACATTGGACCTTCTTTCTATCTTATCGTGTATCGAAGAATTATTGCTTCGAAACCATAACCAATTAAACTGGATGAAAATCAATTTTTAACCGACTTCAAAAAAGAAGGAGGTAATCAATTTGACAGTTTTTAGGGTTCCGTACCTCAAAAGGAAAAAAGGAACCCTTATATGATCACTTTGTTGTCCGTCTGTCTGTCTGTCTGTCAAGACCCTTTTTCTCAGGAACGCGTGGAGGTATCAAGCTGAAATTCATATCAAATACTCAAGTCTACTGTCCCTTGGAGCTGTGAAAAAATAAAACTTCTAAGCCAACGCAATCAAAAGATACAGCCGTTTATGCCGCAAATATTATGCCGCAAGGGAATCAAAACCTACAGAGTACTTCCCGTGAACTCAGAATATTAAAATTTGGTACGAAGCAACGTATTATAGCACAGATAAAGGAAAAATTGCGAAACGCATAAATTTTTAGTTACATCATATAATAAAAATATTTTTAATAATTTTAACCTACGGATTTGTTCGGAACCCTCGGTGCGCGAGTCCGACTCGCACTTGGCCGGTTTTTTTGATTCTTTATTTGAAAAATGGTGCTTCTCATGTAGTCCCATATAAATTTGATCAAGATCTGACCGGTAGTTTTTGAGTTATCTTTAATAATGTATATTTAATTGACTTCGACTACATTGATGATGTTCTCATTTTATTTATATTGAAGTTGGTTGTGCAAAATTTTTAATTTTACTTCTTGTTTTACTTTTTGTCTTTTAGTTTGATTCTTTAATTATCGACAAATTATTCATGTAATTACATGCATTACGTTTGCAGTTGTGTTATTGTCATATATTTGTTTATTTTTGTTTGGTTGTTTTTATCTTATTAAACTTCAAGGTTCAAGGTTAAGACGCATTTGAAGTGCATATAATTTGACGTCTAGTCTGCGGTGCCCTTTATTATCCGTTGAGTCTTCCACCTCACCTCAGTTCACGGTGATAATCGATTTACCACGTCGACGCGCCCGCCCTCTGCGGACGCCTTGCTTCATTGCTTTGTGTGGTGATCTTGTAAAGATAATACATAGCCTATCCTATTCCCATGGGAATGCCATGATGTTCATTCACTTGTGGATTTCTTCCGGGTTTGCTAAATTAGAATATCTAGTATAATTTTGTCTAAACATATCCTTATTACAATTGTAATTGTGATATTAAATCTGTTAGTGATCATGTAATTTCTGAACCACTTGACAGATTGAAGTCATATCTTTTCGTCTTTTTTTTAAACGCTACCTGTACAAGATTTTCTCCTGTATCGTGGGGGCAGTTTACATATATAAATTTCACAAGGACAAACATCCAGACCCGGAACAATTATTTGTAAGCCATACAAATACTTGCTACTTGTGGGATTCAAACCCTTCGGCCCTTAGCGCTGCAACTCATTCCTAAGGCACTAAGCCACAGATTCGTCAAGAGTATTATCGTTATATTAACAAAATATATTTCTTTTGTTGAGACGGTACTTCATAGCTATGCTAGTATCTGCCAGGTGGCACTATAGTCAAGTTATTAACAAATTTTTGTGGACCGAAATGTGTTTGTTAAAATTCATGTTGACTTAGTACCATAAACGAAAATCACAAATTCTGGATCCTGATAGGTGCTATAGTCGTAAAAAAATGTAAAACTTCCGAAGTGAATCCAGAGTGAAACACATCGCGCCACCGACCAGAAAGAGCAGAACAACGTCTAAGAGGCAGCTAGCTTAATATAATTGTTGACATAATAGTTCTTTTTTATAAGAATAAAAACAAAGAAGCACACGGTCCTCCTGGTGGTAAGTAGATGTTGTGGCTCATAGACATCTAAACCTACCCTCCATTAATAATCAAAATGTAAATGCGTTGTCAAATAAATAATATCTAAAAATCTTGGTTCTAATATCATCAGTACAACTCTTCACAAGTTCACTGCTGATGATATGCCTCCCCCAAAGAATGATACAAAGCACGGTCCAGAGCCACCAGCAACCATTGACTTCCCACATATCTTACCAGATCATCTCTATCTAGTAGGGGGCCGCCCTACACCTTGTCTACCGGTACGAAGCTGCCACTCGAGAACCTTTCTTCTCCATTGGTTGTCGGTTTTTCGAGCTATATGGCCGATCCATTGCCACATCAGCTCAATAATTGGTTATATCAATATAATACAATACAATAACTTTATTTCAGGCATCAAGGACTTAAAAATTAAGAACATTGGCCCATAGTAATATGTACCTTAACCTAAATATATATATATAATATAGACATAACTTAACACTATTTAGGGAACTTTCTTCTTTGGCACGTCTCTGTATCGACGAAACACTACCCCAGAGGGCCCGAAATCGGGAGCGAGGAATGTCTCTTTGTGTTTTGCAGGAACCTGGAATACGTAGGATTTGAAGTTCGTTGACCTATTAGACTCCAGACGCTGCAAATGTAAAGAGATCGGATCCTCAATGCGGCATCGGCTTTCTTCCTCCACAAAACGCAGGTCGTCTTCTTCCGACGTACTTTTGGCCAAACGGGAGATGTAGAGCTGTGTGGTGGGCTCCACAGCACGCAAAGTTGTACTCGCGTTTATTTTGGCGATCCCACGCTGGTTACAGACGGGTCTCTACCGACGTCTCTTCTCAACAAGAGTAAACTCGTCATTATCAATCTTGTTTCGTGTCAACACTGGAACTGATTTTATTTCCACATTCTTTAGCTTTCGACCACAAGAGGGTGCCGCTTATGAAGATTTTCGGGCATTATCCGCAAACTTCTTCCCTTGCTGTGAGGTTGGCTTCGGTGGAAGAGCACTCATGGGTACAGTCGAGGGCTGAGGTGGTGATGCAATGACGACCGAGGTCGCCCAGGTTTCACGGTCATCAACTCGCTGACAGACGGTATCGCGTGACGGAGTCGCAATCATCGGTGAAATATGACTACTATTACGGTTACCGCGTGTTGTGTTTACATTCTGCGACGGCGCTGAATTCGCAGATCTTGCATTTATGCTGCAAAACATAGTTACTTCGTTCCTCTGTTCTTTTGCGGCTCGTTCCGATTCTTCAAATTTGAAATGAATGTTGGTAACTTCGGTTTTCAACGTGGTGATATCTTTTGTCTTTTTTGAAGCTTCAAATCGTATGCCTTTTATTTCGTTTTGAACTGCCTCAACAATTTTAAAAATAGTATTTTTAAAATGGTGCTGTATCTATATCAGGGATCAGAGTTAAAATCGCAATATTTTTTTTAGTATATAGATGATAAACGAGCACACAGGCCACCTGATGATAAGTGGATGTTGTGCCCTATAGACATCTACATTTATCTTCGATTAAGACTCAAAATGCAAATGCGTTGTCACCCCTGAGGAATAACGTGAAATGCCTCATTTCCAGTAAAAAGGGCCGCCAGTTCTCTACACTCACCATACGAAACACAGTAGCATTAAGCTGCTGTTTTACGCTAGTATTCTTTGAGACCGTGGTCCTACCCTGGTTGAGCCGATCTATTCGTGTTACAACCACAATATAGCTGCAGCGTGGCTCTACCACGTACAAAATTGTTGTGAGAATACCTTAAATTTATGAAAAAAGGTATTGCCTAAGTATTTAAGCCAAAGATGAAACAAACCAGCTAGCATTTTGAACACTGGGCCCCGCGTGGGTATTGAACGCAGTATTACAACTTACAAGTACTAGTAAACGTTGATTAACTTGACAGACGCACTGTATTCGGAATTCCTTTAAATCGCCAGCTGCTCCCGAGAGGGCCTATAATGAAGCAATCGGGTGCATGTTATCACCTTCAAATAATCATTCATCATCCACGTGGACGTGGTAATTCCATGCCTCTGTCCTTGGAGAGCGACTCGTGTGGAGCACAGAACAATGAGTGGAGGCGACAGTTGTTCTAAAATAAATATCCGTATAAATAGTTGCGTTAAACAATGTGAGTTTTTTTATAGGAAAAGTGTGACGAACGAGCACACAGTTCACCTGATGGTTAGTGGTTTCTCTGGCCTATAGATCTCTACATCGAGGATAGCGAGAATGCCTCGTTTCCAGTAAAAAGGGTATCCGGTTCCCTACACTTACCATACAAAGCACAGCAGCGTTAAGCTGCTATTTTACGCTGGTATTCTGTGAGAACCTTCCCCGGTCGAGCTGACCCATCAGTGCTACAACTAAACTACTAATATAGCTGCAGCATGGCAGCAGCATATTTTAAGTTCCTTTCTATCGTGTACACAAGTATATCAAATCGATCACTATTACTAATTTTAAATATTTTATTAAACAAAAAATTTATAAAAAGGGTTATTATAATATAAATGAATACATGGTTGATAATAAACTCTGGGTATGAGGTGGTCGCTTCTAAGCTGTTACTGAAATAAATTTTGTAAATAGTTTGTACAATCATTAATGTAAAATTTACTAAAAAAAATTCCTGCTGCGTTTCTTGCTGGTTCTTTCCAGGACAAAGGTTTTTTTTCTAACCAATGGTAAAATTAAAAATTACTTTCAATCAGAATTACACGTGTGATCTATATTGAATAAAAAATATACTATTCTAAAATTCGTTCTTAATTTTATGTTATACCATAATTAAGTTTTCATTCTAAATAATCTGATATTTTACAAACGTATTTGGTACCGACGGCGTAACTATAATTTCACGACCAGGATCTAATATTCTCACTTCCTTCTGCAACAACACGATTTTATCGTGAGCTGTAAAGATTCTCATTCACGTGAATTAATCATGTTCTTGTTATTTAAGTTTTTGCTAACCCGAATATTATATATCTATAATATATTTTTAAACGTGGTGGAGCCATGTTGCAGCTATATTAGTAGTATAGTTGTAGCACGAATGGGTCGGCTCGACCGCGGAAAGACCACGTTCGCACAGAGTACCAGCGTAAAATAGCAGCTTAACACTGCTGCGTTTCGTATGGTGAGTGTAGAGAACCGGAGATCCATTTTACTGCAAAAGAGGCATTTCATCTTAGTCCTCATGGGTAACGACGTATCTGCATTTTGATTCGTAATCGAAAATAGACATAGATGTCTATAGGGCATAGGAACCACTTACCATCAGGTGGACTGTGTGCTCGTTTGTCACCCTATTCCTATAAAAAAAACTATATTAAAAATATATTTTTACAGAGTAACTAATATCTTAATTCGACTTAGACTACGAAGTCCAAAAAGTCGATTTGAGTGGTTAATAGGAAAACTAATGATGTTAAAAGCGTTGTTAGTGATCTCATTCATAAAATGTTTGAACACTTTGTCAGTTATTAATTTTCTATATTTGGTTAGCAATTCTCCTATTTAGTTAATGTACTTTTTACGTATAACATATAATATCACATTCATCATCGCAAATAAAACAGAACAGATATCAAAGCAACTCCATGACTTTTTGTCATCAAAACCGCTACTTTCACTGTCAATTTCCACAGCGTCTACATTACGGCGTCAGGAAGCGGCCGTCTTAGTATAACAACGTGAGTCGAGGCATTTATAGAGTAATTAATTTTCATCCGACATTCATGATCGACACATTAGGCTGCAAGTGCATGTAGCTAGATGGAATTATGATCACCATCTTCGTTTCCAGATCATGCATATTTTAAGCAAGTTTATTTATAGAGTACGTGAGGGTAGTATGGTCATCCGGTTAATATGGTCACTTTCTTATAACTCAAAAACTACAGCCTTGTTTGCATAGATTTCTGTGTGATAGATAGGTCTTAATCTGACAATAGAATAATAAAAGGTGAAAGGTCGCTGCTTTATCGATGCCATTTTGGCAGCTATCATAGTAAATAATTTAGTCGATTTTAGTATGTATTCTGTAGTTAATTATTTTTAAGTAAATTTTTCGAAGTGTTTATTGTCAAAGCTTGTTTGCTATTTTATTCTTAATATATTGGTTATAGTATACGACTTTGTGTTTTAGTCTCTGTTCTCCTACTAGTTTTGGTTTTATAGAGCGTCAAAGCTTAAGGTGACCATATTACCCTCACGTACCTTACTACGTTTATATAGGACGTTTAATGAGAATAAGTCCTGTATTTTGCTTATTTTTTCAATCTTCTTTAAGTCCACCACTGTGTGCAGACATTTCCAAACTTATCTCTTTTTAAGAATACTTTGAAAGAGTTTTCACACTCATATTACCCACACTACACTCACTGCTGGCATGATACGCTTAACTTTTACTGAAGCTCTGGTAATAAAAATATCCCCTTACCAGTCTGTAGAATTTGGATTCTGCATGTTCTTTTCTATTAGAGACTAGCTGTTCCCCGCGACTTCGCCCGCGTGTAATTTAGGGTTTTAATTATATTTCTCAGAACTCTAATTATTTTTCTCAATTATAAGTAGCCTAAGTTACTCCTTAAAACATCAGCTACCTGCCAGTGAACGTTCCATCGAAATCGGACCAGCTGTTTCGGAGATTAGCTCCGGAGCAAACAGACAGACAGACAGACCGATAGATAGACACAGACAAAAATGTTAAAAATTGTGTTTTTGTTATAAGTACCGTATATACATTCATATGCATTTATTAAAAAGCTGTTATTTTAACATTACAAACAGACACTTCAATTTTATTTATTTGTATAAATGTATAGATGAAGAACTAGCACAGTAATGTGACCCACATACACATTTATCCATACTCGATTAAGAATCAAAATTCAGATGTCACCCCTGTGAACTAAGACCAGTAAAAAAGGTACTCCAGTTCGCATCATAAGAAACATCTTCTTGATATTTTCTGCTAACGTAGTCCTTCTCTGGTCGGGTCCACCCATTCATTCAAGGCTCTTCCACGTACAAATAAAAGTAAGTGATAAGTGGATACTTTGTTTTCTTTTGTTTGTTTTTTTAATAGAATATGGGTGACAATAAAGCACACAGTCCACCTGATGGTAAGTTGATGCTGTGGAACATAGACATCCACAGAATCAAAATGCAGATACGCTGTCACCCCTGAGTACTGAGATGGAAAGCCTCGTTTCCAGTAAAAAGAGTAACTGGTTCTCTACACTCATCATACGAAACACAGCAACATTAAGCTGCTATTTTACGCTGGTATTCTAAGAATGCGTGGTTCTACCCCGGTCGAGCCGACTCATTCGTGCTACAACCATAATATAGCTGCAGCGTGGCTCTACCACGTAAATTAACCACTTTCGCCCATAGGCGCCTACATTTTTTATAGGATAAGGGTGACAAACGAGCACACAGTCTACCTGATGGTAAATGGTTGCTGTGGCCCATAGACGTCGACATCTATCTTCGTTTGCAAATTAAAATGCAGATGCGTTTTCAGCCGTGAGGACTAAGATAAAATGCCTCTTTTCCAATAAAAAGGGTCTCCAGTTCTCTAAATTCACCATACGAAACAGCAACATTATGCTGCTATTTTACGCTGGTATTCTGTGAGAGCGTGGTCGTACCCCGGTCGAGCCGACCCATTTGTGCTACAACTATACTATTAATATAGCTGCAGCATGGCTTTACCACGTAAAAATCTGCATTTTGATAGTTAATTGAGGATAATGTAGGTGTCTATTGGCCACAGCATACTCTTAGCGTACAGGTGGCCTGTGTGCTCACTGGTATAAGAATTGTTCGTTCAGAAATTACACGATCACTATAGTCTCATTTAAGACTAGACTAAGAGTAATATTTAAATTAAAAAACACACAAGCTGCAATGAAAAGTTATAACTTTTTGAAGGAACAGAGTACTTTCTTCAGAACAAAGGTCAACTGATTTGTACATTCATATTGATAGCATCTACATTCCTTAATATATCTTTAGAATAATGTCCTCCAGACCGAGGGCCGGTTTTGGTTACGGCGGTCACTCTCAACGGAGACTAGCTATCTGAGCAGGACCGGACAATAATGTCACTCATTCTCACTCTCATAGTTCGTTGGGACCTTAATCCGACATGACCGGTGAATGATCAGGTAAAGGACCTAGGGATTTACATGTTTTTCGAGGGACGGGGGTGAAACCACCGTCAACTTCCTGACTCCGACCTGTTACTGAGAGTTTCTTGACAGTTAAACCCAATGACTGATGTTGTACATCCCGGGATTCGAACCCGCGGAGCTTATGTTCAGCAACCGCATTTACGACCATTAGGTCAACGATGCAGTCAAATCTCGTCGGCAACATCTTTAGTATAACGGTGCGTCGTCCTCCGTTAATACTATAATCGAATGTACATACAATTAAACTTTCCTGAACCCTTAATATTTATTACCTACGGAATACTTAGATAAAGTGAAAGCTTTTAGCTTAAACTATGTTTGCTCTTAAAGCGCTCGCTACTAACAAATTCAACATTAATTATGTATGCGATTATATTCTATAATTCATCCTTATATCTATTCTAAATTTGTATATAGAATATTATAATTAATAGGGTCCGATAGTATTAATGTTGGGGAATTGGAAACAAAATAAATTTCCACCAAAATAATTTACATTATGCAGTAGATAATTTACTAGATATACTACTTTTCCATTATGTAACTCTGCGAATCTTAAATCCGACATTGTCATACAGGCCGTTTAAAATTAGCCAATGATACGCTAGTAATATACAAGTCAATGGAATTAGGATTAAAATTAGATTTCATCTGAAGTTTGTTTTGTTTTATATTTTACTAACACTTTTTTTAACAATACTGGCCATGAAGGCTATACTATACAAAAAAATTTTAATTATTAGAACAATAGAAAATCATCAAATAAATTAGTTTTTTATTACCATGGCGAGATATTCGTATTCGTATTCGCCGAATAGTAGGTTTTATATTCGTATTCGTATTCGTAAAAGTAGTATTCGTTGCATCATATATATATATATATATATATATATATATATATATATATATATATATATATATATATATATATATATAGAAAAGTGTATTTATAAGAATATATAAGAATAGTAAGTGTTGAAAGAGGTATCTTAAAATTATAGAAAGATATCACAGATACGAGTACCTATAGCATATACACAGGTCAGAAGTATTGTCACACAGTAAAACTTCTCTTTTAGAATGCTGGCCACAAAAAAGTTTATTGAGTTCGAATTTCGAATTGTTCATGAAAATAAAACTGTATACTTTTTAGAATTTTACTCATTTTTAAATATGGATTGGACGCTTAAAGAAGACCGTGTTGCAGTTATTGCGTTGCATCGTTGCGGTTACGCGCCAATTCAAATTTTTGACATACTGCAAAATTTGAATATAACCAAAAGATTCGTTTATCGTACCATCGAACGATACAATGGAGACTCTAGTGTAGATGACAGGTCAAGAAGTGGTCGTCCTCGGTCTGTTAGGACTCCAGCAGTGATAAAAGCTGTGAAGGCGCGAATTCAAAGAAATCCCAAACGTAAGCAGAAACTGTTGGCCCTTCAGATGGGGTTAAGCAGAACCACGGTGAAAAGGGAGTTAAATGAAGACTTAGGGCTTCGGGCATAACGAAGAAAAACAGGACATCCTTTGAATGCTTGTCTAATGGACCTGAAACTGAAGAGATGCCGCGCTTTGTTGAAGCGGTACGCGGGAAAAAAATATCGCGAAATTCTTTTTTCGAATGAAAAAATTTTTACCGTAGAAGAAAGCTATAACAAACAAAATTATAAGGTGTACGCACACAGTAGTGAAGAAGCGAGCAACCGTATTCCGCGTGTCCAACTAGGTCATTTTCCATCCTCGCTCATGGTATGGTTGGGAGTTTCTTATTGGGGCTTAACAGAGGTACATTTTTGTGAGAAAGGTGTAAAAACGAATGCAGTTGTGTATCAAAATACAGTCTTGACGAACCTTGTGAAACCTGTTTCTCATACCATGTTCAATAACAGGCACTGGGTATTCCAACAAGATACGGCGCCAGCTCATAGAGCGAAGAGCACACAACTGGCTGGCTGGCGGCGCGTGAAATCGACTTCATCCGGCACGAAGACTGGCCCTCCTCCAGTCCAGATTTGAATCCTTTAGATTACAAGATATAGCAACACTTGGAGGAAAAGGCGTGCTCAAAGCCTCATCCCAATTTGGAGTCACTCAAGACATCCTTGATTAAGGCAGCCGCCAATATTGACATGGACCTCGTTCGTGCTGCGATAGACGACTGGCCGCGCAGATTGAAGGCCTGTATTCAAAATCACGGAGGTCATTTTGAATAAAGTTTAGTGTCATAAGAATCTATGTTTTGTTAAGTTCATTTTGGTATATAAATGGTTATATAATGAATAAACTTGTTTCAATTATTTTATATTAAACTTGTGACAGATTTTATGACCTGACTAGGTATATTCTCATTTATGTTCTTATTTTATTAAAATACGTTACCCCCACACTAGAATTTTCTCCTATATCGTGGAGGTAGTTTAGCAAGCCATACAAATACTTATTCAGTGCGGGTTCTGACCCTCAGTCCTCAACGTTGCAACTCATTGCCAAGCCACTGTTCCATGGAGCCGTCTGGAATATGTAAGTTTTGCTTAAAAAACATGAAGCCGCCACAACAATATTACCAGCGCTTATAATATTGCCATATGTATTATTTCTGTATTCCCTAAGTCGAATATCAATCTGTAGTAAAACAAACTTGTCTTTAGTATCGTAAACTCCACAACTTAGGTAGTCCAATTGAAATATTTTCAATAAAAAATTCTCTTATAATTATGTGAAGTGAAGTCATGTTGCTAAGGTGCTAGTCGTTAGTCGAGATCGGCTGAACGTGGGTAGCGTTGTGTAACATTTTCTAGACTTACTACTTTACACTTAATACTTATTCGGCCAGCATCCCGTGGCCATTATCGGGATGATTTACCACCATTACCACGTTTGGCAAAATGGCTAACAACACATATACACAACACGTGTGCTTTATGTTCACCGTATCGAGTACTGTGTACACAAAACTGAAATTAAGAGAGAAGCTCTTTAGTTGAATTTTTTGGGTGTCTGTCGGCATAGGCTTCAAACATAAAAATTTAAACATATCTACGTGGTAGAGCCACGCTGCAGCTATATTAGTAGTATAGTTGAAGCACAAATGGGTCGGCTCGACTGGGGAATGACCACGCTCTCACAGAATACCAGCGTGAAATAGCAGCTTAGTGCTGCTGTGTTTCGTGTGGTGGGTATAGAGAACCGGAGACCCTTTTTACTAGAAAATACCATCTTAGTCCTCACGGGTGACAACGCATATGCATTTTGATTTGCAAACGAGGATAAATGTAGATGTCTATGGGCCACAGCAATCACTTACCATCAGGTGGACTGTGCTCGTTTGTCAACTGATCCTATAAAAAAAATGAGAGCCGTGTAGCTCGCCGCGAGATTTCATCGTGGCATGGGAGCAAAACGTGTACGAGTCCTTTAAGAACAAATGAATATGTTAATGGAAATTTTAAGTGCTGACTTACCAGGTATCGGGTGAAGTGGTGAAGAATAACTTGGGGGGCAAACCTAAATGTCTGAGTAGTTAAAAAAGTCGTGGAAATGTGAAAACCGTTAATAGGCATTGAAGCATTGAAAAGAAAGAAAGAAAGAAAGAAAAGTTTATTTGGTACATAAATAAATCGTTTACAAAAAAATATTTACAATAAAAAGAAATACAATGTACATGCACCAAATAGGTTTCCACTCAGCATGAGTTCACGGAGTTAATAAACTTCGTGAATGCTGGTTTTCAGTGGAACCATAGGAGGATGATAGATGGCGTAACAAAACAGTGATTAATATGTAGCCTCATATAACAAACACAAAAAGCCTCATATAACAAAAACAGAAAGCAAAATAAAACAAAATTAAAAAATTATAAAACAACAAAAATAGACATTAAATAAAATTTAATATTAAAAAAATCTGAATTACAAAAATGAAAGAAAAAATAAAATAAGACAATAGAATTGGTTACAAATACATGCTTGAGCTGTATGCAAATATTAGTGTGTTATTTGTGGTCACTACAGTTATGCCTTAATTGTGCTTGTTTATTCTTCCAATTATACGGAAACTTAAGTGCTGGACTTTTCTGTTGAAAGGAGATACTTTTTTAAGTTGTTTTTAAAAGACTTAGCAGATGTTGCGGCACACTCTTTCCTGCCCATAAAACACTATAGGTAATGAGGAGCCCTGTACAAAGTAGTGAGACGTATGTAAGCTACTACTTTAGTTTTTGTACCTTTAATGAGAGTCATAAATCAGTTTGTCATTTAAGATTTTTGTGTTTTTATATTATCAGACAAAACAAGATTTTTGTGACAGTCCTGGTTTCATAGGTCACATGAGATATCTATAAACGAACAGGCTGTTGCCAAAAAATACTTTAAATATCAGAGATAACAGATTTTACCTAAACAAAGGTTTATTTTATTTACTTGTCAAAGGCGTAATCAAACTGATCCTAACGAAAATTTCATAGTACATAAGCATTATTATATATTTGTACAATTTAATGTGTCGATTTACCAAGTTCTCGGCGGTGAAATAAAACCTGCATATCTGAGAAGTTCCCCAGTTGAGATTATCGCGCCTTGGCACTTCTTTTGGCCAAAAGCTCTGTGGTATGTGCCCAGAAGTGACATGTATGTAGGCTGCAACTTTTTTAGTTTTAATGGGGCAGTTATGCTATTTTTATTTCATTCATATTTTCAAAGATGCTCCTTTTTGTTTTCTCACTACCGTAAATATTAACGGTAGCAAAGATTCGAAAGAATGAACTCATCATCGTTATCATTACACCCTACCAAAAGTCCACTGCACTGAACATAGGCCTCCCCCATAAATTGTCAAATAGGCTGGATATTTGCTATAGTTGCCACGCTTGGCGGGTGGGTTAGCAAACTTAGCCTTTATTATTTTGAACTCATGTCAGGAAGATGATGTTGCACATCTCTTGTTTGTTTTCATCTATCGCCTCTTAGCACACACGCGGAAATATCGTTCCGCGTGTGTGTGTGTGAGGTGGAGAATTCTCTTTCGGCGCCACAACAAGGCGAAAATTTTTTCTGCTTCCCATAATGAGTGTAGTTCTACCCACGTTAACTGCGAATAGAACTTCATTTACAATAAAAGTGTTCTTAAGGATTTTATCGTGTTTAATTTTAACTTTTTAATTCCTGACATTTCGGGCAATTTAAAGAACCCATGGAGACGGGAAGGGGGGAGGGGGCTGAGGTGTATGACGGCCTGATGTTATAATTTACGAAGACTACAATCAACTTTTAACTTTTCAACAGTGGTAGAGCCACGCGGCAGCTTTCGCTGTCGCACGGATGGGCCGGCTCGAACCGGGGTGGTACCACGACCTCACAGAAAACCAGCGTGAAGTAGAGGTTTACCTCTGCGTTTCGCTTGGTGAGTGCAGGTGGCCGGAGGCCCTTTTTACTGGAAATGAGGCATTCCATCTTATTCCTCACGGGTGACAACACATCTACATTTTGAATTGTAATAGAGGATAGATGTAGATGTCTATGGGCCGCAGCAACCACTTACCATCAGGTGGACTGTGTGCTCGTTTGTCACCCTTATCCTATTAAAAAAAAAACTAATATCTTGAAGTGTTGCAGTAGTATGCTTGGGTTGGGATTTAATTTTATTAATTATGAGATCCCAAGTAGATGGTAGCACCCAGCCATCTTCTCTATTGAAGTTAAGATGATGTTTTTAATTTCAATAGTCTAGCGAATCATCCTTGGTAGGAATCGGTGTTCTATTGCGAGGCTTTGTCGTCTATCAGATCTGATATAATGGTTGGGACGATATTGAACATTTTGACATACTTCAGACTTCCCGGAGCGTCGGTGCTTCATATAAGCAATACGTTCTTTTACGCAAATTTTTGTGGAACTTTCTTCCAATGAAGTATTTTATGCAACCCGCTTAAATAAAAGTTAAAATGTAACGTGATTTATTAAAAAAAAATATTATGTACATGTGTAGTATACATCATTATAGAACTGCATTTATGAAATTTTGAAGTCTACTCGAACGTTTAAAAATATCAGAATCTATTTTATAGTGCCAATAAATATTAAAGGGCACCAATGATATGAATTAAATAATGCATAGAAGGCCATGAAATCATCATTATTTTGTGAAAACTAAATTAACTTTAATTATGAATTAATGTAAAAAGTAAATAATAATAATACATTTTGATTCCAAGACAATTTATCTTTCTTGTGGATGCATCGGAAAACACCTCCAAGATAAAACATTGTAGATATTTCTAGACATATGATATTAATGCAATTCTGAAAAACTTATTTATTCACGTGTTCCTGTAGCATATTATATATATGCCAAATATCAATAATCTAGTTCCAATAGTCTGTGGGAATTCAAAAAAGTTCTTTGACAAACAAACATAGATGCACAGATACCGAAGTGACTCTAAAAGTGATCGAATTTTGCTAAATTTGGCACGGAATAGCATTTAATGATGTTTCCAAATTGAAACCACGCGAGCGAAGCCGCGAGTAAAAAGCTAGTTAGTAAAAAATTCAAATGATATAATGTCGTTTATGAATTAATGAAAAATAATATGGAATAAATATTAAGCAAATAAAAATCCTAATTCAATTTAATAGTAAATTCAATAAATATGTTGTAGGACTATAATGCTGAACATATGCCTGCCCCGAAATGCTACAAAACACCGTCCTTAACCACCTGTATCCATCGAGCTACAACATACCTTTACGGATTGTCACTTCAACTACGGTGGAGAGCGTCACTCTTCTTATCAGTACGGTGCCACTCGAGAGCTTTCTCGCCCAAAAAGCTTTAATCGAGTATTAAAATATAAATGTCCTCAGATAATATTAAAAATATATGAATATTCCATTAGTATTCTGTCCTTTAAATAAGGACTGTAAAAAAGTAGGTATGGTATCTATCAGCTCAATCCCAGGGGTTGTTATTAGTCATGATGAATTTATAGCAATACAATAACCCATTTTTAAACAATTTTTAGCAATTTTTTTTTATATGATAGGCTGACAAACAAGCACACAGTTCACCTGATGGTAAGTGGTTGCTGTGGCCCATAGACATGTACATCTATCCTCGCTTGCGAATCAAAATGCAGATGCGTTGTCACCCGCGAGGACTAAGATGGAATGCCTCTTTTCCAGTAAAAAGGGTCTCCGGTTCTCTACACTCACCATACGAAACACAGCAGTGATAAGCTGCTATTTGACGCTGGTATTCTGTGAGAGCGAGGTCCTTCCCCGGTCGAGCCGACCCATTCGTGCTACAACTACACTACTAATATAGCTGCAGCATGGCTCTACCACGTAAAAGAACTTTTTGATACTTTGTTCTAAAAGCGTACACATTGCCCCATAAAGGAATAACTGACTCTTTCATCATCATTATCATCATGATTACAGCAGTACATTCCATTGACGAACATGGACTTTCCAAGGAATGATTGAGTTTTTAAGTTGAGTAACTGATTGTATATGATTTTGAAAACACTACATTATTCAACTTTACGTTTTATAATATACTAAAATTAAGAAATTGTAAGGTTGAAACCACAACACGGTAATTATTAGTTTAACAGTCCCTCGCTCACGAAGTATCCGACGTCTGGCATAATCGACATCCGTATATGGCAACATTGCTAATAACGGCGCCCTTCAACTTGACCATTCCTTGCGGTTTCTGCAACGATGTACACACAAGCAATACTTCATCTCGTCCGTAAACCGCCAGTCCGCTTTTTCTTTAATTGTTGCCATAAACAAAAAAGATAGAAATTCCCTATAAACGTCAAGTCCCATACATCACGTACGACCGTAATTTGCGAGCTCAATACTGGCAACACTAATTGAGACGTTTTTACAATAAACTGCTTACTTAATTAACACGCTCGATGGAGAGTTATCGATTTTAATGGCAGCCTTTGCGGCTTTAACGTACGAGCCGATTATTTTTTTATCTGTGCTCTAGTTTTCTGAGAAATATTGTGTGCAACGGTAATGATTTATGTTTTTTTTTTATATAAGCAAAGGTTACAAACGAGTACACCGTCCACCTAATGGTAAGTGAATGCTGTACTGTGAATCCTGCATCTACCCTTAATTAAGAATCAAAATGTAAATGGGTTTTCAATGCTGCGGACTAAGATGGAGTGCATATATACCCGTGAAAAGGATCTACTTATCACGTCACTCACCACTCACCATAATAATCGAAGCGTTATGCTGCTGTATAACAGCGGAAGCGTGGTTCTACTACATTCTACACAGTAAAATATTTAATCAACTCTAATGATAATAACAATCTTAATAATTGTGACCCAAACAACATCTACCACAGTTTACATACAGTAATAAATAATGTATGTATGTATATATATATATATATATATATATATATATATATGATGCCACGAATACTACTTTTACGAATACGAATATAAAACCTACTATTCGGCGAATACGAATACGAATATCTCGCCATGGTAATAAAAAACTAATTTATTTGATGATTTTCTATTGTTCTAATAATTAAAATTTACAATAGGCAAATTTTTATTTAAAAAACATAAAATTTGTAGATTTTCTGGTTTTAGGCGATTTCTTTTTTCAGTTTGAATGTTCCCAGCCGTTGAAGAAAGTTTTTCCGCGGCGACTGTACATAGTTTCAATGAAAATTATTTTTGGGAGTCCCCCGTCGTTGAGGCTAAGGTCCAAACCACACGTATTTTTTACGCGCCGACGACGCGCATTATCCAAGTCCGCCAATAATTAGAGTTGCTTACAAAAATATTAGTTTTTAAGTATTCGTGATCACTATTCGCCGAATACGAATATTCGTATTCGTATTCGTTGCATCACTAATATATATATATATATATATATATATATATATATATATATATATATATATATATATATATTATATATATATATATATATAGTTGTTTGTAGTTACGCAAACTTTTATATATTATGCTTAAATGAAAATGATATTCATCATTTCTTCATGTCTGAGAAATAAGAAAAAAAATATTTCGAAGACATGTGAAGTTCGCCAACATGCATTGTGGCAGCGCGGCGGTCATATCCTTGCCCTACAATCTCTCTCAAAAATGAGGGGAAGCCTTTGCCCAGCTGTGGGACGTAGGTAGGCTGTAACTTAAAACAAATATATTAAATATACTCGTAAGGTACGTGAGGGTAATATGGTCACCTTAAGCTTTGCCGCCTTATAAAACCAAAACTAGGAGGAGGACAGAGACAAATACACAATTTCGTATACTACAACTACTCGTAATATAGAAAAAAATAACAAACAAGCCTTGGCAATAATTAGCTAGCAACACTTCGAAAAATCAACTTAAAGCGGCGGCCTTTTCACCCTTTATTATTTGAATGACTGATGAAGAGCTATCTTATCACAAAGCCACCTATGCAAATTAGGCTGTAGTTTTTGAGTTATAAGAAAGTGACCATATTAACCGGATGACCATATTACCCTCACGTACTCTATTTTTTTTAAAGAGAAGGGTGACAAACGAACATAGTTCACCTGATGGTAAATGGTTGCTGTGGCTCATAGGCATCTACATCTATCCTCGGTTATGAATGCGATCAAATTACAGATGCGTTGTCACATGTGAGGACTACGGTGGAATGCCTCGTTTCCAATAAAAAGGGTCTCCGGTTCTCTACACTCACTATACTCACATACGTTCCTTCTCGCTTTTACAATAAAATCCCAGATAATGTACAATATTTTTCAATAAAGAAATATTAATGTTTATTTTTTTTTATAGGATAAGGGTGACAAACGAGCACACAGTCCACCCGATGATAAGTGGCTGCTGCGGCCCATAGACATCTACATCTATCCTCGTTTGCGAATCAAAATGCAGATGCGTTGTCACCCGTGAGGACTAAGATGGAATGCCTCATTTCCAGTAAAAAGGGCCTCCGGCCACCTGCACTCACCAAGCGAAACGCAGAGGTAAACCTCTACTTCACGCTGGTATTCTGTGAGGTCGTGGTACCACCCCGGTTCGAGCCGGCCCATCCGTGCGACAGCAAAAGCTGCCGCGTGGCTCTACCACTGTTAATTTAAGAAAAATTGAACAAAAAGGGTTATTATAAAAAAACAATATAAAAATGAAAATAACCCCTGGGAATGAGGTAATCGCCACCATGCTGGTTCTATTAAAATTCATTTAAAAATTGTACAAAAAAATTATTGTAATGTGAAATATATTTAAAAAAAAAGTCCCGGTGGGTTCCTTGCTCATTCTTCCCAGGAAGTATTTTCCGAACCAGTGGTAAATAAAAAAATTACTTTCAATAAGTATTATGTAATAATCTATATTGAATAAAAATTATTTTATTTTATTCTATTCTATACAAAACACAGCAGGATTGAGCTGCTATTTTAGCACCACGTGTTCAGTGGTGTGTCTTTTCTTGCTATATGAAGCAACGCGGACGAAGTCGCGGGTATCGGCTAGTTTAAACAATAAAACAACAACAGCAATCCGCTACAAAGAGCCGTGGTAGCTCAGATGGTTAGCGCTCGCTGTAAGTTTCACAGTACGCGAGCAACCCGGGTTCTATCCCCGCCGGCACCAATGAAATTGTTAATTGCAATTTTAAGTGCTGATTTACCACGTGCTCGGCGGTGAAGGAAAACATCGTGAGAAAACCTGCATGTCTGAGAAATAAGAAAAAAATATTTCGAAGACATGTGAAGTTTGCCAACACGCATTGGGGCAGCGCGGCGAACATTTCCTTGCCCTAAAACTCTCTCAGAAATGAAAGGAGGCCTGTGCCCAGCAATGGGACGTATACATACATGTATATCTGAACTTTAACTTTAACTTTTAATCCGCCGGCGCGGCGGATAAGTTTCCGCCAAAACTCAGATGTTAAGTTAACTATGATAATAAATTTAAAAAAATGTCATCTCTATACTTATACACTTTATTATTTTTAATACTCAATACTTGAAATGTAAAGTTTATGGCTGTTTTAGTGCAAATTAAATGTTCGTGCGAGATCACCTTTAAAACAATACATGAATATGCGCGCTTGTGTCTACGCAATAAACTTTTATACTTTCAATTGTTATTTTGATTAAAATCTTTTAAGTTTTTTTTTACATTCTATTCACTAACGCATAACAAAGATATATCGATGTTTTAGGATAGCGAATTTAAAAAAAGAATGAAACAATTTATAGTGTATGTGGCTGGCATAAAATTAAATTTTACAAACGTCGCGTTAAAAAAGAATGTCTTAGGATCTTATATCCATAATATCATTTGTTATAAAGAGTTGTTTTGTTATAAATAGTTGCAAATAAAACGTATTCAAGAAAGGATGTATTTCATTCCTATCTTTAAACATCAAACAAAAAACAACTCTAATACAAGTACATACAAATACAATTCATAGTAGACCAAAGGCTTAGCGTTTGTCGGACATATCATAGTACGTGAGGAACGCGAGTGCTCCCCGCCGACACTAATGAAATTGCTAAATGTTGTTCTGCCGCGTGCTCAGCGTTGAAGTAAAACATCGTATGGAAATCTGTATGACGGAGAAACAAAAATTTCAAGGAAATAAAATTGTAGCACTTAATATGTGTTGGCTCGACTGGGAAAGTACCTCGCCCTCACAACCAACACCCCTATCTATAAAAAAATGATGTTAGTAGTAGCAACCTACTACTAACATCGTTTTTTTATAGATAGGAGTGACAAACGAGCACAGACTCCACCTGGTGGTAAGTGGTTGCTGTGGTCAATAGACATCTACATCTATCCTCGATCACGTATCAAAATGTAGATGCGTTGTCAGCCGTGAGGACTAAGATGGAATGCCTCCTTTCTAGTAAAAAGGGTCTCCGGTTCTCTACACACACCATACGAAACACAGCAGTATTAATCTGCTATTTTACGCTGGTATTCTGTGAGAGCGTGGTCCTTCCCCGGTCGAGCCGACCCATTCGTGCTACAACTACACTATTAATTTAGCTACAGAATGACTCTCCCACGTGTAAAGATGTTTTTCGTATAGAGTAACACAAACAGTTTTTTTCTGGAAACGAGGCATTCCATCTAAATCCTCAGGGATTACAACGCATCTGCATTTTGATTCTTAATCTATACAAAGAAATAAAATAGAAGTGTCTGTTTGTAATGTTAAAATAACAGCTTTTTACTAAATGCATATGAAAGTATATACGGTACTAATAACAAAAACAAATTTTAAAGTTTTTGTCTGTCTGTCTGTCTGTCTATCTGTCTGTCTGTCTGTTTGTTCCGGTTAATCTCCGAAACGGCTGGACCGATTTGGACGAGACTTTCACTGGCAGATAGCTGATGTTATAAGGAGTAACTTAGGATACTTTTATTTTAGAAAAAGAATTAGGGTTCCGTGAAAAAAATTAAAACCCATGAAATCGTAGTAAATCCCACGTGGGCGAAGTCGCGAGGGACAGCTAGTCAAGAATAAATTTAAAATGTCTATGGGCCACAGTAAACATCTTACCACCAGGTGGACTGTGTGCTCGTTTGTCATCCTTATTCTATAAAAAAAAAACGTGTGAAATACGCCAACATAGACTAGAGCAGCGCAGTGAACTAGTTTCTCCATTACCTTCTTAGGATGTGGCTTCACAAGCGGAAAACATCATAACGGAAACGCTAACCACAAAACAGTGGTCACTTGAGTTTTAATTTCATCGATATGATTATGTATATGTCGCAGCCAACTAACTTAATTAGCCATTCAGTTAACAGCCTAGCCTTTTTTCTAAACGTTGCCATTCAACTAGCGGCCTGAATGATATTCAGCCCATGCGTTTCACCCGATGCGTCCAATACATTTCATGCCTATCTATGCACTATCCGTGCATAGGGAGCCGTGGTAGCTCAGATGGTTAGCGCTCGCTTTAAGCTTCACAGTACTCGACAACCCGGGTTCGATCCCCGCCGGCACCAACGAAATTGTTAATTGAAATTTGAAGTGCTGATTTACCACGTGCTCGGCGTTGAACGAAAACATCGTGAGAAAACCTGCATGTCTGAGAAATAAGAAAAAATATTTCGAAGACATGTAAAGTTCGCCTACACGCATTGGGGCAGCGCGGCGGACATTTTCTTGCCCTAAAATCCTCTCAGAAATGAGAGGAGGTCTGTGCCCAGCAGTGGGAAGTAAATAGGCAACTTTATGCACATCCATCCATCCATCCATCTATTTAAAGTCCACTGCTGAACATAGGCCTCCCTCATAGATTGCCTCATGGAGGCATATTGCCATAGTTGCCATGCTGGGCAAGCGTGCTGGGATCTGCAAGTTTTCAGAGTTGTTATCTGGAAGGTGATGCTACCCATCTCCTGTTTCATTTTCCCTCTGTCGCCTTTTACACGCCCACGATATGTGGTAGTAGATATTCTTACACCGCCACTGCATGGTTATATAAATATACTATGAGCTATTTAAATATAAATATACACAGCTTTAGGTTCGCCCAAGGACCAACCCATTCGCACCTTAACCTACTGTCGCTGATGTTACAAATTAGTTGGAATATCATTCAGGCCGCTAGTTCATATTAAAAAGGCTAGGCTGTTAACTGAAAGGCTAATTATGCTAGTTGACTGCGACATATAAGTACACCATATCTGCAGTCTCGAAACCACAACACCACACAACATACGCAATTTCAAAAGTGTGTCAAATGTCTGGCTTGACTATTTTTACACACTCACCAGCAGTGCCACTCGTGGAGTGGTGGGGTTCGTTTGCTGATGGGAATGATTCTGCAACTGGGTTATAATTTTTTAATATTATAATTTTTTTGCGCTCAGATGCAAACTAAAGGGCTATCCTCCAGGGAGCGGGGGACGGAGGTAGTGAATGCTTTAGCATACCACGCAGCCGGCTGCGTGGTTTTGTGGGACTCACTATGAACCTAAGTGCCTACCCACTAAACACCACCGGGACTGGCTTTGGCCTGGAGGGCCTTTCTGCCGTATCAAAAAGGGGGCGCATCATCTTATGATCGGTACAGACACATATATACTTTATTATTATTAATAATAATGTTCCCTAGACTGAATTTCGGTTGCAGTTTCAACGGAGGCAGAACAGTCATGTGCTCAAGATAGGATCATAGTGCAAATGTGTATACGCAAACACAGCTGCACTCTCTATTCCCTCACTCTCATAGTCCGAAGGGACGGCAATCCGATACAACCGGAGAGAGATCTTTTGCACGAGGTAGAGCCATGCTGCAGCTATATTAGTAGTATAGTTGTAGCACGAATGGGTCGGCTCGACCGGGGTACGACCACGCTCTCACAGAATACCAGCGTAAAATAGCAGCTTAACATTGCTGTGTTTAGTATGGTGAGTGTAGAGAACCGGAGACCCTTTTTACTGGAAAAGAGGCATCCCATCTTAATCCTCACAGGTGACAATGCACCTGCATTTTGTTTCGCAACGAGGATAGATGTAGATGTCTATGGGCTACAGCAACCACTTACCATCAGTTTGTCACCCCATCCTAAAAAAAAGATCACGCGCAGGACCAACGGTTTAACGTCCTTTGCGAGGCACGAAGGTGAAACACTGCAACTTTCTGACTCCGGGCTACTTCTGAGTGAGAGTATTTCTTGACGAAAAAGGAATGAGTGATTTTTGCCCTACCCGGAAATCAAACTCGGGACCACATGATCCAGGACTCTTACGATCGTTAAACCCACGAGGCAATCATTGACTCGCTAATTAAATTGTACTTGGACGAATATCTTAATCCCGGAGTAATTACGAGAAAACAAAGACCATACGAATAGTTGCTTCGTGTAGAATTTGAACCTTCGGCTCACGGCGCCGCAGTCAAATGCTTTGTACTGCCCTACTGAGCTGTCATATTTGATAAGCTAAACATTTTTACATAAGGAAACTAATTTACGTGGTAGAGCCATGCTGCAGCTATATTAGTTGTATAGTTGTAGCACAAATGCTTTTGTTAAAAAGAAAAGAAAAGAATAGAGTACCGGTGACACATTTTACTGGAAAAGAGGCATTCCATCACGGGTGACCACGCATTTGCATTTTGATTCTTTATTGAGGATAAATGTAGATGTCTATGGGTCACAGCAACCTCTTACCATCAGGTGTACTATGTGTTCGTTTGTCACCGCATCCTATAAAAAAACCAGGTTAAATGAAACTGATTTTACGGATTATATCGCGTTTAATTTTAACTTTTTAAATCCTCACGTTTCGGGTGCTTTACAGTACCCATGGAAACGGAGGGACTGAGATGTTTGACGTCCCGAAGTCATAGTTAGCGCGGCTACTTTCGACTTTTCAATAATAATTTCTGGTCTGATATACGCAAAACAAGCTTACAGTATCTTCAAGTCTTGCAGTGGTATGTTTGAGTTCAGATTTAATTTTATGAATTATAAGATCCCAAATAGATGGTAGTGCTCACCTCATCATCTCAAATTTGGATGTTTTTTTTTAATTTCAATAGCCGCGCGAATTATCCTTGATCAGAATCGGTGTTATTTCGCGAGGATTTGTGGTCTATTAAATCTAATGTAATGGCGAGGACGATCTTGAACATGTTCAAGTTTGTTAGTCTTTGCATCATCATCATCATCATTATAGCCCATCACAAGTTCATTGCTGAACATAGGCCAACCCCAAGGAATGCCACAAAGCATGGTCCCGAGCCACTTGCTTCCATTGACTTCCTGCGTGTCTTACAAGGTCGCCCTATACTTCGCCTGCCGGTACGAGGCTGCCACTCGAGAACCTTTCTTCCCCATCGGTTGTCGATTTTTCGATCTATATGGCCGGCCCATTGCCAATAGTATCGCATAAATATAAGAAATCAGAAATTAAAGGATTTCAGCATTACGGTCTCGGGGGGAGGCGTTTTACGTCGTGATGTCGTAGTTAACGAAGGTTTCCTTTTACTTAGTTGGGCATAAACATTTGACGTAGCCTAGCATACATATAAGAAATCATTACATTATTAGAATGATTATTAATTTTTACAGTTTATTAAAATGTAGCCAACAATACGATTCTAACGGCCTCGTTTAAGTACACGGGTATACGTCATTGAAAAGTCACCAGCTTCGCGAGACACCGACCTGGCGGCGGCGCTAGTGTGCTAATCTCGACACGGCGGCAGGAGATATGGAAAAGTCGCTCGCTTTAAATATATGGCACCAGAAAAACGATTAGTGGGCTAGGGTTGGTATCTCACCAAAAGAAAACTATATTTTCTTTATGCAAATAAAGGTGAAATACGGTCACAAAGTCGAATTATTACCATCGTAACTGGACGCTGTTGTTGATAGACTATATCTATTTTAAAATTTAGATGTTTTGACACCCAGCCCTGAAAACTAAAGCGGGATCCCTTACCAGCAAAAATGAGTCCTTGTTATTTATCCATTCTTCATATATTATGTACATGCCCTGGATTACCTAATCTAACCTAAACCTTTACGTTTTTACGTGGTAGAGCCATGCTGCAGGTATATTACTGGTATAGTTGTAGCACGAATGGGTCGGCTCGACCGAGGAAGGACCACGGTCTCACAGAATACCAGCGTAAAATAGCAGCTTACCGCTGCTGTCTTACGTACGCTGAGTGTAGAGATCCGGAGACCCTTTATACTGCAAACGAGGCATTCCAACTTATTCCTCGTGGTGACAACGCATCTGCATTCTGATTCGTAATTGAGGGTAGATATAGATGTCTATGAGTCACAGCAACCAGTACCATCAGGTGGACTGTGCTCGTTTGTGTGTTTTGTGTGTTGAGCCTCTTTTTTCAAAAAATTTATGAAGCCACCCCTGAAATAACCTATTTAATAAAAAAGAGAATCATCGAAATCTGGTTATAATTGACTACGACATCGCGTAACGTATATACAAAAAAAGCACAGTCGAATTGTAATTCCTTCTTTTTTTAAATCGGCTAAAAAGACATTTCGGTCTTCAAGGCCCCAATAATAATATTTATGTTTATTGCATGAAATATCTGGGGGCACGGTAGTGCCCCCGCCAAGTCGAGCAAAAAAGCGGCACGGCCGTACCATCCTTTTCTCAAAGCAGTTCAGGCCATTTTCGAAACCCTATAACTTTGTTGTGGATAAACCTAGAACCCTGAATTTTCACTAACCAATTAGGCATTGTATACACTCGGTATATTTTAAATGTAATTAAATTTGAACCAGTAGTTTATGAATTATAACTAGTCAAAGTTTCTTAATTTTGTTACTCACTGACTGACCGATCATCAAAACTCTAAGGCACTTCTAGCAGGCATAGAAGCTTCAAATTTGGAATACAATAATTGTTTAATATATAAATCAAGGAAAAATTAAAATATTTTGCAGTTGCGGTCCAGTTTGGAGATACAAAAACTGCATAAATAACTTTGTAATCCCATATAAATATATAGGATTACAAAGTTACATTTGCAGTTAATGAATTAGTGTACCTATATATGTATAATATAATGGAGTAATAGGTGTAGATAGATACCTAGATATATAACTATCTACAAAAAGAAATGAGATGCCATCAACAACATAACTTGTAAAAAAAGCCAATTCTCACAACTCAATTCTTCTAGCGAAAAAAGCTGTGAGATCCATGTCATACCAAGTCGGTTAATTTATTCAGTCCCTACTTAAGGGTCCTTCTATCTTAAATTATTACGTAATTAGCTAACCTAAGAAAATCTTAGTGACCATATCAATATCAAAAATCTTTTATATTTTAAATAAATAAATAGACTTGGGCAATCGCACTAAACAATCTAATTTAATATAATATGTATTACTTGAGAGATACATTGTGTTTTCATACGATGGCCAAGTCAATCTATCTATTTAAACTATAAAAGATTTTTAGTATTGATGTGGTCACTATAAGATGTTGTTAGGTTAGCTAATTACGTAATAACTAAGACAGAATGACCCTTAAGTAGGGACTGAATTAATTAACCGACTTGGTATTACATGGATCTCACAGCTTTTTACGTTGGAAGAACTGAGTTGCGAGACTTGGCTTTTTTTACAAGTTATGTTTTTGATGGCATTTATGTTTATTGCATGAAATACGCACATCACTAGTTACAAGGACGTCATATCTGTAGGTGCTATACACCGTTGCAACGAGGGCCCATTCTTTACACCTTAAAGGGGGCAAATGATAACCCCAACCCGTATCGGCCATAAATTCCGCCTTGTGATTCTGTGTGGGGTGACGCTTACGTAGATTACGGTTTGGACTATAGGCCCTACCGCAACGCTAATAAGAGATTTAAAAACAGTTTTGTATAGCGTCCTTTCATCACGGTATCATCATCATTGCAGCCTGCTGAACATAGGCCTCCCCCATAGATTGCCTCATAGGGAGAATATTTGCCATAGTTGCCACGCTTGGCGAGCGTGTTGGCAACCGCAATTTTAGCCAATCTCCTGTTTTTCAGTTTCTCTAGTTGTCTCTCTTACGACTCCCACTGGATTATATGCGTAGTCCAAATAGCGTACTTTGACGATTATAAAATATTTTAATTGTCTTATTAATTTAGTTAATACCAGCTGTTCCCAGCGACTTCGTTCGCGAAGAATTTGTTACGGTTGGATTTCATGGATTTTAATTTTTTGCGCGGAACCCTAATTGTTTTTCTAAAATAAAGTTACTACTTACAACATCAGCACCTGCCAGTGAAAATCCCGTCAACATTGATCAAGTCATGTCGGAGATTAGCCAGAACAAACAGGCAGACAGAAAGACCGTTAGACAAAAATGTTTAAAATTGTTTTTTTGTTATACGCGCCGTGTACATATACTTTCATATACATTTCGTAACAAAATGTTATCATGACATTACAAACAGACACTTCAATTTTATTTATTTGTATAAATTGTCCTCCTGCGCACCTGCGGACCTCACAGCCAGAGAGAATTGTTTTATCTGCCGACTTCCAAAAAGGAGGTACTCAATTCGACTGTATGTTTTTTATGTGTGTAACCTCATAACTTTGTACTGGGTGAACCGATTTCGATGATTCTTGATTGATTGATTTTTATATGAAAGCTGATAGTTCTCGTGTGGTCCCATATGAATTTGATCAAGGTCAGCCCAATAGTTTTTGAGTTATTTTTAAGTAACTTATATTGAAGTCGGCTGTACAAAATTTTTAATTTTTAATTATTTGTTAATATACGTCCAACTGCCGGACTTAAGGCTCTCACCGATTCTGACAAGGTTTTGAAACGGAGCAAGGCAAGTGCGCAATGACTGAGCATTTAGCTGCGCCACTGCGGGGTCCAACCTGCAAGGACTTGGAAATGTTTGAAGGGCATAAAAGTAACTTTTTCCAAAGATGTTGTTGAAGTAATTTATGTATATAAAACTCCTGAACGTTACAGAAGAAATTCTTAATGTAGGGGTAATGCTTTTTATTAAAAACATCCACAAAATTTTCTTTAGATTCTTTAGAGAGATTTCGATATTTTATGACCTTTTGGTAAGATTGTTACTGAAGCAGAATGATTTGCCGTTGACGTCTTCATCTGTTCAAAACTTACCTATCGCAAAACACGGAACATGTCACCGTGGTCTCTTTTTCCTAATCTTAACGCGGCCGTGCGTATCGCCAAGCATCATAACTCCGCTTACTCGTGTAACTGTCAAGTGGGTCTGTTCAATGTGTTCCAGCTTATTGGGGCTCGCACCCTGTCCAACGCCCACGAGATCTGATGCTATCTGACGAGTTACGAGCTTGGAGCTCTTAGCGGTCATACAAACTACATGTGTTGTGTACTCGGAGGTGCGAAGCTTTGGAGTAGGGAGTTGCTTGACCTCGATTTAACGAAACAATCATGCAGGTTTTCTGATGCCTTAATCAGATTACTACTGAAAATCTGGTCAGGCAATTTTTATATTGTGTGTATTCTCATAACAAAAACAAATGTTGTTCTTATAATTATCATTTATTTTATTCAAATTTAAAAAGAAGTTAATGAATTTCCTAATACTGCCTAATACCTTTTAGTCGTCAGTAATCTATGATATGTGCTTTATTTCCTGGATCATCTTCCACTGTTGGAATTTAGTCTCTCCCAAACAAGAGTGAAGGAGGGGAGGATGTGGAGTAAAATAGAGTTGTTTTGGTAACTATAAAAAAGATCTCCAATTTTCTTTATTATGCGAATACTAATTAATATACGAATAAAAAGAATTGTAGTTAATATACGAAACACAGCTGCATTATAGATATTTTTTTAATAGCATAAGGGTGACAAACGAGCACACAGTCCATCTGATGGTTAGTGGAATAGTGGATGCTGTGACCCATAGACATCTATCCTCAATTAAGAATCAAAATTCAGATGCGTTGTCACCCGTGAGGACTAAGATGGAATGCGTCTTCTCCAGTAAAAAGAGTCTCCGGTTCTCTACACTCACCATACGAAACACAGCAGCATTAAGTTGCTTTTTCACGCCGGTATTCTGTGAGAGCGTGGTCCTTCCCCGGTCGAGCCGCCCCATTCGTGCTACAACTATACAATTAATATAGCTGCAGCATAACTCTACCACCTTAAATGATTATTATATTATTAATAGCGTAATTGTACTGATAAAGTATAGGTAGTGGAGCTCCTTTTGTGCCCACAACTCTCGTTAGGTATCAAAAACAGAAATATAAACTTTTTTATTCAATATAGATTATAATTAATACTTATTGGAAGTCACTCTTTTGTTTAATTATCACTGGTTCGAAGAAAAAACCTCTGTCCTAGAAAGGACCAGCAAGAAACTCAGCGGGACTTTTTTTTTGAAATAACAGCTTACAATCATATCATAAGAGTGTGAGCTTACAATAATATCACACTTACCTATTGCTGCGGCCAAATAACACTGCTGGTATCCGGTCATAAGGATATATACTGGGTGGCAATTAGGTTATCACATTAAATAACACAGCGGTATATACAAGTTCATGTATGTCGATTAAAATAATTATTTTATTATATATATATAATAAAATAAACAATTCTACCAAAAATAAAAAATAAATAGCGTAAAAATTGTTAGGAAATTGATAGGAAATAAATCACCTTAATAATATTAGTTTACTGACGAGAAGTTACATGTAAAAGTGGCAACGGTGCGGCGGGTACGTAGTGCTCACGCGGCATAAAGTAATTAGGCAAAACACGAAAAAAGGGCTATTGCGACTAGAATGTTAATCTTTATATATAAAAATTACATGTCACGTTGTTTGTCCGTGATAAACTCCTAAACTACTGAACTGATTTCAATGAAATTTTGCACACTCTGTGCAGTTTGGTCCAACTTGAGAGATAAGATAGTTTTTATCCTGTGTGTATATATCCTGTGTAAGTGACTCTCAATATTTTTTTATTACGAATTTAACGATTTTTTATATGAAGGGTTATCGAAAAGGGCAGTACAACGTCTGCCTAGCCAGCTAGTTGTTATGTATTTTTTAGTTCTGTATGTTCAAAGAACGTTATATACTCATAGGATAAATCTTTTAATTTAATGTGATAACTTTATCGCCACCCCGTATAGACCAAGTGTATTTTTTTTTATAGGATAAGGGTGACAAACGAGCACACAGTCCACCAGATGGTAAGTGGTTGCTGCGGCCCATAGACATCTACATCTATCCTCGTTTGCGAATCAAAATGTAGATGCGTTGTCACCCGTGAGGACTAAGATGGAATGCCTCATTTCCAGTAAAAAGGGCCTCCGGCCACCTGCACTCACCAAGCGAAACGCAGAGGTAAACCTCTACTTCACGCTGGTATTCTGTGAGGTCATGGTACCACCCCGGTTCGACCCGGCCCATCCGTGCGACAGCAAAAGTTGCCGCATGGCTCTACCACTGTTAAGACTGTAAGACATTCTATCTTAGTCGTCACAGTTATGTCACGTCACGCATTTATATTCTTCTTTGTTCGATGTCGGCTAAAGGTGTTCCTTGATAACAGTAGCCACTTACCATCAGGAGGACTGTAGGTTCGTTTGTCACTTCAGTCTTATAAAAATAATGATTGTTTACGTGGTAGAGCCATGCTGCAGCTATATTAGTAGTATAGTTGTAGCACGAATGGGTCGGCTGGACCGGGGAAGTACCACGCTCTCACAGAATACCAGCGTAAAATAGCAGCTTAACGCTGCTGTGTTTCGTATGGTGAGTGTAGAGAACCGGAGACCCTTTTTACTGGAAACGAGGTATTCCATCTTAGTCCTCACGGGTGACCACACATCTGCATTTTGATTTGTAATAGAGGATAGATGTAGATGTCTATGGGCCGCAGCGACCACTTACCATCAGGTGGACTGTGTGCCCGTTTGTTACCCTTATCCTATAAAAATTATAACTTTTAACAAAATGTATAACCGACTTCAAATTGCTAAGAGAAGAGAAGCTAAAAGAAGTTATTTATTTGCTACCCCTTAGGGATGGATTTTTTTCTCCAAATTTATACGGAACCACCATTGAAGTAGGTATAACTATACTTAATAAAAAAATAAATTAAAATCTGTTCTCAATCTGCGAAGATATCATATGAAATTCCTTAAACAATAGTCAAACTTTTCCCCCTATTTTCTACCCTTGGGGGCGGAAGTTTTTCTTCAAAATATAATGGTACCACCCTTGAGGTAAATCCTATTTAATAAAAAAAGAATCATTAAAATCGGTTCACAATCTGCGAAGATATCGTGTAGCATACATACAGAAAAAATAAAACACTCGAATTGAAAACTTTCTTCTTTTTAAAGTCGGTTAAAAACACTAGATCGATATTTCACATAACCTCACATGTTTTCCTCTTCCGACATTCATGATACAGAGCACGAAGCGCCACTTTGTGCGAGCTCGCCACGTGTATCTCACTTAATCGTGAGATACTTTCTTGTATGATCTTCTTCTATTCGCAGTGAATTTGTTCATCTATAGCGAATACTTGAGCGATCTGATTCACAGTCTTGTTAACTTACCTTTCGGAAGTTGTTGATATTTCCTCTGAAATAAATTGTGCGATTTCAATAAAACGTAGCACAGATAATCTTTATAGTGTGAAAAGTGTATAGATTAATTTTTAATATCTTTAGTTATTTTCATTGATATAAAAATTGAGAATTTCATACACATACAAATTTGTATGTGTACAAAATATATAATAAAAATAACTTAACTTAATAACACTTTGATATTTAATTGGAGGTTTTATCCCTAACTCCGATGCATTATTTGTGTTTTTCTGCCGACTTCCAAAAAGGAGACGGTACTCAATTCGAGTGTATGTACGCTTATATTGAAGTCGGCTGTACAAAATTTTTAATTTTTAATTATTAGGGTTCCGTACCTCAAAAGGAAAAAAACGGAACCCTCATAGGATCACTTTGTTGTCCGTCTGTCTGTCTGTCTGTCAAGACCCTTTTTCTCGGGAATGCGTGGAGGTATCAAGCTGAAATTCATATCAAATGCTCAAGTCTACTGTCCCTTGGGTCTGTGAAAAAATCTAAGACTAAAACTTCTTAGCCAACGCAATCAAAAGATACAGCCGTTTATGCCGCAAATTTTCGACATTCGCGAGGGAATCAAAACCTACAGGGTACTTCGCGTGGACTCAGAATCTTAAAATTCTGGATGAACCAACGTATTATAGCACAGATAATGGGAAAATTGCGAAAAGCATAAATTTTTAGTTACATCATATAATAAAAATATTTTTAATAAAACTTATATACCTACGGATTTGTTCGGAACCCTCGGTGCGCGAGTCCAACTCGCACTTGGCCGGTTTTTATTTTTAAATCATTTAATATACTTCATTATAACATAATAACTCCGCCCCAGTTTTATTTGCAACTCGGACTTTTTGCTTAGTATTATAACTATGTAAGGAGATTGGCAACTCAAATCACGTAAACGCAAATGCAGTTATCTATACATCAATATCTATACATCTATACATATAAATAAAATTAAAGTGTTTGTTTGTAATGTCAAAATAACAGCTTTTTACTAAATGCACATGAAAATATATTTATACGGGTACTTATGAAAAGAAAAAACGGTTTAAAAATTTTTGTTTATCTGTCTGTCTGTTTGTTCCGGCTAATCTCCGAAATCGCTGGCCCGATTTTGACGGATCTTTCACTGGTAGATAGCTAATATAGGAATAATTTAGGCTACTTTTATATTAGAAACAGAATTAGGGTACCGCGCGAAAAAACTAAAACCCATGAAATCCAATCTTAATTAATTCCACGCGGATGAAGTTGCGGGGAACAGCTATTCTACTATAAAATACCTCAAAATCACGTTTTACAATAAAATTAAGATTATTGATGTTATTACAGCAAAACTAATTTTTATTTAATATTTGAAAATATTTTAAATATTAAATTGACCGTTACCAAATTTTAAACACTTGTTTATGGTCCCTAGCATGGTTCGAAGAAGCCATTACAGCCGTTTTATAGCGTCACGTTAATCCTCTTACCTTACGAATAAATTGCCTTTTTAACGCTATTTTTATTGAAGCGTGACATTTCGAATCCATCGGCTTACGAAACTCGTTTAGCAAATGACCAATATTACACTATAAAACTCGCCAAGTGATATCAGCGTAAAGGAATTGACGGCTCTGCGGCACAGTGGCTTACCATTGAGTTGCAGCGTTGAGGGCCGCGTGTTCAAATCCCACACGGAACTAATATTTTGTATAGCCTACAAATAATTGGTCTGGATGAGTTTTCTTCATTTATGTATGTAAACTGCCTCCACGATACAGGAGGAAAACCTTTTTTTTATAGGATAAGGGTGACAAACGAGCAATCCACCTGATGGTAAGTGGTTGCTGTGGCCCATAAACATCTACATCTATCTTCGATTACGAATCAAAATGCAGATACGTGGTCACCCGTGAGAACTAAGATGGAATACCTCGTTTCCAGTAAAAAGAGTATCTGGTTCTCTACACTCACCATACGAAACACAGCAGCGTTAAGCTGCTATTTTACGCTGGTATTCTGTGAGAGCGTGGTCCTTCCCCGGGCGCGGACCCATTCGTGCTACAACCATAACATAGCTGCAGCGTGGCTCTACCACGTAAAACCTAGGTGTGGGAGTAAAGTTAAAAAAATCCATCGCCCATTTTGGCCCGTTGGTATTGTAAGGGACGACTACGAGAATTACCAAACAGATCTTATAGCTTCCGATAGATGACGTTACAACCTCATATTTAAACAACATCAAAAATTCATCGATCAAGCGTTGAAATAATGGAAAATTCACACTACAAAGGGTTTTTCAATGTGGTAGAGCCATGCTGCAGCTATATTATGGTTGTAGCACGAATGGGTCGACTTGACCGGAAAAGGACCACGCTCTCACAGAATACAACGTGAAATAGCAACTATATGTTGTTGTGTTTCATGTGGTCAGTGCTGAGAACCGGAGACCCGTTTTACTGGATACGAGCATTCCAATTTTTTTCCTCAGAGGTGGCATCGCATCTTTATTTAGATTCTTAATCAAATATAAAATGTCTACGGTCCACACCATGCACTAACCTGTACTGTATGCTCGTTCGTCACCTTTTCTCCATAAAAAGGGGCTAATGCTCACCAGTGGACTATGAGCTAATAAAGGCGAAAAGAAAGAAGTCTAATAATTACTCTAAGTCCTGGTTTAAAAATAATTAAAAATGAAAAATTTTGTACAACCAACTTCAATATAAATTAATATGAATAACTTAAAAACGAATGGTCAGACCTCGATCCGATGGGACCTCATGAGAAGCACCGGCTTTCAAATAAAAAAAGAATCATCGAAACCGGTTCACCCAGAAAAAATTATGAGGTAACATACAGAAATAAAACATACATTCGAATTGAGCACCGTCTCCTTTTTGAAGTCGGTAGAAAAACAATTGGCTTGAATCACTTCTAACATAAGCGTTTTAAGATTACTTGGAGTAATAACGGGAATGAGAAGTGTTTAATATTAACATTATTACTAGTATCTTTATTTTGTATAAAATTAAAAAAAAACAATTGATACACAATCTATGGCCCACACTCATAATAACTATCGTACACGTGCAATAAAGTCGATTTTATCAATCCCAAGTATCGCACCATCCGTTATTACAATCTACGTAATTGCCCCCCGCTGGTTAACTCCTGTACCGTTATTTTGACGACCCGCTTCATCAAACCTACAATCTTGACACGTTCCTCCATTATTATTTTTTATTTTTACAAGTAAGAGTGAGGGTATATACAGACCACCTGATCGTAAGCGAATGCTGTGATCCATAGACACCTATTTCTATATCAATAATTTAAAATTAAAAATTTTGTACAGTCGACTTCAATATGAGTTATTAAGAATAACTCAAAAACTATTGGTCTGACCATGATCAGAGTCATGACTCATATGGGACCACACGAGAAGTACCAGCTTTCAAATAAAAAAGAATCATCCAAATCGGTTCACCCAGTAAAAAGTTATGAGGTAACACACATAAAAAAAACATACAGTCGAATTGAGTACCGTCTCCTTTTTGGAAGTCGACAGAAAAGCAAATACGTTTTCACCCAAGAAAAGTAAAATGGCATTACTCTTTACCTATAAAATTGATTTTCGATTCCTCAAACCCTTTTCCTTGTTGATAAAAATGTTAGAATACATAAACGTTACAATTCTCCTGTATCGTGGAGGTATGATATCTATGCACACTATCCTTAAAATAATTTGAAAAACATATACTCCTACAATAATTTAAAGAACTTTGTAATCAATGTAGATACGTTGTCCACATTCCACACATCGTATGAAGAAAGTTATCAGATTTGTAGGCTCACAAAGTTGCTAAGAGTTTTGCTATGACGCTGTGGGCTACGGGTTTCAATTCAGCTAGGAACTGTTCTACAATAGTTGTTCGACTTCAAGTCTGAAAAGAAGTCCACTCGATAGACGAGAAATTCGTTATGTTAAAAAAGTTTTTTAAATTCACACTTTTATATAAAAATAAAAGTTAAAGGTTACAGTAACCCGGTAGTTTTTAACAGTTCTTTTGTAATTTCTGATAGTTTCTTCAAAGAACTCTTTTCTTTTTTATTTTTTTTTTCTCTTTTAATTTGAATAACATTACCCCCACACTAGGATTTTCTCCTGTATCGCGGAAGCAGTTTACAAACATATATTCCACAAGGACAAACATCCAGACCCGGAACAATTATTTGTAGCCCATACTAATACTCGTTCCGTGCGGGATTAGAACCCGCCACACCACTACGCCACGGAGCCGTCAGCTCAAACGCAATACAATCTTATTTGTCATATAACAATGCACCGCCTATTAAAATGACGTCCACAGTTCTCATAATTGAATGAATCCAAACATTGATATATCGTAGGTAGATTAACCCGCGAGATAATATCGTCAGATGAAGTAATCTCCTAGCTTATCTGGATAAAAATCACTTAATAACCTCGCAGTGGACGACACGGTACGGCACCTGCGGATGCACTTCGGTCACCCGACACGTCACTGTCAAACAGCTTTCACTTCCTACGGCGTCGGATGTCAATACTGGGTGGCGGTAGGGATACCAAGTTTGAATTTCAAGGACAGTCTATTTTAAGAATGAGATGTTTTAATATTTATTCCTATGTATGATAAAGCAATTTATAAGTGGTAGAGCACGAATGAGTCTACTCGACTGAGTAAGGACCACGCTCTAACAGAATACCAGCGTAAAATAGCAACTTAATGCTGCTGTGTTTCGTATGGTGAGTGTAGAAAGCCGGTGACCCTTTTTACAGGTAACAACGCATCTGGAGTTTGATTCTTAATCTAGGATAAATGTAAATGTCTATGGGTCACAGCATCAACTTACCATCAGGTGGACTGTGTGCTCGTTGGTTACCCTTATTTTATATATAAAAAAAATCAGCTACTTTTGGTTCAATTCACTGTCCCTAATTTATTGGGGCTATCTAGAAAAGGCCTATGATAGAGTGGTGAGGAATTAATTGTGGTGAGCACTATCCGTGAACGGTGTGAACAGTATCCTCATGCGAGCATTGCAATCTCTTTATAGGGATTCTAGTGCTTGTGTTTTATATCGGTTTAATATCGAAAAGGGTGTTAGACAGGGATGTGTGTAACCGTGGCTGTTTAATCTGTTCATGGACAATTGCTTGATAGTTGTAATAGAGAATGAAAGTGGGTTGAGTATGAATGAGTTACTCGTCAAATGTTTTCTCTATGCTGATGACCAAGTATTACTTGCGTCTTCGGCCGAGGAGTTGCAAGAGATGGTATGAGTAGAGATACTGCTATGAGTGGAGCTTTTGTTAGAAAGGGAATGAAGATTAATGTAAAGAAGACGAAAGTGATGGTGTTTGAAAGAGATGAGATAGTGACAGGCTGCAATATCGTGATTGGAGATGAACAAATTGAACAGGTTAAGGAGTTTGTGTATCTGGGTTCAAAGCTTACAAGAGATGGAAAGTATGAGAGTGATATCGAACGAAGAGTGAATGCAGGAAACATGGTGAATGGAGCTATGCACTCCTTTATGAGCAGTCGGAAGGTGTCTAACAAGGCTCGTTTCGCTGTGCATGAGGGGGTGTTGGTTCCGACACTCAAGAAAGTTGGGTATGGCAGAAGAAACATGAAAACAGAATAAATACAGTTGAGATGAGAGCGTTAAGAAGTATGATAAGAGTTAAACTGGGTGACAGGATAAGTAATAGTGAGATAAGGAAACGTTGTGGTCTGAAAGAAGATGTAGTGACAAAAATTGAGACAGGTATGCTGAGATGGTTTGGCCATGTCGAGAGAATGAATGAAGAACGATTGACGAAAAAAGTGTATAAGGCGAGTGTGAATGAAAATGAAAGTGTTGGAGGGGGGTCAGCGGACATTTCTAGACCAAATCAGGGACGTCTTGAAAAAAGGCCAAGTCAAGAGCACCCTAAACCGGAGAGCATGTATGAAGGGAATAATGAAAGTGGACGAAGCGAGACGAGTATGTAAGGATCATAGCAAGTGGAAAGAAGTGGTCTTTGCCTACCCCTACGGGAAAGAGGCGTGATTATATGTATGTATGTATGTATCTTGGCGACCTACAGAGGGCAATACAATATGGGGCTGATACTTTCAGAAATTAAAATCGATATTGATATATTTTTTAATTACTCAGCATTGCAAGGAATAGGATTGTTCATAACTTTACCACCGGTGATTTTTCGGGACCGGGCCGATACAACTTAGGGCCCATCAAGACAAGAGCTTTCTAAAAGGCCGACAACGCATCTGCAATTCCCCTAGTGTTGCAGTTGTTCACGGGCGGCGGTAGTCACTTACCATCAGGTGAGCCGCATGCTCGTTTGTCCCCTTTCCTATAAAAAAAATAGTTTCTTCCGAGTAACTACCGATTCAATACATGTTATTTTAGTATTATATTAGTTGCATTATGTTAGAATCTACATAATTTTGTATTTGCTACAAATACATTAACATAATCGGTCGCTCTTTATAAGTGAACTGCTGAGTTTTAAGTTATTTTGGACTTTAAAACCCATGAAGTTTAATTAGATAAAAATTTCAAATACCAAATAGGGCTCAAAGTCCAAAAAAATCTGAAACTCAGCAGTAACAACAAGCACGCACAGTAATTTTTTGGCTTTAGATGCATTGTGGTTATTCTCGTATTTTTCGATTTTATTGCTAATTCGAAAAGGCCGTCAAAGCTCGAAGTTAATTGAACGTGATAAAACCTTTTAAAAGTCTAGTTAATAAATAAGAAATCCTAAAGCTATAGCTCGTACCAGTAAGCGAAGTGTAGGGCGGCCCCTCACCAGATGGTGAGACGACCTGGTCAGAGATACAAGTCGATAAATGCAGGTGGCTCAGGACCTGGCATTCCTTGGGGGTGCGCTATGTTCAGCAATGTACTTGTGAATGGCTGTAAAAATGATGATAATTCTGAAAGATGTAGAATATTAATAACATGGACAAAAATTAATTTGCCAGCGTTATTGTGAATTATTAGTTGATAATTAAAGGATATTATCGACTTTATTCTTCTTTGACTACAGACAAAGGCACAGGCCTGTGTGATATGTTGTTATAGCAAAGACGGGGGGTTATTTATGGTTATTATGTTAAGCAAGGATATGTCGCATCAAAATTTAAAATATTCGCTAAAATTAAGAAATTATGATAATTTAAACATCACATTATTCTTTGTGTCCTGACAATATGGATTTAGATTTTTAATTTATAGTTATGGAAAGGTAACAATTTTGTGTGAAATTCTCACAGTACACGAGCAAGCCGGGTTTGATCCCCACAGGCACCATTGAAATTGCTAATAGCACTTTTAAGTGCTGATTTACCACTTGCTCGGCGGTGAAGGAAAATATCGTGGGGGAAATCTGCATATCTGAGAAATAAAAAAATATTTTGAAGACATATAAAATCCACCAACACGCCTTGCCATAAAATCCAACCAGAAATGAGACGAGGCCTGTGCCCAGCAGTGGGACATATGGCGGTAACTTTATTTTTTACTGTTACCACATTTGGCAGACGGATTCAGTATTCTATCAGGCGTCTAGTAGCTTCGCATTGCTTCCTGTCGCCGGCCTACCATCATATTTACATCTGGTACGGCATGATTACGCCGACATTGACTTTTACTGGCCAAATTTTTCAATCTATACAGGGTTATTTTGCAATAACCAGCTAAATTTCCAGAGAAGGTTCAGATTAAGTAATTCATTCAGTCATAAATATCTAATTCATTCTATCCTTTTTATCTTTTAAAATCAAAATGCGTGGTAATGCATTATTTTAACTGATTGTCATTCATATACGCCTACTATTTTACTGAACATGTACACATTCGTAAGGGTTTATCGGTTGGCAAAAACGTTGCGAATTGAATTGCACACAAAAGAGCGCGCGTACGCATAGTTGTTGCCCATAAATCACAATCAATTTGGGATAATTTCAAATGAAAGTAGAAGCCTTATTTACTCATATTTTAAAAAACTACAATTATGGTATATCATTATGTATATATTTGAACTTAGGTTTAAAATTTGGCTACTATGAAATTGCCGTTCTGCGGTACTGGCCATTTCGAAACAAAACAATTTTTGTTTCATCAAACATGGAATTCCTTTTTCAAAATTAGTCGTTTGTTTATAGGCTTCTACTTTTTTCAGAAATTAGATAAATTTTTTGGGCCAGAAAAAATTCAGTACCCGATAGGCAGTACAAAATTCCTTTCAATAATTTTTTGCCTCCCGTCCAGCTGATTTCTTCAACAAGGGGGCATCAATAAACTGCCACTACGTTGGCAAAGATACATCGATTGCATCGATAATAGAAATAAAAAAAACCGGCCAAGTGCGAGTCGGACTCGCGCACCGAGGGTTCCGAACAAATCCGTAGGTTAAAATTATTTAAAATATTTTTATTTTTATTATATGATGTAACTAAAAATTTATGCGTTTCGCAATTTTTCCTTTATCTGTGCTATAATTAGTTGCTTCGTACCAAATTTTAAGGTTCTGAGTTCACGAGAAGTACACTGTAGGTTTTGATTCCCTTGCGGCATAATATTTGCGGCATAAACGGCTGTATCTTTTGATTGCTTTGGCTTAGAAGTTTTATTTTTTCAAGACTTGAGTATTTGATATGAATTTCAACTTGATACCTCCACGCGTTCCTGAGTAAAAGGGTCTTGACAGACAGACAGACAGACAGACGGACAGCAAAGTGATCCTATAAGGGTTCTGTTTTTTCCTTTTGAGGTACGGAACTCTAAAAATACAGAAAAGAAACGTGTGTGCGTACTTATGTACGCACATAGGAAGTTATACTTCTCTAGCGTAATAAAACAAAAATAACTAAAAATAACTACCTTAAAAATAGTTATCAGTTCCCACAAAAACTTGAGAGACAGTTACCCACTGAAGTTGTCGCTTTGACGTGTCAGTGTGCGCGCGCATCGTCACTCATTTTTCCAAACGCCCCAAAACAAGTGTAACTTCAAAAATTACGTTAAGTTATTTCATAAAAAAATGACAATTTCATAGGCGGAGAAGTGTTGACATTTTGCATAGTTAAAGTTTATATGGATAAGGAGAGCAGCAATCTAAAAATTATTTTTGATATGTATATGTTACAAATACATTAAATTAAATGAAAAATCGTAACGCAATTTTACATCAAGACAAAAAAACCGATTGATAAAACAGCCCATACTTGCTTTTATTGTCCTATAAGGTTAAATGGGAAGCACAGATTCAGTAGTCACATGTTAAATAATGTCACCGATTTTTATTTATTGCACACGAAACATCCGAATAACCCAATAACCCGCATAGCTTGAAATTAAAACATAGCGTAAATAGTACAGCATACTCGTACCTACGAGTATGCTAGCGTAGTATGCTAACTACATAGTAAGTATTCGTAGCGGTAGCATTTTTACAGAAGTGGGCGGCAAAGTTTAGGAATTTTGATTGAGTTTCCCGCCATCGCCCCTAGTGTCGATTTTATAGTGTCGGCCTATTTGATTCCAGAGATTTATCGATACTCAATAATATGACGTAACTATTTATAACACTAGATCAACGTGTCGTAATTCTATAATAGTATATTACACGCTTCCTGATTTCTTCACTCGTAATTCGTTTATAAACACACCACCCACGTTATGTTTCAATAGTATGCACCAACGCCAAAGGGAATTTTTCCAAATACCCACATATAATGGCACTGCATGTAACTGGCATGCAAGTGATTTTGCTAACTAATCGACGAGATTCTAATGAGAAAATGTTGGTATAAAATCCATACAAAAATGCCATAACCAAACCCAAAAAGATCAAATTCCATGGACTTTTGTTAGGAGCAGAATTACCAGTGTAATTTATCGGTTCCGAGCTGATCAAACCCGCTTGGTCATCTTGGCGATTACGAGTAACTCTTACAGGTTTTCTACCGATTTCAAAAAGGGGGAGGTACTCAATTCGACTATATGTTTTTTTTTCTTTTTTTTATGTGTTACCTCATAACTTTGTTCAACGTGAACCGATTTCGATTCGTAAATTTGACCAAGGTCTGACCAATAGTTTTTGAGTTATCCTTAATAATATATATTGAAGTCGGTTGTACAAAATTTTTCATTTTTAATTATTAATAATGTTGTGCGATTGTAGCACTAATGTTTGTGCACTGTTTTCTATGCAAAAAGGCATTTCAATTGACTAGTATATAAAATACCCGATTGTAATTTGTCATTTAGATGCCAAAGTCGGTGCTAAATCATACTGTCTGATTACAAAAAGTAGTTAATAGTTAGTATAAGATTTAAACTAGAAATTGTAAAACATTCACGAAAGAAATATCTACTGCGGAAATGTGCATACTAAAATGTAAAGTATGACATGCTCGTATTATGTGCATAATTTTAATTGCTAATTTTCCACATACTCAGCGTTGAAGGAAAAAACATCGTAAAAAAACCATCATATCTGAGTACTCGCACTTGTCTTAATTACACATAACCCGCTCAAAAATCAGAGGAGACATGTTTCCCAGCTATGGGATGTACAAACGTTGTACTTTACATTACTTTAACTTTAAAAATGCAAACAAAAATTCATCGATCATTATGTGTAGTCAACTCATCGAATTAACTACGAGTATAATTAGCGGTCTCCGAACTCGCGCGATGTCACGCGCGCCCGCTCTTGTCATCTCAATACCAACGAGGACGTGGTGCGACTGCGACGTATGAGTGATTTAAATGGGCGATATTCCCCTTCATGGTCCTTAGTGATTCAACTTGGTGATGACATTCTGATTTTCCAAATTGTGCATTAATTATAAGCAAATTTAATTTCTTCCTCGTCCTATAAATCTTTGTGGCATTTAGCTGACAGTGTTTTTCTCTTATACATTATATTGTAAAGATAAAAAAGTGAGGACTTAGTTTAAAATATATATTACTTAACTTAATCTATACAATTAAATAATTTTTTATACGTGGTAGAGCCATGCTGGAGCTATATTAATAGTATAGTTGTAGCACGAATGGGTCGGCTCGACCGGGGAAGAACCACGCTCTCACAGAATACCAGCATAAAATAGCAGCTTAACACTGCTGTGTTTCGTATGGTGAGTGTAGAGAACCCTCCCTTTTTACTGGAAAAGAGGCATTCTGTCTTAGTCCTCACGGGTGACAACGCATCTGCATATTGTTTCGCAAACGAGGATAGGTGTAGATGTCTATGGGCCGCAGCGACCACTTACCATCAGGTGGACTGTGTGTTCGTTTGTCACCCTCATCCTATAAAAAAATGCTCAATGACCTCAATAGTGTCTCCCAACGGATAGGTCTTAGGATGAACATGGACAAAACAAAGATCATGTTTCACGTCCATGTCACACCTATGCCGGTAGTTGTTGGGAGCACTAAGCTCGAAGTTGTTGACGAGTATGTTTACCTGAGACAAATAGTCCGACTAGGTAAGTCCGACTTCGACCGACACTTCAGCACTTCGATATACCGACAGTCAATTTGGCACCACTGAAGGGACTATAGCACCGCCCGAATTTCGACGGAATCAAAAGCTTTCTCACAGTCCACATACGTAAGGCAAAGTGGCAGATTGTACTCTTCTGTCTTCTGTACAATTTGCCGAAGGGTGTGTATGTGGTCTATATTACTAAAGCCTTTTCGGAAACAGGCTTGTTCGGGAGGCTAGAAGTCGTAGAGTCTGCGTGCCAGACGATTCGTAATGACTCTCGAAAACAGCACATAGACGCGGCTCAGAAGGGAAATCGGTCTGTAGTTCTTCAAGAGAGCATTATCGCTTTTCTTGAAGAACAAGACCACCGCACTTTTGCTCCACGCCTCCGGAGTAGTACCACCACGGAGGACGGAATTAAAGACGGCTCCATGGCGCAGTGGCTTAGCAATGAGTTGATGCGCTGGGGGCCTCGGGTTCGAAATTGTTCCGGGCCTGTATGTTTGTCCTTGTGCAAGTTGTGTTTGTAAACTTCCTCGGCGATACAGGAGAAAATCCTAGTGTAGGGGTAACGTATTTAAAAAAAGAGCTTCTGAAGGACTTCAAGTATTGGCTTTACACCCGCTTTCAGAAGTTCCGCTGTAATTCCATCCTCGCCCGGGGAGTTGCCGTTTTTAAGGTGCTGGAGAGCCATTCTAATCGCGGACTCTACCTGGCTCTAAAACATTCTTTGAGAGGACGTCTGTGCCCAAAAGAATGGACGCATACAGGTTGTGTATTCCTTCATTCATTACAGCCTTACAAAGCCCCCAGATTAGCACAGGCCTCCCTATAGGTTTGCTCATAACTATTTTCCATAGTTGTCAGGATCTATAACAACCGCAGATTTTTAACTTCCCGCTTTGAAAATTAATAATTTTCAAAAGTCATAGATTGCGGTCCGATTTTGCGAATGCGAATTTTCATCAGATCTCCACGTTTTGAGGTCCTAGGAAGTCGTTCCAAGTATTACCGGCTAGAAGTCCAGCCGTGTGTTTGTGTGTGTGTGTGCGCGTTTGCGTGCGTGCGCACGTGCGTGCGTGCGTGCGTGCGTGCCGTGCATGAGTGTGTGTGTATGTAAATACAATTTTGTCGTACGATATCTTTAGAACGAATCAACCGATCGATATGGGTGACACAGTGTTCGAAAGTGTTCATTGACACTTCGAGCTGATTAGATTTTCAAGTCAATCGGTCGAGCCGTTTGAAAGATTTTCAACAAATAGAAACAAAAAGGCAAAAGATAAATAGATTTTCGCTGGAAAATAAGCGGGCACTTTCAGGGATGACCTGCAGGGCCAACCATTTTTTAGATTTTTTTGTTTTAAATTATTTTAATGTAAGTAGTAGTTAAGTGTAGTGGCAGTGTCGGAATATGCGCTACGCCATAACGTCCCGTGTAAGTGAGAGTCGTAAACAACAGGGGAACAAACCATGAGATAGGCAACAGCGTCTTCCTAACAACAAGTAAAAAATAAATAAAAACTACGTTTGCCTACCCGCCTGCCGAGCGTGTTCTTCCTTATGATGCAATTTATGGAGAGGCCGTTACTCAGCAATGGACTTTTGATGATTTAATGATGAATGACTTTCAAACTCACGTTTCAAAAAATTCATAGTAAAGTATTCAACGAAATATATTAGCAAAAACGTAGTTTTATAAAAATAGTGACATATTTACTTAAATTACATATACCCAAACAACTCTAAGCTCATAACAAGCGAAAAATTATAACAAAATTTTGTTTTATTGCGATATACGCTAATAAAACGTCACTTGAAAGCTTATAACTCAACGGCGCTACGAGCGGGCGAAGGCATGCCGATGTTTACAGCCTGTCAGTGCGCTGACACGGATTAAACGCGCGTCTTCTGAACGGAGTTCGACGGTAACGCGCTGTCAGCGCTTTCCCTGCTCGTCGCTTACAATTGTTTGACATCGCTTTTAAAGCAAGAAGTACTTTAATTATTTGCGCATTTAGTGTTTGCAACGTTATTATAACAAATTGTTGATTTGTATAAGAATTTGTTTTGACGCGGTGATTAAGTTCAATTCACATTTATTTTATATTAATGCAATTGAGAAGAAAACAGGTTTAGATATGTAGGTAAACTGGACTTTTTTCACATGGTCACACACTTTATATATGTTAATAATTAGCGCCCCATTTTTTTCTAGTGACAAACGAGCATACAGAACACCTGATGGTAAGTGGATACTGTGGCCCATAGACATCTACATTTATCCTGGATTAAAAACCAAAATGCAGATGCGCTGTCACCCCTGTGGAATAAGATGGAATGCCTCGTTTCCTATAAAAAAGTGTCTCTGGTCCTTTAAACTCACCATACGAAACACAGCAGCCGCTATTTTACGCTGGTATTCTGCATCGTCCCACCCCGGTTGAGCCGACCCATTTGTGATACAACTAATATAGCTGCAGCGTGGCTCTACCACGTGTAAAGATATTTCACAAGTAGAATTTCTTCTTATTATTTATTAATGGAACCCATCTCTTGCAAGAAGTCTGCCAATATCATGGAGTGGCGATGTCTAATAGGTTCCTAGGGCGCCATTTAACTTAAATTCCCTATTGTGATCGCGTGAATCATCAGGTGTATTGCAGAAAAATTTGCGTTTTTAATGTTTGAAATTGCATCCAAATAATTAAAAAAAAAGTATCTACACTTTTTAAAAAAATATATGTTTTCTTTTAATTTTGGCGCAAGCCTTACTCTAATTTATTAAATTTCTTAAAACTCCTCGGATTGTAAATAATAAGAAGCCGAGAAAGCATCGTTGTAAAGCAAAAGCTAATTGGACGAACGACAGATATCGCTCGGCTCCTAATTTAGTTGTTACACCTTCCGCATTTCCGAGTGTCCGGTGAACTTCGCTTCAGGGACATTATGCTTGTTTGTTTGTCTGTCTGTACGCGTGTTGCGACAGTTTTCTCAGAACAAGTCAACGTATTTAGCTCGCTCGTACCGCGTTGTTCAACACTTAATTATTTAAATCAAAAGCAATAGAACAGCTTAAGGAAATTTATGAAGACATTTACTGTGACGTAGTGAGAATAGCGTGCGTCTCTAAAGTTCCCTATAATTCTTTTTTGTTACAAAATATAGGGGAGAGAGGGGGAAATACGGACACTTAAATAAACTTTTTGAAAAAGCCACACCATATAAGCAGTAATCATTCTCTTTTACAATACAAGTAAAGTTTGATTACATCCTTGCAAAATCAATACATTCTTTTATTTTTAATTAATCAACTATACTATTAAATATTTCGTTTGCTGTCCTTAATAATTACCCTATGCATGTCGGGTAAATACGGACACTAGTTGGGGTAATTACCAACTTCCCGGGGTAATCGACAACAATCGGTAATGAATGACTTATTATTCCTTACAAAAATAACAAATAGTATAACCAGCAGACGTGAAGATCCGCCTGTGCAATTTCTATGCCCATCTATGCCATCCAACACAGTGTTTAGTCTTCTGCGGGAGGCGATACATACTTCTCATTACAAAAGATACATAATTTTTCCTTCCCTGCTGGTGCAGAAAGTTCCAGAAAGGAATTAAAATTCTTTAAAAGAATTTTAATTCCTTTCTGGGACTTTATATTTAACAACTTCTTTTTTATAGTCTTTATCCTCTTTTTATATTCTTTCAGTTATTTTATTCTTTCATTTTTTTTGTTTCTTGTAATTTCTGCTTTTCAGAAATACTAGTTAGTATAGGAAGTTGTAGAGAAGATATGTTAATTATATCAGGTAAATATGGCCTGATCCTGGGCTTGATCATCATTTTTATGTCAGATGCAATAATTGTGGCTGTCTGTAGGCGTTAAATTTATTGATTTATTTTGGTCTAGGGTATCAAATAATCTTGACAAACTTTTAATTGTAGTCTTAATTTTTTCCTTATGCAAGCTTTGAAACCAGTTACTGGTTTTTCTTTATTTGTGGTTCGGTTTAAGGCTTTTGGCCCAAGGTTTATAACCATGTCTGCTAATACCAGTTCTACCAACATCATATAACCGTCCCTTCTTTATCAAATGCAATTATTCTATGCAAATTATGTTGCTTCTAGTCTAAGAAGATATATTTCTGGGTGTTTTGCCATAAAACAATAATACCAATGCATTCCGGCCGTTTTCGTTTTTAGGGTTCCGTACCTCAAAAGGAAAAAACGGAACCCTTATAGGATCACTTTGTTGTCCGTCTGTCTGTCTGTCTGTCAAGACCCTTTTTCTCAGGAACGCGTGGAGGTATCAAGCTGAAATTCATATCAAATACTCAAGTCTACTGTCCCTTGGAGCTGTGAAAAAATCAAACTTCTAAGCCAAAGCAATCAAAAGATACAGCCGTTTATGCCGCAAATGTTATGCCGCAAGGGAATCAAAACCTACAGGGTACTTCCCGTGAACTCAGAATTTTAAAATTTGGTACGAAGCAACGTATTATAGCACAGATAAAGGCAAAATTGCGAAATGCATAAATTTTTAATTACATCATATAATAAAAATATTTTTAATAATTTTAACCTACGGATTTGTTCGGAACCCTCGGTGCGCGAGTCTGACTCGCACTTGGCCGGTTTTTTTTTCTTTATCAAATCTCTAGTCTCAAATTATTGGCAGTAGCAAAATCGTATACAATTTTTCAAAACGTTGGTACTTTTTCAAAGCGTTATACCCTAATAGTTTCTGGAGGCTTAAAGACGTACCTTACAAGCTCTTGTTCTCGTGATTCTCTTAAATCAGGCTTGGCTCTGCGTTTCGGATCGGTAAAATTGCCATCTTATTTTCTTACTTCATCGTGAAATGTGGCTCTTGGAATATTTTTATATTTTTCTTCAGCATCTCTGTTTTTAGGGTTCCGTACCTCAAAAGGAAAAAACGGAACCCTTATAGGATCACTTTGTTGTCCGTCTGTCTGTCTGTCTGTCTGTCTGTCTGTCTGTCTGTATGTCTGTCTGTCTGTCTGTCTGTCAAGACCCTTTTTCTCAGGAACGCGTAGAGGTATCAAGCTGAAATTTATTTCAAATCCTCAAGTCTACTGTCCCTTGGGGCTGTGCAAAAATCAAACTTCTAAGCCAACGCAATCAAAAGATACAGCCGTTTATGCCGCAGATTTTCGATATTCGCAAGGGAATCAAAAGTCAAAACCTACAGGGTACTTCCCGTGAACTGAGAATCTTAAAATTTGGCACGAAGCAACGTATTATAGCACAGATAAAGGAAAAATTGCGAAAAGCATAAATTTTTAGTTACATTATATAATAAAAATATTTTTAATAATTTTAAACTCATATACCTACGGATTTGTTCGGAACCCTCGGTGCGCGACTCGCACTTGGCCGGTTTTTTTTTTATAAGTCGTATTCAACTAATTTTAATATTCCAAACGTTTGCTTATTTTTCGTTTTTATTTTGTACGTAAAAGGTATCTGAAATACAAAGTTATATATTTATTTATTGTTTTATTATACTATTTACTGTACATAATAAAAAGAGGCAATGCATAATGAAAGAAGAGTTATTTTTAATTTAAATAAAATACCGCGTTTTTATCATATTCTTGCATTGTCTTGCATTGCTTTATTCAAAATTTCAAGTTACTAGCTCATTGGGAACCTAGTTTAAAATCAATAACTAAATTTCAACCGGAACGAAAGATAAACAACAAAGTCACTGTGTGATAAAAACATGATAAAATGACACTTTAGGCACTGCTTATTTTTCTAATAATGTTTTTATCTTAAAGTTCGATTTTAAAATGGTATTATTGTGGACGTCCGGATTTACCCCAGCTCTCTCCTCTAAAATTAACCTAATCATAGTCTTTCTACTCCTGAAATATTTTTGAGATTTTGTTAGCAGTTAGCACGTTAACTTTCGTTTGGATTATTTATTTTCACTGTTAAAATGATATATCCTATAAGTGTTTGTGTCAAAAGTAACATTTCGGTAATTCACATATCACTGTATATATATATGGCAATAAAAATAGCCAAAAATTACAAGAAAAGTCAAAAAAAGTTTGTCGGTACTTACCTTGGATTGCGTGCTCGGCTTTCCTTCTTAACTACTGTCTGTACACTAAAGGTGGAAGATGCAACCAAATTATTAAAATTACGAAACGCGAAAAGGAGCTTACCTTACTAGAAACAACTACGTCCGGAATTACCAGGTGTCCGCTATTACCCCTCTCTTCCCTATACATGTACGTGGTAAAGCCATGCTGCTCGTATACATATTATGATTGTAGAACTCATAAGTCGGCTCGACCAGGGAAGGATCACGCTCTCACAGAATACTAGCGTAAAATAGCAGCTTAACACTGCTGTGTTTTGTATGGTGAATGTCGAGGTATTTTGATTCGTAATCGAGGATAGATGTAGATGTCTATGGACCACAGCCGCCACTTACCATCAGGTGAATTGTGTGCTCGTTTGTTACCCCTATCCTATAAAAAAAATGTCTTCAAAATATTTTTTAATTTCTCAGATATGCAGATTTCCTCACGATATTTTTCTTCAAAGTTTAGCACGTGGTAAATCAGCATTTAAAATTGCAATCCATACCTTTTTTATCATCTAAGAATTAAAAAATTAATTTGGTTTCGGCGGGAAAAGAACTAGGAATGCTCACGTAATATAAAATTTACGGCGAGCGCATGGCCGCTGAGCTGCTACAATAAAATAAACAAATATTTAACTAAATAAATACTCTTTTATTATTATATAAAGAAAGAAAAGATAAAGTAATAAAGAGTAAAAAGATTTCTTATATTTACGCGAACACTAAACATTGAATAAAACTATTTTGTACGGATTTTGTCTCGCTTAATGGTACTTTGCAGAAAAGCACCCGAAACGTCGAGAATTAAAAATAAGTAAGTTAAACGCGATAATAATAATAAAAAAATAAAAAGAAAATGTTTAATTCAAGGAAAAGTTTCTATACAATGTGTTTTATCGGTGTATTTTTAATTAAGTTTGTTGCTATTTTCTATATTGCTATACTCGAACGGGCATTATGATAATGTATATACCGCAAATGCTAAATGGAAAACCACCTAATGTTTAGGTACTCATTTTTTTATAACTCAATTATACAATAAATAAACCTAGCAAGCTAACAGCATAGCAAAGTGCCGAAGCAATCAGCTTTTTTTTTGCCGTTGAGCAATCAGTTTCAAAATAGGAGGTTCAGATGCCTGGGTGATCAGTAATCGATTGCTGAAAATAGAATTTGAGAATTTGAAACCGTTCTCGAGATAATCGTGGGACAGACAGACGGACAGACGGACAGACATCGTGAAATCAATAAGTGTCTTCGCAAGCTTCACCACTTAATAACTATAACTGTGTTAAAATATGATTCTTGTCGGTCGAAATAAAGAGACTAGTTTCAATTTTAATAAGAAATTTGCCACGCGCTTTGGAGGCGTTTGACATAAATTACGTAATATGGGACAGACCAACCCAAAAAACCAAACCCAAAAAATGTAATCAACAATGATTAACTTACCACAATTTAAAATCACAACACACTCAAAGCGAAAACTCTATATAACACTACGATAGGCCGCATTACATTTTCTTCATAGAAATATGATGTCAAACTTCATCATCATAATCTGTGATAGCTATCAGTCAAATATATACACATATTACACTGTACTCGTATGGACATAGAATCAATCTCCATAGAGTTTTGGCGGGAACTTGAACGGTGGGGGATTACTGCTCTTGTATTATTGTTTAAATAATGGTTTGAAGTGAATTTTAATATGTAAAAGTAGTGCGATTTTGTGTATTAAGTGTCTGCGCATGTGAACTATTAGTGGAAACGGTGAAACAAGTGCTCTGATGGTGATGTGATTCTCAAGATAATGTATCTGTCTGCTTAGGCGCCTTGAGATACCATCGCCAACTGTCAGCTGTCTGCTGGCTCAAGTTGTCGTCAAAATCTCCCAAGGGCTACACAATGTGACGCATCAACATATTGTGAAGCAGTGTACTATGAAGGATAATAATTATACATTGTAACTTCAGGCTCAGAATGGCTAGAACCCAGAGCCGTAAAGTCAGTTATAAAAAAGAAGAATCTCCATATTCACTCAAGATGTTTAATATAGTTATTTGTATAACCGCTTTAGCCACCGTTATCGTTAAATTCTATAGAAAAACAACAAAAGTGTGTAGAAGATTTGTAGAAGAAAAGGGGGGAAGGATAATATATCTGGGAGAGAAAAAGGGCGAAGGATTGAGAGTAGTAGATACAAATACTTATTAAACCTATCTGAAAAAATTAGTACCTATATTTAAGTATATTTTTAGTGTTGAGGTTATTAAAGATCAGATTTTCTTCAGTATATTGTCAAATAGGATCATACACATAATATGATCATCAATAATTTATGTCAAATGTACAAACTAAACTGTCATAGGTTTCTCACATTTCTATAAATCTTATAACTAGTATCATTTACAAACGAAAATGCAATAGCGGCCTAAGTAGCAGTATCGTGTTAGATAGTGCATGGTGCTCACATTAGTCTGGAAAACACTTTGCTACTGTTGTTAAACTTCGCCATTATGCCTTTTGAAATATATTAATAACAGGCCAAGAATAAAGCAAAGGCCACACTATTAGTTGCTGCTTGTCTCCTTCCCAACTTATACAATAAGGCGTTCAACTAGTCGACATGCCGGAAATTATATTCGATCTCATGCACGCAGCTCGCGAGTAAAGGATGCTGCGGCATTGTTTTGTGCCGTGTCGTGCTCGTGCACTGAGATTAGTGAAAGTTAAACATGCCTGCGGGTGTTTAAGATTGAGTTCTGTTATTTTAATTTATGGATGAAAACGTATATACAAGCCGCGGGGCTAAACGCTCGCCACAAATTTCAAAGTACACCAATGAAATTGTTAATTGCAATTTTAACTAATGGCTCCTTGGTGCAGTGGCTTAGCAATGAGTTGCAGCGCTGGGGGCCGAGGACTCGAATCCCGCAGGGAACAAGTATTTGTATGGCCTACAAGTACTGCATGCGTCAGATATCTGAGATGAATGTAAAAATGTTTCGCGTACATGTGAGTCCGCCGCCGACACGCATTACAGCGCGGCAAACTGTTCCTTAACCTAGAACCCTCAGGCCTTTGTCAAGCTCTGGGCGTATGTATATAGGCTTTTGCTTTGGCTTGACTATTGCACGCCTCACAACGTGAGGGAGTGTTCTACTGTCGATATGTGGCCATACCTAAATTTCGCTACATAAAATCGTTCTTATACTTTTAGCTAGACATCAAATCCATCAATAACTACAGACATTGAATTATGAGATTAGTTAATTTTCTAATTGATTCACTTTAGATTACATAACAAAAAATGTAATTGAAAAAATATATGGACTGTCGTCCGTTGATCTGTGCGTTGGTGAGTCTTCTCGCTTAATAGAAATGCAAGCTATGGATTGACAGTATTACAAAAAATATAAGATTCCATAGATTCTAACGAGGATCCGTATTGGATTTTGTTATTGAACTCGTTGATTAGATTCTCTGTTTTTTATTTTTTTCATCAAAATTAAATGAGGCGTGCACTTTTGGATTTTCCAAACTTTTTTAATTTTCTAATTCTTTAAATTAAGATGGATACAATAAAGAATTATTAAATACAAACAAATCTCTCCCACAATATTGCTTGAATTTTTTAAAAGGTGGAATGAGATTAGCATCATGAATGTTAATAATAATAATATCATATACATTATCGTAAATTTTTTCATACACTTTGTACATTGTTCTTCATCGATTATCACAATCCATTTATCCCCGATCCAGTATCTGGTTAACTCACAGACTCACACCCTTGTGGTCTTCATTCTGATTATGTCAATAATGTGTAATTTTGGTCAATGTCCAACATGGAACTTGTAATGGGCTGCAAAATATATAATTACATTTATTTTTAAAAACTTTCTCTGCGTCTGCTATTCCTACCTAATACGATCACTCGGACAGCGTTCTAATAATCAGGACATAAATTTCTCGGCTTAATCAAAAACACCGTTGATATGTTTCAAAATTATTGTAGTATAAAAGATACAAGGCTTTTTGAAAGACCGCTTTGTCGTAATGTTTATTTGAAGTTGCCGATAACTACCGGTAATTTATAAATACCCACGCATTTGAACTATTACGATTACGTTAATTTAATAATGTAGTTGCATTATCGGGTCGTGTTATGGCCACCGGAATTTAGCATAGTGGCCACACTTGGCGGGCGGGTTGGTAACCTCAGTTTTTTTATTATTGACCCCCGATGAAAACGAACACACAGTCCACCTGATGGTAAGTGGTTGCTGCGGCCCATAGACATGTACATCTATCCTCTATTACAAATCAAAATGCAGATGCGTTGTCACACGGTTTCCGGTTCTCTACACTCACCATACGAAACACAGCAGTATCAAGCTGATATTTAACGCTGGTATTCTGTGAGAGCGTGGTACCACGTAAAATATAGCTGCAGCAGGGCTCTACCACGTAAATTTCTTTTTTATAGGAGAGGGGACAAACGAGCATGCGGCTCACCTGATGGTAAGTGACTACCGCCGCCCATGAACAACTGCAACACCAGGGAGGGAATTGCAGATGCGTTGCCGGCCTTTAAGCATAGCTGCAGCATGGCTCTACCACGTGAAATATAGCTGAGTATGGCTCTACCACGTAAAATATAGTTGAGCATGGCTCTACAACATAAAATTTAGCTGCAACATGCCACTACTACGTAAAATATAGCTGCAGCATGTCTCTACCATGTAAAATATAGCTGAGTATGGCACTTCCACGTAAAATATAGCTGCAACGTGGCTCTACTACGTAAAATATACCCGCAGCATGCCTCTACTACGTAAAATAAAGCTGCAGCATGGCTCTACCACATAAAATATAGCTGCAGCATGGCTCTACCACGTAAAATATAGCTGTACCCTGGCACTAACACGTAAAATATAGCTAAAGCATGACTCTACGACGTAAAATATAGCTGCAGCATAGCTCTACGACGTAAAATATAGCTGCAGCATGGCTGTACCACGTAAAATATAGCTGCAGCATGGCTCTACCACGCAATTACTGTATCGTACACCTACACGTTGTTATCAAGCAGGTGATGCTATCCATCTCCTGTTCCAGTTTCCCCTCTAATGACACCAATGAGTACATGTAAAATACTAGAGTGGTGGTGGTACTGCTATTGACAATTCGTCATAATATGTGAGTTCCCTGTTTGACCGCTATAACGACTAAAAATAGGCCCAAATAGGAAGATCTTAACTGTAGGACTTATTTTCAAATCAGACTTATAGGGAAAGGTATTCAAAAAAGATCGAATCGAAAAAAGATCGATCGATTTTGAAAATAATAAAATTGACGATCTATCTATAGGTATATTCCCGCAGTGCAACCCTAAAATATGTATACATATATGACCGTAACGAACCTTCAAGTTAACCATCACTGTCTTAAATTATTTTTAGGTCGCCCGCGTAAACCAAAAATGTGACGAATGAAACTGCATGACACTAAATGATTATATGAATACTTTGAATGAGACCTACAATAACTAACAACTAAAATATAAGTGAGTAGGAAAAATCCTCCCTGCCTATCCCGCAAATGAAAAAGTAAAGCTATAGTAGTAATGCATATAAGTCATTTTCTTCATATAAAATGTTTATTTTAACAGTTTTAGGTCATTTCCTATGGAGTTGTTACGAAATTGTTACTAATCCAAGTGCATTTTATAAGTTGTTGATAGTTTTCCCTGTGAACTTCATTACATACGAGGGCTGCACTAAAAGTATCGGGAATGGAATATTTCCACTGTTTCTGTCATATTAAAATCTTTTTAATTGAAAACTCCTTGGCTTTAAAAATCGAATACCATTTATTTGTTTAAAAAAAGATTCTCGGTCTTGTCACAAGGTTTTGACAAACTTGTTTAGTCGTTGAGAAAATGGAATTGACTCGAGAAAATTCAAGGGCGATGATTTATTATGACTTTCGAAGTGTTTTAACACAAAAACAGTGTGTTGACCAGATGATTTCTGCATTTGGTGATGAAGCCCCATGCAAAACTACAATTTATCGCTGGTTTGCTGAATTTCAATGTGGACGTGTCAAGCTCAGTGATGATCCCCGTCAAGGTCGTCCAAAAACTGCAGTCACCCAAGAAAACGTTGATGCTGTGCGTAAACTGATAGAGGAAGATCGACATGTGACATACCGCGAAATTTAGGCAATTTTAGACATTGGCATGAGTCAAATACAAATAATCTTGCATGAACAATTAGGTGTAAAAAAGTTGTTTTCCCGATGGATACCGCATTCGCTCTGTGAAGAGCAAAAAGCGGCTCGCGTTTCTTGGTGCGTCACAACTCTCGAAAGATTTCACGCAGGATTGTCAAATGCTGTATACAACATCGTATCAGGTGACGAATCCTGGATATATGCGTACGAACCCGAAACAATAAACCAGTCACGAGTTTGGGTGTTCGAAAATGAGTTAAAGCCAACAAAAATTGTTCGTTTACGGAGTGTTGCAAAAAAAATGGTGGCCACGTTTTTCTCCAAAACCGGCCATGTTAGGACTATTCCTCTTGAGAGATAAAGAACGGTTAATGCAGAATGGTATGCTAGCATTTGTTTGCCACAGGTCGTTTCTGAACTCCGTAAAGAGAACTGCAACCGCAGCATCATCCTCCATCACGACAATACGAGTTCTCACACCGCACACAAAACAAAAGAGTTTTTAAAACAAGAATACATAGAGTTATTAGAACATCCGCCATTCAGCCCCGACCTAAGCCCTAATAATTTCTATACTTTCCCTAAAATAAATAATAAATTGCGTGGACAGAGATTTTCATCACCTGAAGAAGCTGTGGACGCCTACAAAACGGCCATTTTGGAGACCTCAACTTCCGAATGGAATGGTTGCTTCAATGATTGGTTCCATCGTATGGATGGTATGGAAAAATGTGTCAAAGTTCGCGGAGAATACTTCGAAAAGCAATAAATACATTTTTAAATAGTAATGTTGTGTCACTTCCTTGATTCCCGAAATTTTCAGTGCCGCCCTCGTATACTACTATTGTGTATACTTTTCACATTTCCAACAACAGCGGTTTTGTTGGTAGTTGGGGGAGGACGGGCGGGGGGACCAACCACTCTAATGAAAAATACCACTTTAAAGCTATATATTTCTCAAACGGACCACTGAATCGGAAAGATGTTGTTCCACACCTCCAGTGTTTTTGAAAGACCTATTCAACGATACCCCACATGATGGAATAGATGGGTAAAAAAAATCATCCTCCATTTACTTGTATAGAAAGTACTTAAAATAAAAAAAAAATTACGATTTTATTTCACAGTTTTCTAGGCGTGATTAATATCTATAACTATGCCAAATTATATGGGATGGATTGTTCCTCCAGGATACAGGACTTCCTCCTGTATCGTGGAGGAACAATTATTTGTAGGCCATACAAATACTTTTTCCTTGCGGGATTCGAACCCGCGACCCCAAGGGTTGCAACTCATTGCTAAGCCACTGCGCCACAGAACCGTCTATTTTTTGTTGTTATAGAGGCAACAGAAATTCACAATCTGTGAAAATTTCAATCGTCTACCTATTACAGATCATGAAACCCGTTGACAGACAGATGCACAGACGGATGGACGGACAGCCTTTGGGTACGGAACCTTAAAAAGCAGTTTTATAGTTACATTATTTCCAGTGATTTTTATATATCCTAATAAATTTTTCTTTTCTATTTTAGGTAAGTTGGGTCACAATTCACAATCGTACACGCAGTCACGCAGTCCAGTGATGGTAAGTGGACTCTGAGATGTGTTTCACAATCACCAACGTACTCATCCTTTATCAAGAATCAACATGTAACTACTTTGTTTCCCCAAACCAGGACCTAATCTGAGGCAAACCGCAAGGATTGTCGATGAACCGATGAACCAATACCATGGATCATCACGTGGACTGCGAGTTCATTTGTCACTTTAATTTTGTTAAAAAAAAACTAGCTGTTTCCCGCGACTTTGCCCGCGTGTAATTTATTACAATTGGATTTCATTGGTTTTCATTTTTTCGCGCGGAACCCTAATTATTTTTCTAAAATCAAAGCAGCCTAAGTTACTCCTTATAACATCAGCTATCTGCCGGTGAAAGTCCCGTCAAAATCGGTCCAGCCATTTCGGATATTAGCCTGAACAAACAGACAGACAAAAAATTTAAAAATCGTGTTTTATAAGTACCGTATATACTTTCAAACGCATTTAGTGAAAAGCTGTTATTTTGACGTTACAAACAGACACTTCAATTTCATTTATTTATATAGATATTGTGTACCAGTGACCTCTGAAGAGACACATGTAATGACATTTACACAAATCGTATGTGATAGAGCCATGCTGCAGGTATAATCTAGAGTTACATCACCACTTATCAAAAGGTGTGATAGTTAGGACTTGTAATTAGAGTAATAACATACAAAAGATAAAAGATTTAAGCACTTGTAAAAATCATATCCGTGGTAGCTCAGATGGTCAGCGCTCGCTATAAATTTGACAGTACGCGAGCAAATGGGTTCGATCTCCGCCGGCACCAATGAAATTGTTAATTGCAATTTTAAGTGCTAATTTACCACGTGTTCGGCGGTGAAGGAAAACATCTTGAGGAAACCTGAAGAAATAAGAAAAAAATATATTTCGAAGACGTGAAGTTCGCCAACACGCATTAAGGCAGCGCGGCGGACATTTCATTGCCCTAAAACCATATCAGAAATGAGGGTAGGCCTGTGCCCAGCAGTGGAACGTATATAGGCTGTAACTTTAACTTAAATTATTCTACGTGGTAGAGCAACACTGCAGCTATATTATAGTTGTAGCACGAATGGCCCAGTTCAACTGGGAAAGAACCACGCACTCACAGAATACCAGCGTAAAATGATGCTTAATGCTGTTCTGTTTCGTATGATGAGTTTAGAGAACCCTCTGGAAAAAGAAACCCCTTTTTACTGTAAACAAGGCATTCCACCTTTAGTCCTAAGAGGTGACAACACATCTGCATTTTGATTTTTCATTGAGGACAGATGTAGACGTCTATTATGGGCCACAGCACCCACTTACCACCAGGTGGACTGTGTGCTTGTTTGCCATAGAAAATAAGCCCATACACTCATGCCCATTCAAAGTAGATACACATCGTTTGTGGTTATAAACATAGGAGACAGGTACACAGGTATACTCTATACAAATAAATAAAGTTTAAGTGTCTGTTTTTAATGTCGAAATAACAGCTTTTTATCATATACATATTTTAACAGTGGTAGAGTCACGCGGCAGCTGTTACTGTCGCACGGATGGGCCGGCTCGAACCGGGGTGGTACCACGACGAGTGCAGGTGGCCGGAGGCCCTTTTTACTGGAAATGAGGCATTCCATCTTAGTCCTCACGGGTGACAACGCATCTGCATTTTGATTTGTAAGAGAGGATAGATGTAGATGTCTATGGGCCGCAGCAACCACTTACCATCAGGTGGACTGTGTGCTCGTTTGTCACCCTTATCCTATAAAAAAAATGCATATGAAAGTATATATGGTATTTATAACAAAAATACGATTTTTAAAATTTTTGTCTCTCTGTCTTTCTGTCTCTCTGTCTGTCAGTCTGTTCGTTCCGGCTAATCTCCGAAGCACGTGAACTGATTTTGACCGGACTTTCACTGGCAGATAGCTGATGTTTTAAGAAGTAACTTAGGCAACTTTTATTTTAGTAAAAGAATTACGGTTCCGCGCAAAAAATTAAAACCCATGAAATCCAATTGTAATAAATTACGCGCGGGCGAAGTCGCAGGGAACAGCTAGTTGATATATAAGTATCATGTAGGTATTCAGCTACAATCTTCGCTGGCTCTAAGTTCATTCGTCTTGACATAGCTTTACCCAGTTCGACAAGGCCGGTGTGCTACAACGATACTCGTTAATGTCGGCCTTTGTTCTCTATTGTATTTGCAAAAAACTGTTTACCCTATCCATTGTGCGGGTGATGCTAATTGGGCTTAGAGGTTTACAAATAACTTGCTTGACTCATTGCGATCCATCTGATCAGTCCTAAGTCAGATTGTACAAGTCATTGTATTGTTGTTTTATACTTTCGTATATTTAAATGTGAACTGTATATATTATGTATTTAGATATGGCGTTGCGGGCCGCAGGTTTAACTTACAGTTTTTTTTTATAGAATAAGGGTGACAAACGAGCACACAATCCACCTGATGGTAAGTGGTTGCTGTGGCCCATAGACATCTACATCTATTATCAATTGCGAATTAAAATGCAGATGCGTTGTCAGACGTGAGGACTAAGATAGAATGCCTCTTTTCCAGTAAAACTAAACTTTACACTCACCATACGTAACACCGCAGCTACTTTACGCTGGAACTCTGTGAGAGCGTGGGCCTTCCCTGGACCCATTCGTGCTACAACTACACTATTAATATAGCTCCAGCATGGCTCTACCACGTTACACGCCAAAGTATCATAAAAGTCCACTGCTTAACAAAGGTCACCTGCATTGATTGCCTCATAGGCTGGATTTTGCCTTAGTTGTCATGCTTGACAGGCAGGTTGTCAACCGCAATTTTTTATTATTGACCCCCGACGAAAAAGAAGGGTGGATATATGTTTAACGTGTCTATCTGTTTTACTGTCTGTGGCATGATAACTCCCAAACGGATGAACCGATTTAGATTTAGTTTATTTTTTTAGTTTATTTTCAAATGTGACTTAATCGACAGTGTTCTTAGCTAATCTTTTCAGCCGTTTGAAGATCAACAGCTCTTTTCTACCGACATCAAAAAGGAGACGATACTCAATTCGACTTTATGTTTTTTTTGTTGTGTGTTACCTCATAACTTTTTTTGGAGTGAACCGATTTCGATGATTCTTTTTTTATTTAAAAGCTGGTACTTTTCATGTGGTCCCATATAAATTTGATCAAGGTATCTCCAATAGTTTTTGAGTTATTCTTAGTAATTTATAGTGAAGTCGGTAGTACAAAATTTTTAATTCAAAATAATTTTTTCGGGTTTTTTTTAATGTTCTTATTTAATTTATTTTGTTTTGGTGTCAGGAGGATGTTACTACCTATCTCCTGTTTCAGTTTCCCTCTGTCGCCTCTTACGACACCTGCGGGAGGACATGTTGTGGTTATAGATAATCTGAAACCGCCACTACACGGTGACGCATCCGTAGCCTTCTTTGTTCGAACTGTTTTGCAGGTGTCCATGGACTGCTGTAGCCACTTACCATCAGGTGGATTGTTAAGTTCGTTTGTCCTTTCAGTTTTTTTTTTAAATGTTGATGTTGTCGACAGTGTGACTGAGCGACTGATCCCGAACTCTCTCGCGAGGGATACGATCTTGCAAAGGTAACAGGTAGACCCCCCGCAGCCATGACTTTTATTTTCAAAAACACCAATAGTCGGTTTTTTTTATTTAGTGACAATATATAAAGTGCTGATTTACCGTGACGAAACCTGCATGTCTGAGAAATCTCCCAGAAATAAGAAGAGGCCTGTGCCCAGCTGTGGGACATATATAGGTTGTAACTTTAATTTTTATAAACGGGCTCAAGCACTAGTTATTAAGTTATTCATTTCAAGAAAAAGTTCGCAAGTTGAACTAACAGTAATAAAATAAATATATAAATATCAATGTATGATATTATAATATTAAACTTTATATGTTTATATATGTTGTTTATCATTTTTTTAATATATGTAATGAGAATATTATGTGGATAGCCCAAACTAAATATTATACGGGGTTATTTTTCAAAGGGTAGCCAAATTTTAAACTTAACCGTTATTGCAGTTTTTGAAAATACGAGTAAATAAGGCTTCTACTTTTATTTGAAATTATCCCAAATTGAATGTAATTTATGGGCAACAACGTTTTTTCCTACCGATCGACCCTTACGAATGTGTGCGTGCGCAGTAAAATCAGTTAAAATAATGCATTACCACGCATTTTTAATTTAAATGATAAAAAGGACAGAATGTTTGAAATTTTTTTAATTATTTTTTCTTCATCATTTGCCTATATTATTTATTCTGAACCTTCTCTGCAAATTTGGCCGGTTATTGCCAAATAACCCTGTATGAATGGGGAAAGTTCTAAACGTGGGCAATAAATATTCACTAACCTTATTAATATGAAGCAAATAGTACAACTTTATCTTTGATCCCCACTTCGGCACAAGAATAAGAATAAATTTGTGATGAAATTCTATGTTATAGCTCTACTTGGCGCTATATTTTATATTATTCCAGAAAGTTTGGAAAGCATTTGTATTGAGATGCTAAATAAATGTTCCCTTTAATAGTAGTTAGCGAAATATTAAACGTTATCCACTTCATAAGTAACATCTGAAAAAATTGTATGTTAAATATTGACATATTTTTGTTATGTCAAAGATAATATATTCTGTTTGGTGTGATACTCTAAAAATAATAATTAATGTTTTGCTTCTATATGCGAAATTCAAACTGAAACAACTGGAGTTCGTTTCCGATTACTTAAGTTACCTATTTATTCAAATAAAACTGTGAATCGAAGCATTAAAAATGCTTAAAACAAAATTACGAATAAAATCCGTAAATTAGTTTTATTCAAGTAAATATTTATTTATTTAATTTATTTAAACTTCACTGCACAATGTACAAAGGTAAGAAAAATATGATTTAATATATTAACGCCTTAATTATTAGAAATCTTAATATTTAGAAATTTAATTTCTATAGTAAAAAATCTAAAGATAAAAATGAGGTCGCTAAATAGTGAAAACGTTGCCAGTATAATAACATTGAATCAGCGTAATAATATAAACACAACACAAATACAAAGATGTTTGTTTGTTGTTATACTTGGCAGTCCACTATCTGCGGGCACGGCAGTGCCCCCGCCAAGTCGAGCAAAAAAGCGGCACGGCCGTACCATCCTTTTCTCGAAGCAATTCAGGCCATTTCCGAAACCCTATAACTTTGTTATGGATAAAACTAGAGGCCTGAATTTATTAACCAAGTAGGCTTTGTATAAACTCAGTATATTTCAAATTTAATTAAATTTTAACAAGTAGTTTAAGAATTATAACTAGTCAAAGTTTCTTAATTTTGCCACTCACTGACTGACCGATCATCAAAACTCTGAAGCACTTCTAGCAGTTAAAGAAACTTCAAATTTGGAATACAATTATTGTTTAATATATAAATCAAGGAAAAATTAAAATATTTTAAAATTTCGGTCCAGTTTTCGAGATACTCCAACTGCATAAATAACTTAGTAATCCCATATAAACATATAGTATTACAAAGTTACATTTGCAGTGAATGAATCAGTGCACCTATATAGGTGTATAATGGAATAAAAGGTAGCTACCTAGATATAACTATCTACAAAAAGAAATGAGATGCCATCAAAAACATAACTTGTAAAAAAAGCTAAGTCGCGCAACTCAGTTCTCCTACCGTAAAAAGTTGTGATATCTATGTAATACCAAGTCGGTTAATTTATTCAGTCCATAGATTGATACATAGATTGATTTGGCAATCGCACTAAACAATTTAATTTAATATAATATGTATTACTTGTGAGATATATTGTGTTTTCATGCGATTGCCAAGTCAATCTATGTATCAATCTATGGACTGAATAAATTAACCGACTTGGTATTACATAGATATCACAACTTTTTACGGTAGGAGAACTGAGTTGCGAGAGTTGGCTTTTTTTACAAGTTATGTTTTTGATGGCATTATGCGATTTACTAGAAGTTTTCTTACTCTTGTTTGTAGAAACTGCTACCACATTTTCCCGGATCAAGAAAGAACTATGAATATTTGCAACACCGGAGAAATTGCATGTATGTTGGCGGCCTTGAGAATTAATTAAACTCTTTTTCGAAGGTATCTCATGTCCACGCTACTCATTTTTAATATGTCGTGAACTCTTGTGGTGTCATATTCACTTTGACTGAAGGTGATAGAGACAGCATGAGAATTAACAGCATCTTAAAATTGAGCAACGTTTGAGTATTCAGGCATCAGTCATTTCGGTGCAGAAAAAATCACTCTTGACAGCAGATTCCACAAAGTAATGTGCGATGGTGAAACTTGTCAGCTAAAATTAATCCAAGCAATTCCTCTAAATAGTGTCCCCCAGTTACTACTTCAAGTTGCATGTAGGGGGCGCCATGACAAAGGTATGATCTAAGGGTGAGATTTTGTGTAATCTCTTGTATAAAGTAAAAATTAGGGAAAAATTACAATCGCCGAATTATGTACCATGTTATTTTGACAACGAACTTTGAAAAAAAAAGCGATTCGATTTTCTTTATTGAATTGTTGTGAAGTTAATACTTGAATGAAGAAAATGTAATTTTATATTTTTTTATTATTTCGATTTTCGGCATGGGGTAATTGAGCGTGAGCTCTTTCTTGAAGTGGTAAACAAGACAGGAAAATTTAATTGGGGGTCACTGCTCTGAGCCCTGAAGCTCGCTTCAGAGTACGGTATACTATTTTGCTATACAATGTGTAATTCTTCATAAGCAAGTAATCCAATGCTACAAAGAATAGCATAGTATAAACATGTCCATGAAAATGAACTATGAACAATTTTGTTGTGCTATAATTTGTTATCTCTACATGGTATAAAACAAAGTCGCTACCCGCCGTCTGTACGCTTAGAACTTTTAAAATACGCAACGAACTTTGATGCGGTTCCCATTAATAGACAGAATGATTCACGTGGAACGTTTATATGTATAATAAATGCATATTATTATATAATTCTTCTATCCGTGTGTATGTGACTGAACTCCTAAACCGCTGGACCGATTTCGATGAAATTTTGGGTGTGTTTTTAAGTTGATTAGAGACTGGTTTAGATTCACAATGGGACCCAGTAGGTGGCGTTGTTATCGAGATCCAGAAATCAACCGTGTGAAACCGGGGCGGATCGCTAATAATCTATATTTTATTATAGCGTAATCTAAACTATACCTTATTGTATTAAGTAAGTAAAGTTTAATTTAAGTTTACCAAAGCAAGCGTACAACAACTAATGAAGAAAAGGAGAGATGTTAATATAAAATCCTTACTGTTATATTTAGATCTCATTTCAGGGAATATTTCACATTCATTTACCTAAACAGGAGATGAAAAAGCCGTTGTCAATTATTTAGTGGCTTACCGCCGCTCTCAAGGGATTAACCCAACGGTAGAGATGCAAGGATTGTCATAAATATGAAATAAGGGCTCTTACAAACTTTGGTTATTGCAACGAAACATGTTACCCGAAGTAATATTTCATTTCATGTTAATAAAAGCAGTAATTATGTTTTTGTAGAAGTACTGGTCACACAACGAGTACATAGTCCAAACATACATTATCACCCCTGAGGACTAAGATGGAATGCCACGTTATCAATAAAATGGGTCTTCGGTTCTCGTCACTCACTATACGAAACACAATGGGATTATACTGCTGGTATTCCGTGCGATCGTAATTCGTCCCTAGTAGAACCGACCCTTCGTACTGTGGCATTAAGTACGAATAGGTCAGCTAGTAATTAACAGTAGTTATTTTAGAGAGCATTGAGCTATATACAGTTATGTATTTTTTTATAGAATAATGACGACATGCTAGCACACAGTTCACCTAATGATAAATAGACGCTATGGCCGATAGAAATCTACATCTCGATTAAGAATCAAAATGCAAAATGCGTTTTCATTCCTGAGAACTATGATGGAATGTCTCGTCATCAGTAAAAAGGGTCTCCAGTTCTCTACACTTACCATATGAAACACTTATATACGTTGTATTAAACTGCTATTACACGATGGCGTTCTGTGAAAGCGTAATTCTTTCCCGGTTAAGACGACCCATTCGCATTGCAGTCACATAGTAATTAATACGTTGTAAAGAACCGGAGACGCTTTTTACTAGAAAAAAGCCATTCTATCCTAGTAATTTTGATTCGCAAACGAGGATAGATGTAGATATAGGCCACAGCAATCACTTACCATCAGGTGGACTGTGTGCTCGCTTGTAACCCTATTTCTATAAAAAAAAACCGGCCAAGTGCGAGTCGGACTCGCGCACCGAGGGTTCCGAAAAAATCCGTAGGTATATGAGTTTAAAATTATTAAAAATATTTTTATTATATGATGTAACTAAAAATTTATACTTTTCGCAATTTTTCCTTTATCTGTGCTATAATACGTTGCTTCGTGCCAAATTTTAAGATTCTCAGTTCACGGGAAGTACCCTGTAGGTTTTGACTTTTGATTCCCTTGCGAATATCGAAAATTTGCGGCATAAACGGCTGTATCTTTTGATTGCGTTGGCTTAGAAGTTTGATTTTTTCACAGCCCCAAGGGACAGTAGACTTGAGTATTTGATATAAATTTCAGCTTGATACCTCTACGCGTTCCTGAGAAAAAGGGTCTTGACAGACAGACAGACAGACAGACAGACGGACAACAAAGTGATCCTATAAGGGTTCCGTTTTTTCCTTTTGAGGTACGGAACCCTAAAAATAGAGCATTGAGCTGTTTGTCAGTTTATTACTAAACTTATATGCTCTACATCTGTAGTGAAGTTACAAAATCATTATCATCTATAGAATTCATCACAAGCCTATTGATAATCTTGGGCTTAACAAAGACGATGCTTCATTTGGTGCGGAGCTGCCACTGCCACTTCAGAATCATCTTCCTAGATTGCCACATCGGCATATAAACATTGCCGACCGAGCTTTGCCTGGCGTTAGAACAAGTGGTAAATAAATTTTGTATAACGTACTGGACTGTACTGGACTATACTGGATACATCTGCTTACTGGTACAGGCGTGATTATTATGTTGTGTAATTGCGTAAACAATGCATAGAAATGTGATAGCAGCAATCGCGGTTGATTTGCTGACATTTATTGAAGAATTCCGTCGTCTGTCTCCGAAACTCTGCATCAGATCTTTACGAAATTTAAATCAAACTATTTCGAAATAAACCTCTTTCGAACAAAAATAGAATTTTGCAAATCCGTTTATATATGACAGAGTTACGCCCGAACATACATTTAAAAAAAATATGAAAAACCAAATTGAGAAAACACTCCTTTTTTGAAGTCGGTTAAAAAATATAAACTGGTGAAGCAAAACCGTGAAAAACTGGTGAAAAAAATCCGTGCAGTGGCGGTCAAGAATATCCACTACCCCATATCCTCCCGTGGGTGTCGTAAAAGGCGACAAAGGGAAACAGGCAGGAGATGGGCAGCAGCATCTTCCTGGTTAACGGCAAAAATACAATAAAAAAACTGCGGTTGCCAACCCGCTCGCCAAGCGTGGCAACTATGGCAATATACCCCCCATGATGAGAGTTACGAAGAGACGGCCCCCAGTCCCCGGCGGCCCCCAGTCCCCGGCGGCCCCGCTATTCCTGGCTACGGTGGCGACCACGGTAACGGCGGGGCAGGGGGTGCTAAGAATCTCCGGTGGAGGTTCGGTTGCCACCTTAGACGACTCGACCTGGCAACGCACAACGCACGTACCCTGAGGACTGGCGAGAAGATCGTGGAGCTGGCAGAAGAGATAGACAAGTTGCGCTGGCATATTATGGGATTATCCGAAGTCCGAAGAGAGGGGGAGGACACGGTAATCCTCGAATCCGGCAACTTGCTCCATCACCAAGAGGGCGACCATCTGTCCCAAGGAGTTGTCGGATTTATCGTCCACAAGTCTCTCGTTAACAACGTTGTAAAGATCGGGAGTATGTCGACGAGGGTTGCGTACCTTATACTCAGAATCACCAAACGGTATTCGCTGAAGGTCATACAGGTTTACGCACCAACCTCGGCACACCCCGATGAGGAGGTGGAGGAAATGTATGAGGATATCTCTAGAGCCATGCATTCCTCCAAAACCCAATATACGGTGTTAATGAGAGACTTCAATGCAAAACTAGGCACAAGAGAGAACGGTGAGCTGAAAGTAGGGAAATTTGGAATAGGGCAACGGAACCCAAGGGGCCAGCAGCTGGCCGACTTCATGAAGAAAGAGGGACTCTTTATGATGAACTCTTTCTTCAAGAAGCGGCCCCACAGGAAGTGGACCTGGTCGAGCCCCGACGGTTCGACAAAAAATGAGATTGACTTCATTATGACGACCAGACGACAACTGTTCAGTGATGTCTCAGTGATCGCCAGGGTGAAAACCGGCAGCGATCACCGAATGGTGAGAGGCACACAGAACCTAAATGTTAAGTTTGAGAGGTCTCGTCTGATGAAGTCAACGCTCCCTCCCCCTCGTGCTCTAATCCAAAGTCCCGAAACCTTTCAGCTCGAGTTACAAAACCGTTTTCAGTGCCTAGAAGACTGCAATGAAGTGGACGATATGAATGACAAGCTCGTGGAAACTGTCCATGCGGTTGGAAATAAGTTCTGCAAGACCCACCGCAGAAGAACACAAAAACTCTCCGATCACACTCTTAATCTCATGGCTGTTAGACGGGAGATGAAGCTACATTTTTCAACAGATTTGACAGCATACAGGCAACTGAACAGACAGATCTCCAAATGCATGCGGCGGGACTTACGCAACTTCAATACAGCTCGTATTGAAGAAGCGATCGAGCGGAACCAAGGCTCCAAAGTCTTTGCTAGAGATCTGTCTGCCAGAAAGAGCCAACTGTCAAAGCTGAAGACCGAATTTGGCAGCATCGTTTCCGGGGCACCTGAGATTTTGAGTGAGAGGTTCTATGGGCAGCTGTACACGTCATCGTTGGAACCACACGCAAGTGTGAGTAACGATCCCAGAGCGAGTCTTGTCCGACACTATTCCGAAGATATCCCGGACGTCAGTCTGAGCGAGATTAGAATGGCTCTCCAGCATCTTGAAAACGGCAAGGCCCCAGGCGAGGATGGAATTACAGCGGAGCTTCTGAAAGCGGGTGGAATACCGGTACTTGAAGTCCTTCAGAAGCTCTTTAATTCCGTCCTCCATGGTGGCATTACACCGGAGGCGTGGAGCAGAAGTGCGGTGGTCTTATTCTTCAAGAAAGGTGACAACGCGCTCTTGAAGAACTACAGACCGATTTCCCTTCTGAGCCGCGTCTACGTGCTGTTTTCGAGAGTCATTACGAATCATCTCGCACGCAGACTTGACGACTTCCAGCCTCCCGAACAAGCCGGTTTCCGAAAGGGCTTTAGCACCATAGACCACATACATACCCTTCGGCAAATTGTACAGAAGTCCGAAGAGTACAATTTGCCACTATGTCTGGCGTATGTGGACTATGAGAAAGCCTTTGATTCCGTCGAAATTTGGGCGGTGCTGCAGTCCCTTCAGCGGTGCCAAGTTGACTGTCGGTATATCGAAGTGCTGAAGTGTTTGTACAGTAGAGCTACGATGGCTATCCGAGTACAGAACCAGAGTACGAAACCTATCCAATTGCAGAGAGGTGTAAGACAGGGTGATGTTATATCCCCGAAACTCTTCACCGCTGCATTGGAAGACGTTTTCAAGCTTCTGGACTGGAAAGGATACGGTATAAACATCAATGGCGAGTACATCACTCACCTTCGATTTGCCGACGATATAGTCCTTATGGCAGAATCGCTGGAGGACCTAAGCACTGTGCTCAATGACCTCAATAGTGTCTCCCAACGGATAGGTCTTAAGATGAACATGGACAAAACAAAGATTATGTTTAATGTCCATGTCACACCTATGCCGGTAGTTGTTGGGAGCACTAAGCTCGAAGTTGTTGACGAGTATGTTTACCTGGGACAAATAGTCCGACTAGGTAAGTCCAACTTCGACCGAGAGGTCAATCGACGGATTCAACTCGGCTGGGCAGCGTTCGGGAAGCTACGACACATCTTCTCGTCAAACATACCTCAAAACCTTAAAACGAAATTGTACAACCAGTGCGTGTTGTCAGTGATGACTTACGGAACTGAGACGTGGTCCTTGACTGCTGGCCGTATGAGGAAGCTCAAGGTCGCTCAGCGAGCTATGGGAGGGCTATGCTCGGAGTTTCCCTGCGTGATAAACTTAGGAATGAGGATATCCGCAGTAGAACTAGAGTAACCGACGTAGCCCAACGGATTAGTAAGCTGAAGTGGCAGTGGGCCGGCCATATAGCTCGAAGAACCGACAACCGATGGGGAAGAAAGGTTCTCGAGTGGCAGCCTCGTACCGGTAGGCGAAGTGTAGGGCGTCCCCCCACGAGATGGAGTGACGACCTGGTAAGACATGCAGGAAGTCGATGGATGCAGGTGGCTCAGGACCGTGCTTTGTGGCATTCTTTGGGGAGGCCTATGTTCAGCAGTGGACTTGTGAAGGGCTGTAATGATGATGATGAATGATGAAGCAAAACATTATCTTAATTGTAAATTTTATGTAAATATTTAGAGGCGTTTCTGAGTAACCAATTACACTTATTAAATATACAAGAATTGAATGACATCGCTTTAATTGTAGAATATACCTAATCTAAAATGAGTTTGAAACGACCCTCACTTTGAGAAAGCTGACGTTTCTCAGATGGTTTATTTATAACTACGTCATTAGATTTACGGCCCTCCCACGGGATTAGGAGATCAGCGATGTTAATAGTTTTCCCAAAGTTGCACGCATTTAGCGACCGAATGTCTAAACTTCTCTTAAACGTACAAACATTTCAATGAAACTATTTTTATGTGTTTGAACGCAAGGGCGCTAGAAGTACGGTGGTAGTATCGTCTAATTTAAATCAGAACGCGCCTACTTTGCATTTTTGGTAAAATTCATCACTTTTATAACATAATATATAGTAGAATTTCTTATCTATACTAATATAATAAAGCGGAAGAGTTTTTTTGTTTGTTTAAACACGCTAATCTCTGGAACTACCAGTCCGATTTGAAAAATTCTTTTTGTATATTATAGCCAGATTCATGTGGAATAGTATAGGCTATCTAGCATTAAGCTATAATACTCAACTAGCCTTAAATATGGATATTTGTTAAGCAAGTCAGAAGAAAAAGCACTCCCGAAATGATTTATCCGCGTACGCTGGTGTTATCGTTAGAGATACGTAAATACAATGTTCTAGAAAATATATAGACCTTAACTCCGTCTAAAACACGTCCGCGATACCATATGTCTATTTCTTATACATAAGCCATAATTTGGTATTTTGTGACAAAAAAATATTGAAAATTTAAAAGTGATTTATGAGCGTTATTATTAGGCATGGCCTATTTATCCTTACGAACGAAAGTTACTTCATCATCAAGACTATTTTATGAAGATAAACTTTGTTCTGTATACCATGTTATTTGGACGCGTAGTTTAAGAGATAATGTAAAATTAAAATAATTCAATACATGACTGGGCGCGCGAAAGACGCTTAAACCCTAGCCGTTATTAAATGCTTGAATTAGGCCATGTCGCGCACCTCGGACACGTGATGACGCGGGTGAAACCGCGGGGCACAGCTAGTATCTACTAAATGCAATAGAACGAGCGTACAAATTTATATTTTACGATATTATACAAAACTTTGTTATCAAGAATATATTTCTAAAATTGAAAGCAGCATAGGCAACAATCCTAAATATTTTTGGTCTTAAATAAGCGTAATTTTGTAAATCAATATTCATTAAGTATGAACCTTAAAAACAAGACATATTCGGAGGGATAAATATATGTGACCTCTTTGCAACTCATTTTTCATCCGTTTACACCAATGTCAATGCCAACCAACTCTTGATAAAGAGTAATTGTGTTCTGTGATGCCAACAAATGTCTCCATACTATCCAGTAGCATTAATAATTCCATTACAAATTCTTCTAATTGTTTTAGCTCCTTATACATTCCACAAAAAACAGTTTATAAGTATTTAAAAATACTCAGTAAAATACAGTGTGAGCTGTTACTTAAAGAAAGGGATGACAACGAAAAGGAAATAATAAGTATAATTTCGAAAAATACACAGTTGAAAAGTGATATGGTTAAGATACATAGAGACTATACAGATATTTTAAAGGAAAGGGATCAGCTCCAGGGGACAGTCGATGAGTTTGACCGATGCAGCAAAGAATATGAGGAAGCCCTCAGATTAATTGCTGCATTGAAATTACAATTAACTGAAGCTAATGAGCAGATTTCACAATTTAAACAATACATTGATAACGTGCAAGCATTTCAAACTCAGAGTCTGTTCGATGAGCTCGTAGAATGTAAATCTCATGAAACATTGCAACCCTCCACAACAATAGATTTGACTAAAGATTCTACCTCATCAAGAACAGCAGAAAGGATTACATGCAGCAGAAGGAAATTAAGAAAATATATAAAAATCAATAAATATATTAGGAAAGTTCAAAAATTAGTTAAAACTAAAATTAATATTAAAAATTATTCAAATGTATGTAAGGAAAAGCAAGAGTTAATTAGTAAAATTAAATTATATTCAATTGAGGTGGAAAACATGAAAAATTGTTATGAGACTGAAATAGAGTGTCTTAATTCAGAAATTTTATCACTTCAAACTTCATTACAAACTATGTCAAATAAGTATAAATCAGCAGGGAATGAGATAAAAGAACACATACTGGCCATGGATAATCTGGTAAAGTCATGTAAATATAACGAGGAACGTTTTGATTCCTTATTAAAATATCAAAATGAATATCAGCACTCAATGCCAGGTTCTTTAGGGACAGTGTGTTAATAATATGACAAGCAGTAATACTTCATTTTCTTTACCTGCACTCTATGATAGTACCATAACAAAGCAGATAAATTTAAAAAGTAATGAAAAAAATAATGTAATTGTGTATAGTGATGACATAGGAAAAAAATTGGGTATATCATTGAATAACTGTTTAAAAAGGCAACAGATAAGTAATTACTGCATGCCTGGAGCATCATTCAGTGATATTATGAATAAAATTTTAACTAGTAAATTTAACCCTAATAGTATGTTAATAATTTTTGTTGGGAGAAGAGGCAATATGAACAAGAATCAATTATTAAAATATATTGAATATCTCAATAACATTTTAACAGTTATCTTGTTTACATTGCCTTACATAGAGGGGTGGCCACAGGAAAATAAACAGATATAATTTAAATTTAATGATGCATAATTCGACATGTAATAATAACTTAAATTTGACATTTAATTGTAAGAATAATAATGATAAATTTCATTTAGTGGATATTAATAATTTAATTAAGAAGTTTTTGACAAGAGATAGGTATTACCTATCAAAGTTTAGTTTGAGACTGGTAGCAAATACGCTATCTCATTATTTATATTTTAACCCAGCCAAATTATTGGCTACCTTAACACCTGCTTTTATTGAGCAGAAAAATAATTTCACAAATGATTTGGAATTAGTTCCAAGTAATTTAAATTAGATAATAAGACAATAGAGGGAATCTCTAGCAAAGATAACTTAAATACCTTAGAATACAATTCAACTATACTTCATTGTGTAGTTTCACAAAATAGCAATAATAAAAATTGTATTAACCTGGTGCATCAAAATATACAAGGTATGTTAGGCAAAGAACTAGAAATTGAATTATTTTTAAATAGTAACCTTATTCATATTTTATGTATTACTGAACATTGGTTAAAAAGTTACAACTCCATATTTAATTTCAGTAATCACCAGGTGGTCAGTTCGTTCAATAGAGATACTAAATTACGTGGTGGCTCCTTAATATTAGCTAATAAATCCTTATCATGTAAAGAACGTAAAGACATTGTGAGCCTCTCTGTTGAGCGTACTGTAGAAATGGCATATGTTGAGCTTGAGCACCTTATTGTTGTCAGTGTTTACAGACCCCCATGTTCAAATTATGATACCTTTGAAAAAATTATGGAAGAAGTCTTAGTTAAGCTTAATAAACAGAATAAATCTCTTGTAGTGTGTGGAGACTTCAATATCAATCTCCTGGAAACTTCTTCCATCAGTATTAAATTTTGCTCTTTGTTCAAATCCTATAATCTTGATAATTTATTCTTTGAAGCTACACGAATTGCAGGGTGTAGTGCAACTTGTATTGATAATATTTTTACAGGTGTTGTACCAATCAACAAATCAATAATTCAAAAACTTAGTTCAGATCACTGTGGACAACTGGTTTCATTACCTTATATGCACAAAAAACAGGAAATTGAGAAAATTGTGTTTGTTCCTATTAATGCAAAACGCCTGGAGAGATTTAGAAGTAATATGGTAAAAAACCTTCCATCGCTTTCTTATAAGAACAATGCAGACTTTTTATATGGAGAATTATTTACCCTTATAAGCAATGAATTAAAAAAAAACATTTACTTCTAAAACATTCTCCGGAAACAGTCGCAAGGTATTTAATGAGTGGGCGACAGTGGGAATTCATAAAAGCAGACGAAGGTTATATGACCTTTACCATGAAAGATCATATAATCCTTCTGCTGCTTTTAAAGAATATGTCAAAAATTATTCTAAAATGTTTAAAAAAGTTTGCTCCACAGCCAAATCGTTACATATTAGCAACAAAATTAAGACGGCTAAGAATAAAATTAAAATGACGTGGAGTATAATTAACAGCGAAACCGGTAATGAAAAACCTCGTAACTCAAACTATCAATTAAAAATTAACAATGAATTGACTAAATCAAATCAAGAAGTCGCAGCGGTGTTTGAGAAATATTTCACTGATATTCCTATTTTGACAACAGAGTCTTTGAATTCTTCTCCAACTGTCGCCGAGTCATTACTCAAACAGAATGTTAATATCTGTTTAAAAGAATTTAGATTTGAAAAAGTATTACCGCAAGATATTGTAAAATACTTCAATACCATTTATGTAAAGAAAACCGCAGATTTGTGGGGGATTTCCTTTACAGTGATTGCGTCCATAATAGATTTCATTGCACACCATCTTGCTATTATTTTAAATACTTGTATCGATTCTGGTGTGTTTCCTGATTTAATGAAGTATAGTAAAGTAATACCTTTATTTAAATCTGGTAGTATATTGGACCCCGCTAATTTTAGACCTATTTCTGTACTACCAACTCTCAGTAAAATTTTTGAAAAAATTATTTTGGATCAATTGTTAATTTTTTTTAATACAAATAAATTACTTCATAAAAACCAATTTGGATTTACAAGGGGTCGCTCGACGTCTGATGCTGGCGTTGAGCTTATGAAAAATATATTTTTAATGCCTGGAAGAATTCACAGGATGCCTTAGGTATTTTCTGTGATCTTTCCAAGGCTTTCGATTGTGTTCATCATGAAACATTAATCAGGAAACTACAACATTACGGTGTAAAAAATTTGGCGCTTAGACTTATTACTTCATATTTAAGTAACAGAACTCAAAAAGTCGTGATAAATGGTAAAGGTTCCTCCGGATCGGTAGTATCAATGGGCGTTCCTCAGGGCTCGATTCTTGGCCCATTCCTGTTTTTAATCTATATTAATGACTTACCTTATCTTGTAGGGGACAATCACGATATAGTATTATTTGCTGACGATACCTCTTTAATTTTCAAACTCAAACGGCAGTTAATTAATTATGACGATGTAAATAATGCTCTATCGAAATTAGTACATTGGTTTAACGCCAACAATATGCTCTTGAACGGCAATAAGACAAAGTGTATTAAATTTACAATACCTAATGTAAAACATTCGAATACCAATGTGCTATTAAATGGGGAGGAGTTGAGTCTTGTGGATACCACTGTTTTTCTCGGTATTACTATTGACGCGAAACTTCAATGGGGCCCCCATATATCTAAATTAGCAAGCAGACTTAGTTCTGCAGCATATGCTGTAAGAAAGATTAGAAGTCTCACAGATGTTGAGACAGCTAGATTAGTGTATTTTAGTTACTTTCATAGCGTAATATCTTATGGAATTTTGCTATGGGGTAATGCGACTGATATTGAAGCTATATTTGTTTTGCAAAAGAGAGCCATTCGGGCGATTTATAACCTAAATTGTAAAGAGTCCCTCAGACAAAAATTTAAAGAAATAAACATATTAACTTTGGCATCGCAATATATTTATGAAAATCTAATGTATGTACATAAAAACATAAATAGCTTTAATAAGAATAAGGATGTGCATTCTTTAAACACTAGGAACAAACATAAGCTTGTAATACCAGTTACTAGACTCCACAGAATCAGTAATTCATTTATGGGGCAATGTATACGCTTTTACAACAAAATCCCAGAACATATTCAAAGTTTATCAATAAACAAGTTTAAAAGTTTTATTAAAGAAAAACTGTACAAAAAGGGTTATTATAATATCAAGGAATACATGAATGAAAATAACCCCTGGGAATAAGGTGATCGCCACCATGCTGGTTCTATTAAAAATCATTTAAAAATTGTATAAATGAAATTATTGTTAAGTGAAATATGTTTGAAAAAAAAGTCCCGCTGGGTTTCTTGCTGGTTCTTCCCAGGACAGAGGTATTTTCCGAACCAGTGGTAAATAAAAAATTACTTTCAATAAGAATTATGTAATAATCAATATTGAATAAAAAATTATTCTATTCTATTCTATTCTATTCTACTCGACAAAAATAAAGGAGCTGGTCCGGATAGAATTCATCCAGTTTTTATAAATATTTGTGCGTTTTCCCTTTGCAAGCTCTTAACCATAACTTTGAACAAATCATTGCGATCAGGTGTATTTCCAGAAAAATTTAAAATAATAAAAGTCGTCCCAATATTGAAAAACGGCGATAGTAAAAATGTTATAAATTATCGACCAATATCTATATTATCAGCTTCTTCGAAGATATTTGAGGCCGTAGTCTATCCTTATTTATCTAGCTATTTTTAAGGCCTTAACAGTGGTTGAAATGCCTAAATCTTGGATATTTAAGTAAAAAAATCTCAATAACTGTTCATTTAATCCACAAAGAAAAAATACACGGTAACAGAAGAGGATTTGGTAAATGTTTTTAATTGAACAAAATTGCATTTTTGTCAACCCCTTATTAGAAAAAAATCCCCAAAGAGTACCTATCTTTGTCATATTTTGCAAAATTTCTCCAAAACGGTACAAGCTTTTTAAATAGTTCTTACACTAAAAAAAGGCCTTAAAAATATTAATATTTTTAATTGAGAGTTTTATTTTTATTCCCCGTTTTATAAGAGAAAATATCATTTTTCCCTGAAATTGAATATATTTACGCGAGCGCGCATGCTCTGTCGCCCTGTCAGCCTGTCACAGTCCGTTTTCGGACATTGTCGAGGCTGGACCGCGCTTCGGTGTCGGGGCGACTTTATTCAATTATATATTAGTTTTTTAAAAGTTTATACTCAATTATAAATATTTTTTATGACTAGAAATACTTAATTTAGTTAATATCTGTACACTGGTAACTGTAAATATTATTTTCTAAATAAATTTATTTTTAAAGTGCCCAAAGAAGAAGAAATTTTCGCGGCGACGTTGATTAGTGAAATTGAAAAATGCATTTTTATATAATTTAGATGTGGAACGACCAACATGCTCTCGTTACTTAGATTTCGATAGTTTTTATTACCTATGTAATTTTATTGATGCATATTTTTATTAATTAGTTGATACTGAATTTTATAATTATGTATTACAATAAAACGCTGTTTTTATGAGTATGACTTTATAAAATATTATTCGAGGGGAATATAGATACAGATACTTACATTTAGGTACACTGTTCTCAAATTAAATCAAACAATTTAAATAAATAAAAAAATGGTGCTTCCCTAAGTATAAATAACCAAATAGACATTCTTGGGTTTTGGTTTTTTTTTATGTTAGACAAACTATCATCTAAAAAATGTAAAAATTTTAAATTGGAGAGGGGTTTCTCTACGTGATAAAGTTAGAAATGAAGATATTCGCAGTAGAACCAGAGTAACTGACATAGCCCAACGGAATTTTACAGTGAAATGGCAAAGGGATGGCTATGTAACTTGGAAAATATATAAAAAATAGGAAGAAAGGTTCTCGAGTGGCAACCTCGTACAGGTAAGCGAAGTAGTACTCAACCTTTATTCCTCTTCACGTATTCTCATACGCTTTTCTTCACACACACACACACACACACACACACACACACACACACACACACAACACACACACACACACACACACACACACACACACACACACACACATACACAAATAGGTCGCAAATAATACTTACCTAGTAGTATTAGGCAAGACTGAATAGGTTTTTGTTAAGTCAGTGCAATTCACCATCTTAGGCTACATAACCACTTACCGATGGGATTGTAGTTGCTTTGCTACTTGCTGGGTAAAAATAGAAAAAAAAAATTACCCTGAGAAAGTTTGCATTTTGATATAATTTTTCTAACTAACCATAAAAATATGATGAGAATATGTATATTAGTATAAATGTTGCCAAATGTTGCCTCACACGAGACAGTAATAATATAATATTATATATTCCATTATCTACGCATGAAAACTTTTAAAATCTCTGAATCCCGAGGTATGTTCATATTAAGAGGCTGTATAGAGCCACATTGATATGCATGGGGATCGTTTTGTAATTTCACATCGTTATCGAAAAAACATTGTACGTATTTCAGGTGGCGGATTGCAAAACACGATTCCACAAAAATTCACTCAATAGAAAATAATTGCAAAGTTGCTTCTGAAAATACTTAAATGCTATTAAAAACATAACTTGTAAAAAAGCCAAGTCTCGCAAATGAGTTCTTCTACCGTAAAAATTTGTGAGATCCATGTAATACCAAGTCGGTTAATTTATTCAGTCCATAGATTGATACATAGATTGACTTGGCAATCGCATGAAAACACAATATATCTCACAAGTAATATATATTATATTAAATTAGATTGTTTAGTGCGATTGCCAAGTCTATGTATTAATCTATGAATTGAATAAATTAACCGACTTGGTATTACATGGATCTCACAACTTTTTACGGTAGAAGAACTGAGTTGCGAGACTTGGCTTTTTTTATAAGTTATGTTTTTAATGGCATCTCATTCATTTTTGTAGATAGTTATATCTAGGTAGCTATTTACACCTATTATTCCATTATACATATATAAGTACACTGATTTATTCACTGCAAATGTAACTTTGTAATACTATATGTTTATATGGGATTACAAAGTTATTTATGCAGTTGATATATCTCGAAAAGTGGACCGAAATTGTAAAATATTTTAATTTTTCCTTGATTTATATATTAAACAATAATTTTATTCCAAATTTGAAGTTTCTATGTCTGCTAGAAGTGCCTCAGAGTTTTGATGATCGGTCAGTCAGTGAGTGACAAAATTAAGAAACTTTGACTAGTTATAATTCTTAAACTACTGGTTCAAATTTAAGAAAATTTGGAATATGCCGAGTTTATACAATGCCTACTTGTTTAGTAAAAAGGCTCAGGCTTCTAGTTTTATCCATAACGAAGTTATAGGGTTTCAGAAATGGCCTGAACTGCTTCGAGAAAGGGATGGTACGGCCGTCCCGTTTTTTTGCTCGACTTGGCGGGGGCACTACCGGACCTCCAGATTTTCAACGTCAATTTTTTCTTACGTGGTAGAGCCATGCTGCAGCTATATTAGTAGTAGGTATAGTTGTAGCACGAATGGGTCGGCTCGACCGGGGAAGGACCACGCTCTCACGGCATACCATGTAAAATAGCAGTTTAACCCTGCTGTGTTTGGTATGGTGATTGTAGAGAACCGGAGAACCTTTTTACTGGAAACGAGGCATTACAACTTAGTTCTCACGGGTGACAACGCATCTACATTTTGATACGTAATCGAGAATAGATGTAGATGTCTATGGGCCGTAGCAACCACTTACCATCAGGTGGACTGTGTGCTCGTTTGTCACCCTTATTCTATTAAAAAAAACTTTCAGAGAGTTCAGTAAAATAATGTTAAGTATTGTAAGCACTCCTACAATTATTTATCTCATGTTAATAAAGCTATTGGGCTATTTTGATTTTTAACAAAGTGATTTTACTTTATAGGTTAAATAATTTATTTACCCTTCTATATCAAGAACCGTTTTTCTGTCACTCCTATTGAATTTAACAGTGCTTGCTGAAATTTAGCATCTTTAGATGAATAAGAATCGCGCGCTGATCCGGCTGTTAGATATTGCAAAAATAATCGAAAATATATATTTTTACTTTCATGCCGAAGACTACCTTGTTTTATTTTATTACGGTCAAATAATATTTAGTTGGTTATAAAGCAAGTATTTACAAATATTTTCATTGTTTTGTTATTCTATTGTTTACAGTTATTATCACGTCTTAGCTTTACACCAAGAATTACATTAGAAATTCTTGATGGGATGCGATGTAACGCGCATACTTTATTTTCATCGAGAACTATAATATATATATATATATATATATATATATATATATATATATATATATATATATATATATATATATATATATATATATATTTGTTTTTTTTACCAATAGAGTTTCAACACAATCTTAAAAAAGTTCAATGAATTAAAAAAATGCCGATAATTATATAATTTCAAGTCAGTGTTTTACATTTAAAGATCAGTTATAATGAGCCAAAATTCTTATTTTCATTTTGATTAATTTAATTCGAGAATACAATAAATGTGAAAGGGCTTTTATCTGCAATAATAATTTACATCAAAAATAACATAGAGTTATAAAAGTCATATACACGGTCAATCATACTGAAGATTATCAATTGTACTACAAAATATTTAAAAGACTATTTCCAGTATAATGACCCGAATATCATCAATAATGTTTGACTGGCACACATAAAAGTTATATCACATGGCTAAATGATTGACTATTATATTATGATAAGGTCATGCTTTTCTATAAAAAGTTGCAAGAATTTTTAAATTACGGCACCTATTGGTTTGTTTTACTTTTCACTTAATTAGTGAAAAACAAGATGGACTGATCTAAAAGTTTACTTTCTTGTGTAAAAAGTGCTATTTAGAATTTTATGCAAATGATAATTAAAGTTTCTATGTAAATAAGTGTAACATAGCGGGTATTATATTCAAAGGTAGCGGCCATCCATATTTGCAAAGCCAGCATCATTTTCTGTACAGAAACCGGTAAAGTGTTGCTCAAGGCACTATAAACAAAGCAGCTGATAAAATATTATACTCATAACTATTAACCACTATTTAAAAAAATTAAAAACTGTTTCTGCAAATGGTCTTATAGATAATAATAACTATTCCGCCGTGTTAGGTGCACACTAATAATAGCTCCATTAGAAAAAAAGAGGTAAAGTTTTGTTTTAGAAATGCGCTATCAATATTGTTTTGTCTGCAATTGAGCATAAAATAAAAAAATAACTTCAGCCAAAGAGCATAACTGGCATTATACTCAGGACCATCAATTGGTATGGAAAAATAATTTTAACAGGTTTAAAAAATCAATCAAAATTCAAAAAAAACATAAATATTAAAATCAAAAAATTAATATATGTATGTCTATACATACATATAATGATTTATGGCCGCTTAGTAACTGACGGTGACTCAGTATAACATCCTACAGTCACGCCGAAACTAAGAGGAGAGAATCACTTTAGAAAAGGTAATAATTTATTGCGGATATTTTGTGATAAAATTAAAAAAATTACAAACTTATCCAAGTTTATCTAACTTAGTCTAACTTATCCTTTTGCGTTAGAAAAAAAATAGTCAGATGGCGTCAGTTTTTAAGAAGATATAACAAAAAAAAAATAAAAAAAAATTCAAAAAGTTCAGTATTTAATTGATTATATACCGCTGACACTTAATCACGCTTTTCGAAACCACGCCAGTTGTAAACAATACTTGTGTGAAAAGACAAAATCTTCTTTTTAAATTTCCGCCGAGTTGTAAGTAGAAAGCCAAATAGGTCATGTGTCAATTTTAATTAAATATATTTTATATGAAGTGATCTTGACTACGATTCATCAAATAACCATTGGTAAACATTAAAACAGGAATTTTACAATTGTGTTTACAAGAAACATTATTAGTTGTACCTTGCAGCTTGTTCATTATTTTTATTATAAATACCTATAAATGTATACATTATTAATAAATAGTTCCCATAATATTTTGGATTATTTTTTATTTTGCCCTATCTGCAATGTTCTACGCTCTATAGAAAATGTGGCGTATGATATGATTGACAATCTTTCGAACGTTTTATCTAGGTACAAAGATGTTTTACGTTTTCGTCGCCTCCACGTGATATTTTTGTCAGCATAAGGTACCCTTCTGTATCTAATATAATATAAATATAATATAATATAATATAATATAATATAAATAATATAAATATTGCTACAAAGTAATGTAAAAGGCTATACAAGTCCCTCTACTGGGCACAGAACTCTTTTTTTTATTTCTGAGAGGGTTTTAAGGCAAGGAAATGCCCGCCGAACTGCCCCAATGCGTGTTGACGAAATTCGCAATTACAAATTGCATTCGTGCTGTCGAGGATCAAACCCGGGAAAAATTTACAGCGAACCCTTTGACCCAGATCTACTAATACGATACAAATAAATACGATTTAACATATATAATAAAAAAAACTCTTACGTACTTGAAACTTGATAGTTCGTGACGCCTACCGGACAAAGCTACAGCACAATGTAATTGAAGATGCGTAACTACAACATAATTCTCAGTGATGCGCAAGCATAACGGGCAGTATGTCACTTTTATATTTGTCATCTCTGCAGTCTATTAATCTTTGCACTTTTATAAGTAATACAGAACGTAGTTGCTAGACGGTTTTGACGTTGGCTAAAATCTCTGCGATAGCCGTTTCGTCAAGGTCATTCAGAGTAGTTAAAGCCTTAAGCCCTACCTATTGTGTTCAGATGAACACCAACATGGTTTTGTTAAAAATCGCTCGACATTAACAAATTTAATATCAAATGTAGGTTTTGTAACAGAAAAAGTTGAATATGTAAGTTAACTTCAAGTAGATGCTATATACATCGATTTTTCTAAAGCATTCGACAGAACATCTCATCTGCCATCGAATTCTATTGCATAAATTATCTAATTACGGTTTCTGTGGGTCTATGGTTAGTTGGTTTAAGTCGTATCTGCGTAGTCGAACTAACTATATAGTACTAAACGGTTACAGGTCTGATAACTATATATCCAGTTCTGGCGTTCCACAAGGTTCTCACCTGAGGCCGTGACTCTTTAACGTTTTCTTTAATGATTTGGATCAACAAATAAGAAATAGTAAGGTCCTATTACTTGCAGATGACTTAAAGATTAATTGTTCCAATGGTTCACAACTTTTACAAGATGATGTTGATGGTCTAGTAAATTGACTTAAAATTAATAACGTGCAGTTGAATCCCAATAAATGTTCTCAAATCTCTTTCACAAGTAAATTAACTCCATTTAAAATAAAATATAAAATAAATATTGAACAATTACAGATTGTGGATCTTGTTAAGGATTTGGGCATTTTTTTGGATTCTAAATTGACTTTTATTCCACAAATGGGATGCATGATAGAGAAAGCTTCAAGAACTTTATTCTTCATATTAAGAAATAGTAAAACCTTTAAGAACATCACAACTAATAAAATATTATTTAATACAGCCAGGGAAGGACCACGCTCTCAAAGAATACCAGCGTAAATAGCAGCTTAACACTACTGTGTTTCGTATGGTTGATAGTAGAGAACCGGAGATCCTTTTTACTGGAAAAGAGGCATTCCATCTTAGTCCTCACGGATGACAACGCATCTGCATTTTGGCATCAGGTGGACTGTGTGCTCGTTTGTCACCCTATCCTATAAAAAAAACTCATTGCCGAGCCACTGCGCCACGGGGCTGCCAAAGCCTCAAACCGATTTGCAGCCGAATTAAAAATCGCAACGTTACCTTTGATCCTACCGCCAGTCGCTGATTTGGGTATTTTACGTCTGGTGTTCACGAGATGGCATACCGCCATTTTTCGTATGTTATAGGATTTTTCTGGCATTTCTCATAGTCGCCTCAATAGACACCCAAGGGACGTAATGGGCTAATGAATTATCTGACACCGAACAACATGGTATACAAACAACTATGACAATAGTATACGAAAAAAACTTTTGTGAACACTATAAGGCCGCGTTCCGACGACACGCACTCGCTACGCGCACGCCACGCGCATCATCACCCACGTCCAACTCGCTTTGAAATTTGTTGCATATAATTTGAGTATTATGGCAAATCAATAAATCTGAAATTGCATTTATCGACGTTCAACCGCACACGCCTCGCACACGCCACGTGCCCGCCTCGTTCCCGCTCCGCGCCGGCCCCGCGCTCGCCCCGCATACGCTCTGCACCCGCCCCGCAAGGAACTACGTCCGCGCTTTTTAAAAATTAGGAGATGGGCAGCAGGTCTTCCTAATACCGACTAAAAATAAAAATAACTGCGTGGCATCTAAGTCAAATATCCCCCGTATGAGGCAATCTATGGGGCAGGCCTATGTTCAGCAGTGGACTTTAACGTTATGTGACGGTGTAACGGTTTCTTACAGGGTACCTAGTTTAATCTATGGTTTTATTAATTCCAAGGCAATGCCGTTGGAACTACCGCTACACACTAATTTCACACGTTACTAAGCACGTCATATATCACATCTAGTTACCGCGCCTCCTGACCGAGATATCCTAACTGCGGCTGTTATCTAAATGATGATTAGTGCAGGAGTCACCGCCACTACCACTTGCTCTCGATCGATAGTCGCAATGATACATGAACGATAAGACAGCGGCTCTCAATCTACATTGAAGTTTATTATTATTTATTAATTATATTTTATAAATGTAGTGCAAAGAATTAGTTATCGAGCTGTCTCTCTATCTCTTTCTTTCCGTCTTGTGTAATAGCACTAATGACAATATTTTTAAAGCCAGTTTTTGATGTTATATATTTTTAACAGATAATTTCGTTCACACCAAATTGTTGATTAAGTGATCAAATACCATGTCTATTTGATATATATATGTCGGCACGTCTGTAAAATACCAGTTACGAATTATACGAATTGATAACGATCTGTTTATTATATTTTCTTGTATTTTATTTTGTAACGCACGCATATTTGCGGCATCCATCATGAGTACATCTGACATAGGTAAGAGGGTGGTATCTACCTCCTAGGTAGAAAGGAAGTTCTATCACCTAGTATAAATACGTTCTCAAAAGTTTATGAATTTTACAATTTAATTTCTCCGTGTTTCTTGTAATTTCAATTAAATATTTCACCGTAAGTAGTTATTCCCTGGACTACCACAGCTTATTTTTATGAGAAATATTTATATAGCAAACATTTTTACTCTAAAATTAATTTAGAAGAGTTTTTTTTTTATAAACACATGTTTTTTTAACTTAACAGTATTGATCATTCTCCGTGTTAGAAAACTTTTGTATACTAATAAAAACTACACAAAAGTTTGAGTAGCTACGTGCTGAATCAAACAAATTAGGTTGTAGTTCCTTTTTAATAGCTAATTTAAATATTATACGTCTTCTGTCGACACTGGCCTACCTTAACTTTAAATATTTAACCGATACATTAGCAAACGGAATTCGTTGTGGTCTTATGATATCGGATTAATAAATTACGTTTGTTATTAAAAGATTACATACCGATGAATGTTTTAATTTGGTTTTGAACGAAGAGATAAAATAATTATTTTTATGTTGATGACAACTTCTAAATACTCTCGGAAGCTATCGTCAGCGTAGAATATATTATAAGTAATACTTATATCGTCACTGGAAAGCCAATACTACTTAAGCGCCATTTTGGCCAAAATGAGTTATATATTAAGTATAAAAGTGGCACAGAGTACTTTCAAACAGAGGCCTGTTTGTATCTTAGAGCAGAGATTTCTAAAGTGGGTTTTGCGGAACCTAAAGCTTCCGTGGAAAAGTCATCAGGGTTCCGCGAAATATTATAATATAGTATTTGCTTTTGACAAATCTTTCATACTATTTCTGTCTGTTACGAGCTGATTTTTGGCATTAGATAGAGAGAGACAAAGAGAACAGGCCCCAAGTTACTACCCTAATGAGACTATGATGATAATATATAATGATGATATATGATGATAAAGTTTGGTATATTGTTAAAGGCTGTTAAAGTGCCTAGTATGTATAACGTCCATGTCACACCTATGCCAGTTGTTGTTGGGAGGACTAAGCTCGAAGTTGTTGACGAGTATGTTTACCTGGGACAAATAGTCCGACTAGGTAAGTGCAACTTCAACCGAGAGGTCAATCAACGGATTCAACTCGGCTGGGCAGCGTTCGGAAAATTACGACACATCTTCTCGTCAGGTATACCTCAAAACTTGAAAACAAGACTGTACGACCAGTGCGTGTTGCCAGTGATGACTTATGGAACTAAGACGTGGTCCTTCACTGATGACCGTATGAGGAAGCTCAAGGTGGCTCTCTGCGTGATAAACTTAGAAATGAGGATATCCGCAATAGTACCAGAGTAACCGACATAGCCCCTATGTAAGCTGAAGTGGCAATGCGCCGGCCATATAGCTCGTAGGAACCGATAACGGATGGAGAAAAAAGGTTCTCGAGTGATAGCCTCGTACCGTAAGTGTAGGGCAACCCCACACTAGATGGAGTGACGACCTGGTAAGACATGCAAGAAGTCAATGGATGCAGGTGGCTCAGTACCATGCTTTGTGGCATTCTTTGGGGGAAGCCTATGTTCAGCAGTGGACTTGTGAAAGGTTGTAATACTGATAATGATGAGATTACCTAGCTTTTTAAAACAAGGTTCCTTGTTCGAATCAACAGTTGAAGCCAATATTTGTTGCAACATAAATGGTAGCTTTTTTATAAATTAAGGGTGACACACGAGCACACAGTCACCTGATGGTAAGTGGATGCTGTGGCCTATAGACATCTACATCTATCCTCAATTAAGAATCCAAATACAGGAGAAAAGCCTATAGTATGTGCCAAATCGATTGAGAAAAACGGACAATGACCTTTCGGTCGTTTAACCAGGGGTTACAAACCTTCAATATATAGGCACATTTTATATGTAGTACTTTCTTTATTTATAATGATTTTTTTATAATGATTGATATAATATATATTTATTAACTATTATTAAAAAGTTATGTGAAAGATCGCTGTAGAAGAAAAATCATCTATTGTTATAAAGTACTTTATTCATTTAACAACAAAAAACATTAATTTATAACACATATAAAGATTCGAGTGATAACGACACCGAATAAGTACGTACTTATGCAAAAGATAAAACTTTATTTTTAATATTATATAAGAACTTTATTTTTATTCGGTGCAATCATCACTCGTATCTTCACTTGATGAACTATCTGTAACATTAATTATAAAGCGATCTGCAGTTTGGTCAATTCTATCATCCATGCCACGCATTTTTTGTTCAACCTTAAGGACATGCTGAACACAGTTTTTCCATTTATCTGGCGTGATTTGAGTTAAACCATCTTTAAGTAAATTTTTAACATCTTTTAACTTGAAAGTTGTATTTTTTCGTGCAACGTACCCTTTCACATCTGCCCACAGAAGTTCAATGGGGTTAAGCTCACAGTGATAAGGAGGTAACCTTACCACTGTGATGCTTTTTTCTTTTGCCATCTCGTCGGTGACGTAACTTCGATAGTTATCTTTAACTGCCTTTATTTTTTCCATTAAGTGGGTCTTTGTGTCCGAGGGCACGTATGCGATCTGTTTAGATTCTAGCCATTCCTGCATATTTTGTTTCCGCCAAGACATTGTTGGGGTTTTTTCTAAACGTCTGGAGTGGTAACTAGCGTTATCCATAACTATGACATCGCCGCTTTGCAGTTTTTCTATTACTTTTCTAAACCAGTCCTCGAAATGGAGAGCATCCATACTCTCATGGTAGTCACCAGTAGATGATGATTCAAATACCCAATCACATCCCTCCAAAAAGCCATTTTCATTGCCAACGTGTACAACTATTAATCGCTTTCCTTTACCCGAAGGGGCTTTCGCGCCAGTAGAGTAGCCTTCTAACCGTGATTGACGAGAAGATTCAATTGTGGTGTCTTCCCATACCTTTCCCATAGTATGACCTGCGTTAATCCATGTTTCGTCAAGGTAAAAAATGTTACGTCCCTCGTTTCTTAATATTTGTATTTCTCTCAAATATCTGGTACGCCACAGAACTATCTCTGGGCGATCCATTAGACCACTTTTTCTGTTTCTCTTTATATATTTGAATTTTAAATGGCGCAACACACGTCGCAGGGAAATTTTGCTCAAGTTTGGCAACTGGTCATCTTGATTTATACTGAGCAAAATTTTGTCTAAAGTCGGTAATTCTCCTGCAAGAAAGAACTGATGCACTTTCGCTCTTATAGCCGATTTATCAAAATCGTCCAACTTGTCAATTACAGACTTTTTTCTTTTATTAATTATTCCCTTTTCTGGTATTTTATGGGAATCTCTATACACGCTTAATACGCGATATATAGTGCTCTTGCTGACTCCTGAGATCTCCGAAACCTTTTCTACCATATTAACGTTTGAAGGATACACGTCTTCGGGCCAGGTGTTTTTGACATATTTGTATACATTAATGATAATCTCTTGTTCCCCGACCGACAAAGTGGTAGGTTTTCTCTTTTTTACTGGTGACGTTAAAGGTGCTCCAGAAGATGGGCCTGTAAATAAATGACAAAAATATACTACCATAGTACTACATCACATAAATACATATTGTTTTAGAAAATAAATACCACATGGTCACATAAAAAGAGCGCTTTAAGAAATAGAAAGGCTACGTCGTCGCATTTGTACCTATTTGTACGTACCTGCTACGTTTATTATGGGTCGGCGACGTCTCTTTCCACTTGATGTTGAAGGACCGGGTCCTTCACCAAATTCTCCTGAACTCATGTCGATTTAGTAACGACCGTCACAGTAAAACTAATATAACAGATTCAAAAAACAAAAACTTAACGATATAACAAATTTAACAGTAAAAACTCAACTAAAACAATGCAATGAATGCTATGAATTACCCGAGACGTACACACGCAAGCGCTATCCGAACACGAATGAAAACAAAATGGCGGACCGGCCCAAAAAAGGTGACGCATCTCTGGCTGCCATTGTCACGTTTCTTTTAGAACGAACTGACGTAACGCGCGTTTTGTTTATTTTAAAGGGATGAATTTGCAAAAGCTCAATATGGTGATTATATTGCTTCAAATATTTTTTTAATATGAAACTGTTATTAAATGAATTGCTGCGTTACTTACCATAAATTGAAATATAAAATATAACACATTTTTCGCGATGTACCGTAAGATTTTACTATGTTTATAGGAACCACAGACAATATTATTTAAGAAACAAAAAAACAAAACATATGTGCTGACCTAGAAGTGGGAATAATATCAATATTTAAATATTGTTATCACATCTAAATTGAGATTTTGTAAGTTACGCCTTTTGACACTCGGCTCATATCTGAGGTCATTGTCCGTTTTTCTCAATCGATATGGCACATACTATAGTGTAGGGGTAACGTTTTAAAAAAAGAATAAAATGCAGATGCATTGTCTAAGGGCTAAGATGGAATGCCGTATCCAGTAAAAGGGAGACCCTTTGGTTCTCTACACTCACCATACGAAAACAGTAGCATTAAGCTGCTATTTTACGCTGGTATTCTATGAGAGCGTGGTCCTACCTCAGTCGAGCCGACTCATTCGTGTCGCAACCATGATATAGCTGCAGCGTGGATCTACCATGTCTAAATTAATATAATAATATTCTGTGTTGATGATGACTAACAAGAACACAGTTCACTTGTTGGTAAATAGATACTATGACCCAAAGACGTCTAGATCTATCCTCGATTAAGAATCAAGACGTGGTTGCGTTGGAATGGCTAAGGACAAAGATAGGCTTCCACCACGTGAAATAATATGCTGATTCTACGCTGGTATTGGCATGGCTCTCCCATATGCATATATTTAAAAAAAAACTTTATTTTACATAGAAATATTAACATCATGTATTTCAATGAATCTATAATTTCCTAAGCTAGTGTCAAGTGGTGGCTTCACCCACATAATTGCGCTATTAATTTATTTTGTAACTTAAATTATAGTTATATCACATAAGTTAATAAAAAACTGGACAAAAAAGAACACAAAGCTCCTCTGTCCTAAATACGCCTGTCTTTAAGAACCCAATATTATAAAAGTAAGGGTTGTCAATTCTACTTTTTTAAAGTTTTTTTTAAGTACAAGTAAGTGGCTAGTAACAGTTTTTTTTAAATGTTACCTCCACATTAACATTTTTTCCTGTAACGTGGGGGCAGTTTACATACATAAATTTCACAAGGATAATAAACATCCAGACCCCGAACAATTATTTGTAGACCATACAATACTTGTTCCGTGCGGGATTGGAACCCTCTGCAACTTATTGCTAAGCGACTGCTCCACGGAGTTGGAGCTATACATAGTCTTCAGGTAATTTACCTTCAGGTAAACTACGTATTTGTCACTCTAAAGTAAAAAAAGAAGTTACGTCCACTTACGTCCTATTGCTATTAGTCCGTATACCTTATTACTTATAAAACAATTAGTCCGTCGTTCTCCATTCTTCAGTGCATCTTGGCTGACTTCACGTGTTTCAAAGTATGTTTTCCCCTCAGACATAGCGGCTGCCTGACGATGTTTTCCGTCGTCGCCGCGGACGGAGTAAATCAGAACTTAAAATTGCAATTAACAATTTCATCCGTGCCGGCATAGATCGTACCCGACTTTCTCGAAACTGTGATACTGTACACTTCATTATTGCAAAATTGTTCTAGCCTGGGAAAACTGAATGGAATATAATGATGGAAATAAAATCTAATAATAATTAATTGTCAAATCATAATCAATAAAAGCCAGATTAAACAAAATATCGTATTTTAGACACGGATTTTGCCTCGCAAGAATTGATACTTCTTGAAACAGTGTATGTTTGAAAAAACATCTCATACATGATATACTCAATTAAATTCTTAATGAATCTTTATAAAACATTATATTAATCAAGACAAAAAAATATAAATTAATTGTTGAGAAAAATCTTTTACGTTCGAGTTCTCGTTTTTTAAGCGATAACCATATTATATATTTTTAATAACATTATTAATTTATGTATTGAATTTAATTCTTCATCGGTAATTTTTTTGTTCATTCGTCGTGTAGTGACGGTGTCAGAATATCCACTAGCCCACGTCGTCCCGTGGGTGTCGTAGGCTCCGACAGAGGGACACAAACCAGGAGGTGGGCAGCAGCGTCTTCCTAATAACGACTAAAAATACAAAAGGAACTGCGGTTGCCAACCCACCTGCCAAGCGTGTCAACTATGGCAAATATCCTTTCTATGAATAAATGTATGGTGTAGGCCTATGTTTAGTACTGGACTTTGATAGCTGTAACGGTAACGCGACTACGTTTTTATTTAAACCCATAATTTCCTGGTAATAAGCAAAGACGTTTCCAATCATTGAGTTATATGTACTACGTACGAGAGAAGCCATTCCAAACAAAAATTGTGTCCTACTCTATGTCTTTGCGCATGCGCGGGAGTAGTAGTCGCGCATTGCGCGAAGACTTTAATTTGATATAAAATAAGATATCAATATAAAATAAATATAAGAATTTATTATAAAATATCTTAATTTTATCTAAACAAACATATTTGTAAATAAAATGTAATAATAATTATTTTATGGAATACACAATCTTCAATTTACGCAATATTTAGTTTGTACGGATTGCAGTACAGTTCAGTTGAACATAGTCAATGTTCGTAATGGCTTATCTAGTACGTAGTAAATGTAACTCAATGTTTCCAATAAAGTAACTTTTTGTCCACCGAATGTCGCACGTTTACTTCGTGCTGGGCAAATATGCGTATAGCGGAAAAGGGGGGAAATCCTTGCCTTAAGGGACAATGCTGGAAGATGGAGTAATCGATCAGAACAAGAGCTAGTCTCCTCGCTGTCTCCTGTGTCCTAAGTCTAACTGTTGTTAAGGAATGACTTATGCAACACTTTACCATCTCGGCGGTTAACTTGTCGTCATCGTCTAATATAGCCATTTGCAAGGTCCCGTTCCGTACGCCTCGTCCGTCGCTCTGATTTCGTTTCATTCGTCATTATAACGGTTTAGCATCGTGCACGCGACCCTTACATTAGTATTAAAAGAGTTTAGGGCCCGTGTTTGTGTAATTATAAAGATCATAACGGTCCGGTGGTAAATTATCGGGCTTGCAAGTACAGTCACGAACAATAAGATACTAGGTCACTACGCTTTGCATCTACTAAGACTCTAGGACCTTTCGTATTTTAGTTGCACAGGAATGACAGTGTTTTTAGAATAGCTGATAGCAGCGCTTGTGCAGCAGTGTTCTGTATGGGCAAAGAGAGTTTGTACAATTAATAATTATTATTTTTTATATTATATTAAATTACAATTAATACGTGGTAGAGCCATGCTGCAGCTATATTAGTAGTATAGTTGTAGCACGAATGAGTCGGCTCGACCGGGGAAGGACCACGCTCTCACAGAATACCAGCGTAAAATAGCAGCTTAACACTGCTGTGTTTCGTATGGTGAGTGCAGAGAACCGGATACCCTTTTTACTGGTAAAGAGGCATTCCATCTTAGTCCTCACGGGTGACAACGCATCTCCATTTTGATTCGCAAACGAGGATAGATGTAGGTGTCTATGTGCCACAGCAATCACTTGCCATCAGATGGACGGTGTGTTCGTTTGTCACCATATCCTATAAAAATAAAAATAAATAAAAAAGTCTTCTTTGTTTGAAATTTGCTACAGTTATCTATGGACCGCAGTGGCCACTCACCGTCAGGTGAACGTGGGAGTGAGTTTATTTATCACTTTAGTTTTACCAAAAAAAAAGGCTTTTAGATTGTGTTTGTAGTTTGTTAGCATTTAGTAGACATACTAAAGCCGCGACTGCCAGTAGTAAAGATTCTAACGTTTTGTACGAGTACTAGCGCCGTAAAGTCTGCACATTAGGTTAAATCAATGATTCCCAACCAGTGGTACATCACCACTTACCATCACCAGTAAAAAAAAAGTTGTGCCCAGCTGTGTGACATGTTTGACTGTTACCTGCTTTACATTTTTTTTACTTTTGAGCAAATTGCCTCTCATGATATATTTGAGTAAAACCTTATTAATTATAGATCTATGCCACCAATTTTGTTCTCATCGATATTATGTTTACGATCTCAGTTTCGGAAAAAATTAAACATTTCTTTCATTTCACGGCATAGTGGGTGTGACATTGGTAGTAGTACCATAAACTAAGTTGTAAGGAGACTGATGCTACCCGGGAGACGGTTATGTCAGATGCCGTGAACATCCAGGGCTGCATTTAAGATCGAACGTTATTTAAGTGTATTAGACCATTTTTGAATAAAAGGCGAAATTTTCAATCCTTTTTACGTTACGTTACGAAAATCTTAGCTAATTGTGAACAAGTTTTAATGATTTAAAACCAGCTTTATTAAATAGAATATACCTTAAGGGGTAAATATATTTATCTGTGTACATGTAAGGGGTTAATGCATCCACCATATAGTCCTGATCTTGCACCCTCAGATTTTCACCTGTTTCGGCCTCTTCAGAATGCTTTGGGTAGTGTTAGGTTAACATCAAGAGAGGACTGTCAAAACTACTCGTCGCATATTTTTGATCAAAAATCCAAAGATTTCTACAGCAACGGGATTATATCACTACCTACAAAATGACAACAAGTTATCGAACAAAATGGCACATATATATTATAATTAAATGTATAAAATACGAAGAAACCTTTTCCCTGACCAATTATACCGTTCCTAAGGAAGATTTTTTAACGTAATGATTTAGGTAATATAGGTAGTTACATTTCTTACTCCTCTTAAAATAAATGAACTTGAAAACAAAATAAAAATCGATTTAAAAACTGTTAAAATGACCGACTGACAAAGTCGGTGCTAAGACACTAGATATCGAAAAATATATGGATATTATTGCATTATTTTTAGTAGTTTGGTCAATCCTTACTTGCTTTAAGTAATTATTGTTCTTAAAGTATTAGTACACGTGGTAGAGCCACGTTGCAGCTATATTATGGGTGTAGCACGAATGGGTTGACTCAACCGAACTCCTACCCCTCTCACAGAATACCAGTATGAGAAATAGCTTAATGCTACTCTGTTACGTATAGTGAGTGTAGAGAACCGGAGACCTTTTACTGGAAACGAGGCATTCCATCGTAGTCCTCACGGGTGACAACGCATCTGCATTTTGATTCTTGATCGAGGATAAATGTGTATGTCAATGGGCCACATCATCCCCTTGCCATCATTTTTTATACTTTAAGGGTGACAAACACACCCTTAAAGTATAAAAAAAAATCAGATTCCAAAAGTATTTATTACTGCTCCTACAGTGCACTATTCCAAACACTTTCTTCGTTAACACTTTAATTTAATAACATATTTTGATCGTTAATTAAAGTAATGCCGGCGCGCAGGATTCTCCGTTTGTCTCATATCACGTTTGAGAACGACCGTCCGATCAATGCTCCGAGTTATGACTATCACTGTATACAAAATATTATTTATTTGTTTCCAACGCATTAGGCGATTTTAATGATAAATTCATTAAAGGGGGACATAACTCATTAAGTGATTAAAACAACCTTACGATCGGTTATTCACTAACATGAAAGAAGACATCTCCAATTCTTTACTCACGGAAATTTATTATAAGTAACGAAATTCCATAGAATTTTTACTTTACTTTTCTATACTTCACGGACCTAATAACATAACTATTATTCCTTTAAAAGATATTCCAAAATATTTTTTTAAGGATTATTACTTTTTTACCAAATGCAGCCCTGCGTTCATGAACGTGCCTAATAAATCTGGAAGCGACAGTTTCGAACGCATCCATTTTACAAATATTTGTATCGTATTAGGCGCGCGCAGACGCTGCGGCTAATGGCCCGCGCGGCGTGATTTACCGACGCGGGTGACCGCCGCATGTCGCCGCCGTCTCGCGTCCAACTCGCTTGCGTAACTCCCACATATTTTTAATAAAATTTATTATAAACGTATTGTTTCATATGGGATAATGATGATGATGATACGTATTGACTTCATGTTGAAGTATTTATTAAAAGAACTGTTCACCATAATGATTTTATACATTTATCAGCTATAACATATTATGAAAATGTAATATATTTATAGTGGGTATACCCATAGTGGGTCGTGAAATAAATTCGGATATACGCAAAATGGCACTGCTGGCCGTATGAGGAAGCTCAAGGTCGCTCAGCGAGCTATGGAGAGGGCTATGCTCGGGGTTTCTCTGCGTGATAAACTTAGAAATGAGTATATCCGCAGTAGAACCAGAGTAACCGACATAGCCCAACGGATTAGTAAGCTGAAGTGGCAATGGGCCGGCCATATAGCTCGAAGAACCGACAACCGATGGGGAAGAAAGGTTCTTGAGTGGCAGCCTCGTACCGGTAGGCGAAGTGTAGGGCGACCCCCCACGAGATGGAGTGACGACCTGGTAAGACATGCAGGAAGTTGATGGATGTAGGTGGCTCAGAACCGTGCTTTGTGGCATTCCTTGGGGGAGGCCTATGTTCAGCATTGGACTTGTGAAAGGCTAAGGAAAAGGATGATGATGATGATACGCAAAATCTCTGTGGATGTTGTATCTCAGCTTTACTACCTGTACCTATTATGCTTATTATTCTTCCTCATCAGCCCGTAAGAGACAACTGCTGGACATGGGCTGCTCCCGTTGAAGGGAGAATTTGCCTTAACAGTCACGCTTGGTAGGCGAGTTGACAATCACAGCACCAGCTTGTAGCTGACTTGCGTACTTGATGTCTGACATTAACGAAATGGTACTTTTTTTACTGGTATAAACCACTCCTTGACTACTGTCCCACCTGATGATAAGTGGTGATACAACCGAAAATGGTAAAGGGCACTGACTTAACGTAATTGCATTGAAATCCACATTAAAATCGAATGGAAAGACAGATGCTGACAAATTATTCCAGTCCCTTGCTGTACGGAAAATAAACGACGAAACAAACCCTTTGATTCGTAATCGTATCGACATACATTTTGTCCTATGATGGTATGGAGAAGGAGGAATGAAGTCATGCATATCCTACGCACATTCTCCGAAATGTGTCCTGTAAAACACCGCAAGGCCGGCTTTACAGCTTCGCTCGAGACGGGTGAGATTGGTTCTGACCGCACTAGTGTCTCCAATATGCCTCTTAGCACGCTTTTCCATTGAGTCCAAAGCCGCTAGCAGCCATTTTGCAGCACCAACCCCTCTATCGCAGCAATAAGCAAGTCCGGCTTGCGCTTTATATAGCGTAAGCAACAATCGGCGTGAAGTATTGTCGCACCTTTACAAGGATACCTAACTTCCTTACAGCTGCTTTGGCTCTGGACTCAATGAACCGTCCAAAGCTCGGGTTCGGTGTACCGCCATCTATCGGAAGTAGTGTAGTCTCGTAGTAGCCTCTTTAAACACACAAAAAGCGAAATAATCGTTTGGCCATAAGCTGCGGCGAACACTTGTACAACAATTTTTAATCAATAGCCAAATGCGCTCAATTATTACCTACTAATTGTGCAATGTGTACATATTCCAACTCCTGTCGAATCTTCCAAGTCTGAACTATTTTTTTAATGTACACTCATATGCACCTCTACAAACTTCGCCTCCAATGTCCGCGAACGAATCATTTTCTAACACCAAACTTTAAAATAATAACCAAAAACATTTGTCATTAAAATATATGACCTTACAATATGATACTTATCGTAACACCTCACAGAACTAAATTCAACAATCGCAAGTCCATAACTCGCAAAAGGCACAAATAGACGCGAGCGTTACACAACAATTTGTGTTTGAGTTTAACAAATACCGAAGCAGGATGCGTAAATACATGGAAACGCGTAATCAACAGATAATAAATCGTGTATTATGTTATTCTAAGGGAGTAGTTGGTTGTTTACCGCGACAGGGCATTTGGCTGGGTATAATAGACGCATCCGGTCCCGACGCGCGGTACTGAAAGTGCAAACTATGTCATCTAACGGTTGTAGGGCTACCATGATTGCTGAATATATAATAAAACGTGCAATTATTACGCTTAATAGAAAAGAGTGGAATTCCTACCCATAGCTCGCTTACAAAGAGTTCAAATACTTCCCGCTAGGTTTCTTGCTGGTTCTTCCCAGGATAGAGGCTTTTTCCGAACCAGTGGTAAAGGTAAATAAATTAATTTCAATAAAAATTACTTGTATTTAATCTATATTACTTTTTTATATGATAAGGGTGACAAACGAGCACACAGTGCACCTGATGGTAAGTGGTTGCTGCGGCCCATAGACATCTACATCTATCCTCTATTACAAATTAAAATGTAGATGCGTTGTCACCCGTGAGGACTAAGATGGAATGCCTCATTTCCAGTAAAAAGGGCCTCCGGCCACCTGCACTCACCAAGCGACACGCAGAGGTAAACCTCTACTTCACGCTGGTTTTCTGTGAGGTCGTGGTACCACACCGGTTCGAGGCGGCCCATCCGTGCGACAGCAAAAGCTGCCGCGTGGCTCTACCACTGTTAAAAACTTAAAAGTTATTCTATTATTGGTCAAATTACTACAGTCCTATTTCACATATTAGAGTGATAATCGAGCTCACAACCCATCTGATAGTGTACCTGTTACTTTAACCAATGGACTACCACTACCTGTAATTACATTGTGTCTTTTTTCATTCAGTATTACTTTTTTTATAGAATAAGGGTGACAAATGAGCACACAGTCCACCTGATGGTAAATGGACGATGTGGCCCATAGCCGTTTATCCTCAATTAAGAATCAAACTGCAGATGTGTTGTCACCCCTGAGGACTGAGATGACTTCGGTTCTCTACACTCACCATACGAAGCACAGCAGCATTAACCTGCTATTTTATGCTGGTATTCTGTGAGAGCATGGTCTTATTCTGGATGAGCCGACGCATTCGTGCTGAAATCACAATATAGCTGCAGCATGGCTCTACCGCATTATCAGTATATATAGTATTCAATGCAGCCTATCAGACCTCCACCATAGGTTGCCTCATAAAGGGGATATTTGCTACAGTTACCACGGTTGGCAGGGATTGGAAAACGCAGTGCCCTTTGTTGCCTTTTACGATACCCACGGGATGGTATGGGATAGTGGAAACTCTTCGCCATATTGTCGCGGCGTAAGAGATAACTGGCTCTTTTATCGTCTCTATGGTACATCCAGATCCAGAAGAATAAATATTTAAATAATATAAAAATAAATAAATATTTGCAGACTACACAAACAGTTGTCCTGTGTAGGATTTTAACAAGCGTGCCTCAGCGCCCCAGCCTTATAAGTTCGATACCGAACCATCTAATGTTTAACGGACTTCATAATTAAAAATTAAAAATTTTGTACAACCGACTTCAATTTAAATTATTAAGAATAATTCAAAGACTATTGGTCAGACCTTGATCAAATTTATATGGGACCACATGTTGTGAAGCACCAGCTTTCAAATAAAAAAGAATCATCGAAATCGGTTCACCCAGTAAAAAGTTATGAGGTAACCACACATAAAAAAACATACAGTCGAATTGAGTACCGGCTCCTTTTTGAAGTCGGTAGAAAAAGAAGGAAGAAAGGAGAACGTTATTAATGCGTTATGAGTGTGTTTACTGTTTTTATTTTATTGTATATTAATACGAATTCTGCAAGTTCAGTTAATTGATTAAGCTGATTTTTATATACCCGTAGTGTTTTTCATTTTATTTTAATTATTACAGCCATGCACAATTTCCCTGATGAACATATATTTCCCCCAAGGAAAGATACAAAGCACGGACTTTAGCCACCTACATCCATCGACTTCCTACATATCTCAATAGGTCGTCTATCTAGTAGGACCGCCATAAACTTCTCTCACGGTTGTCGGTTCGAGCTATATGGGCGGCCCATTGCCACTTTAGCTTACTGTGATCCGATTGGTTGCGTCGTTTATTTTCTGGTTCTACCGCGGATATCATCATTTTCAAGACTATCATGCAGATAAACTCCATAGCTCGCTGGATGACTTAGAGCTCTCTTATACATCCAGAAGTGAAGGACCACGTCTCAGATCCATATGTCATCACTGGCAACACGCACTGGTTGTATTCAATCTTGTTTTCAAGTTTTGAGGTACACGTGACGTGAAAATATGTCGTAAAATGTTTATACGTTGTAGAGCCATGTAGTTATATAACGGTTGTATACGAAATACGAATAGGTTGGCTCGACCAGAGTAGGATCATGCTCTGGCAGAATACCAGCGTAGAAGCTTAGTGCTTCTATATTTCGTATGGTGAGTGTATAAAACAGGAGACTCTTTTTACTGGACACGAAATATTCTATTTTAGTCCTCAGCCAAGTACTTAGCCGAGTTACCAAGATGACAATTAAAATCGTTACGTATTTTTTTTAAATTACCCAATCATATTTCTAAACGGCGACTTCCCCCGCGCGTAATTTATTACGATTGGATTTCATGGGTTAAAATTTTTAACGCGGAACCCTAAATCTTTTTCTAAAATAAAAGTTTTCTATAATAAACTTTCACTGGCAGATAGCTGATGGTATAAGAAGCCTTAAGCTACTTCTTATAAAATCAGCTATCTGCCAGTGAAAGTCCGGCCAAAATCGGTCCAGCCGTTTCGGAGATTAGCTGGAGCAAACAGACAGACAGACAGACAAAAAGATAGACAGACAAATTTTAAAAATCGTGTTTTTGTTATAAGTACCGTATATACTTTCATATACATATAGTAAAATGCTGTTATTTCGACATTACAAACAGACACTTCAATTTTATTTATTTGTATAGAATTTCTTTTATTCAATATGATTTATTTGAAGCTCCTTTAAACGTCAAATCAACACTAGTTCGTAAAAACAAGACTTTCTCGGGGACGAATCAAGTAACTCTGGGGTCTTTTTTTAATTATGTAGAAAGTTAAAGTAAAGAATGTTAAATTATTGTGTGATTTAAATATGTAGAAAGTTTTAAATTATTGTGTGATTAGGGTAATATCCTGATATCAGATGATGGATCTCAGACTCCGAGTAGCCATGCAGACGAGTACAGAACACTCCTACGGTCGTTAATGTGGATAATGAATATCCAACGTTTCAAATGGTAATAAAGGCGCAACCGCCAATCTATCATACGTGTTACTGAACCGCGACAGCGGACGCAGTTAGTTACTAGGTAACCTTAAACCGCTCGGTTATTCGCTACTGGAGTTTGATAAATTAGTCACCATTTATAAACATTGCTGGTTTTAGTGTACACGGGGTCCAATTAGCTCGTTGGCCAGTATATGTTGGATAAAACGCGCGGATCATAAGTTCAAAACTCGGCCTAAATATATTTTTTTCTTTTGCACCTATGTTAAAAGTCTATTACAAGTCGCAGCACGTAATTATAGCGCTGAATGAAACATGGAGGGACGCTCACGTATTGAGTTGCGCGAATTCGACTGGAGAACCAATCAGCGCGTGCGAACGATATGCACGATAATCAGTGCGACTTGTGCGCAATAAGCCAATCAGCGCGACTTTTTTTAATAAGGGTGACAAACGAGCACACTGTCCACCTGATGGTAACTGGTTGCTGTGGCCCATAAACATCTACATCTATCTTCGTTTGCGAATAAAAATGCAGAAGCGTTGTCAGCCGTGAGGACTAAGATGAAATAAGAGTCGAGTAAAAACGGTCTCCGGTTCTCTACACTTACCATACAAAACACAGCAGTGTTAAGCTGCTATAATACGCTGGTATTCTGTGAGAGCGTGGTCCTTTCCCGGTCGAGCCGACCCATTTGTGCTACAACTATACTATTAATATAGCTGCAGCATGGCTCTACCACGTTTAAAATTAAGACTTATGCGCAATAACGGTCACCGCTAGACTTTCGTGCCGCTACTTATATTGGAAATGGGCCTCCCCCACTGAAGAGAGGATTTGCCTTAACCGTCACGCTGGGCAGGCGACTTCAAGATCGCAGTACCAAACGTACCACACCTTTCACACTGCTTTCACTCGCTGGTCTGGGTATTTACGCCTAGCGTAAACGAGATGGCTACACCACCATCTGTCGGAAGCCAAAGGATCTTTTAGGCAAACCCGGCGGCCAGTCTCAACGGAGATAAACCATCTTCGTAAGACAGGACTCCCGCGGCTATTTATTACTATTATATATCTGCTATTATACGCTGGCATTTTGTGAGAGAGTAATCCTTCCCCGGTCGAGCCGACCCCTTCTATATCTTCCCCGTTATAACCACAATATAACTGCAGTATGGCTTTACCACGTACAGAAACTTGAGTCATATTTTTTTAACGACACTTACTTTCCCATCAACACTAGGTGAGCGATTTTAACTGCAGCAACTTTTTTTGTTTAATAGGTTGTCAATGAGAATATTAACACCTATGACTGGCTCGTTAACCAGTGGTGGGACGGAATCCGAACTCTGGACCACAAGTTCAGTGTTCGAATCCCGTCGAGATAAAAATCAGTCATTAGGTTTTTCTGACTAGATATTGTTAGTAATAGTATTGTTATAAAACAAATCTTGTACCTAAACTATGGATAAAAGAAAATATTGGACGCGTCAAGGTACCACATCACACTAGGCCCGATCAAAGTCGGGCAGCTCCGAGGCTGCCCAGGTGAGTTCGACAGATTTTATACATCCATAAAAACCCCATAAATTATCTTCGTTGTAAATTTTCCGATAAGGCTTAATAACTTTAATAGATCTTTAAATTAAGCTCTAATTATAAGGTCTGCATTTGCTTTCATATTTCTTGTTGCCCTACTTTGCGATGGCTCTTCTTAAACCCCGCCAGTAGTGATACCATGATTTTCTTGCAATTAAATATAAAGTAATCACCGTCGTCTTATTTCATTCAACTGGACATCGGTCCTTTCTAGAAAACGCTACGAACACTTTTTTTTAAATAAACTATATCAACAACCAAATAGACAGGTTCATGTCGTAAGGCGGATTTCCAATATTCGCCATAATAAAAGGCGTATGCCCATACGGCAGTCGTATTACTAGACGTATCGCACGAAAACTGATGTGGATATTTCATATAGCTTTTTCGTATTTCAAACACCACAGACAGAAGCCATAATTACAGGCAAAGGTAATTAACCTTTTCTTCTATCTATCTACCTAACTAACTTTTACTCGGGCTTAACATGGCCTTAATAAAAAAGAAGAACACCCCGGACATAGTGATAGCATTGTCACCCTACATTCAATAGAACAACAATTTAATGTGCACCTATCGAAGAGTCGATAATACCCGTTTACTTTAACGCTTTACATTTAAGTTTACATTTAACACGAATCCCACGACATTTCGTTGTCGGAACCCCACGGGTTTATCTACGGCTTCGGTCCTGGTAAGGCAATCACCAATTAAAATGATAGCAATAAAGGCCAGGTCCGTATAATTTGCAGCTATCTACGGCGGCTAACTTTTACTTTTCTGATACTAAATGCGTCTAGAAACTGTCTCTACAGGTTGATAGGTCCTTTTAAAATTCCATCACTTAGAATAATCTATACGTGGTGGTGTCGTTTGCGTAAGAGGTGACAGAGGGAAACTGAAACAGGAGATGGCCAGCAGCATCTTCCTGATAACAACTGGATAATGATAAAAATATGCAGTCGCCAGCCCACCTGCCAAGCTTGGCAACTATGGCAAATATTATGATAGTATTTTTTTTTTATAATTCTATAACAACAAACGGTGACAAACGAGCACACAGTCCACCTGATGGTAAGTGATTGCTGCGGCTCATGGACATCTACATCTATCCTCATTTGCGAATCAAAATGCAAATGCGTTGTCATAACTATAACTATAACTAAACATAGGCCTCCTCTATAGAGGAGGCCTATGTTTAGTTCACTTTAAACTTTTTTAGGTATATGATATGGGGTAGTGGATATTCTTACACCGCCACTACATGTTTCTTTATCGGACGGTACGAGTTTGGCGAATGGAAGCTCGGCGACAAAAAGTGTAAGATTTTTTCGTCACTACCCCTTGTGTCATAGTGTACACTAGACGGCCTTGGCGGCGAAATAAGCAAGTGAGATGGAATAATATCCATCACCCTCGCACTTTTTCTTATATTGCCATTAAAGAAATATTATTTTATTTCAAATGACGCTTTATTTTAATAGACGCTAGTAATTCATTTATTTGTATTTGTTAATCAATAATATAATACCTACGTTTATCAATAATACTATACTACGCAAGGAACTTCGTTCCAACCGAGTGTTCTACGACACTCACGCATTTTTTAACTCATTTTGTTGTTATATTATATTTCACGTCGATAAATAAATGAGAATGATGAGAATTTTGAGCCATAGTAACTCAGAGAATTAGCATTCCCTTATAATATTTTACGTGGTGGAGCCACGCTGCAGCTATAATATGATAGTAGCACGAATGGTTCGGCTCGACCGGGGAAAGGCTACGACACAGAATGCCAGTATTAAATAGGAGCTTAAAGCTGCTGTATATCGTATGGTGAGTGTAGAGAACCGGAGACCCTTTTTACTGGAAACGAGGCATTCCATTTTAGTCCTCAGGTATGATAACACATCTGCATTTTGATTCCTAATCGTGGGTAGTTATCAATGGGCCACTGCTCCCGCTTGCAATGGGTGGACTCGGTGCTCGTTTGTCATCGTTAATGTATAAAAAATGACAGTAAGTGAAGAAACTGAGATCGTTAGTCATGTTGTGTTCGTCGGTGAAGGAAAATATCGTAAGGAAATCTGCATGTCTAAGAAAATAAAAAAATTTGACGACACGTATTCGGGGGACATGGCGGAATCTTTCTTGCTCTGAAAACCTTGGCAGAAAAGCGACCTCTATCAGCGGGATGTGTGTTGGTTTTTATTTTATTTTTTATTTTTTCTCGGCACAAATCATCTATCCAACTATTAATTAGTATAAATAAGGTCTAAAGTTTCGGTCCTCAGCTCTCAGGTTTCCATAGTTGAGTAATGAACGCAGCCAAGCCTCAAGACCGTTCGTCTTGAGACCCGTGAGCATCCATCATGGTTATAGAAAGATATAAACTATGAAGACTATAATTGCTACCGGTTTTAACTAAACGATTGCTTTGAATCTTGGGAATGTATGATTTAGTAACGCTAAGCAAATATTTTATAACTCCACAGATGGGCATAGATGAAAGTAGAATGGGTACTCCGTTCGAATGGCAGCGATTTAGATGTTTGCAATAAGAATGGTAAAAGTTTAACTAGACTAATGTCATAATAAATATACATAAAGATATGTCAAAAAAATTAAGACATAATTATTAATGAATATAAAATGGTTGTTGATATTTATAATACATGTTTTAACCACTACGTCTTAAAAATTTAGCAAATATGTATATAAAATTAATTTTTATTTTAGTTTTAAACGAGCATGTTTTAATAATTCTCTTGATTATAATACGTGGTAGAGCCAGCTGCTGCAGCTATATTATGGTTATAACCAATGATATATATAATATCATTGGTTATAACACGAATCCGTAAGCGGAACCGAGGAAGCACCACACTCACAGAATACCAGCGTAAATAGTATTTTAATTCTACTGTGTTTCGTATGGTAAGCGAGAACCGGAGACCTATTTTAAACGAGGCATTCGATTCAAGACAACGCATCTGCATTTTGATATTTCATCGAGGATAAATATAGGGCCACAGCATCTATTTATCATCAGGTGGACCGTGTGCTCGCATGTCACCCTTATTCTATTAAAAAAAATAAAAAAGAGAATTATCATACAACATAGGAACAGGGCAAAATCATATCACATTATCTAAAATCACCCTAACCTAGTGGTACAGGGTTTTTTTTACATAATATTTCTTTTGCAAACCATTTTGATATAGTTAGTAAGCTTTTTGAATGTATTCGTTTTTGTTTTGCTTATCCATTCGCTAATCAGATTAGAACGAACCTAATAAATTAACGGATTCATTTCGCTAATGAGATATTATTTCTAAACGCTATCGTATCTGTTACAAAATACAGACTATAAATTAGCCACAAATCGCCCACGACATCTCTCCATGCGCACGTCTGCGGCTAATTCCTGAGAATTATATTCTATAGTGTCTTTCCAATTCAATACTAATCTTCCGAACTTCGTCGCCTTATTATTTATTACGTGCCGGACATCGTTCAGAAATGCAGCTACTATGTCTGAAAAGTTAATACTCTGTTTAGTTATTTTTATGTGGATTCTTAAACGAGTCGATATCACGGTGTCAGATTTCTCGATATATATTTAATGGTTGCTTCAAATTATTTATTGGTTTCCGTTCGCAAGTTAATAGTTAAATTAATCATTCGTTCGGGTATGAGCTGGAAGCTCTTAATTATGTCAGCACGATCTCTGGATTCAATTCCAATTTTTTGTTCTAGGAACTGATCCACGACGAATTTATTTTTTTCATGTAACACACATCTCCCTGGCAATTTTATTATTTTAATTCTGTCAATTTTAACCACTTCAATAAATTTTAACAACGATATTTTCAAGCACTCTTTGTGAACTTTTACGAAGTATGGTGCATCGAAACGCGATTATCGTTTCATTTAGGAGGAACACTATAGAAATCAATTATCAATTCAATCATTTGCAATTATGCGGTTATCAACGAGAATACCTAACTTATACACAGTAATTAAACTAAGCAGCCCAGTGGCGATGTAAGTGAAACATCCCATTGCCCGTACAAGGCGATTACAGGAAAGGCCAAAAGACTCCATTGCCTCCCATAGATATCAGTAAGTCATCTCGTATGTGTCACATGTAAAATAACGAGGAAGGAGATAGGATGTGTCATCAAATCGCCTCAATTCAGCGCCAAAAGCCTTATTATTACTCTATTGTTATAAGTTGCCAGTATTGCTAACAGAAATTGAAATTAATCGTGTAGCAGACAAAAATACTTAAAATCCATTTGTCTTTCGCTCGACGACGATTGTCAAAAGAATATTAATTCTTACAAGAAAGCACCCCAAGCAAAGGGTAATTCATTATTCTACCCCGAAAAAGATTTACAGTTCTCGTTTTGTTACACATTTACCGCCCGTTATGGGGTGGTTCGGCTAATTTATTGCCATATTTGTGGTTATACAACTGTTGAAACGGACAAAGCCGGGCGATGTTTCATAGCGATTTGGATGTACATGCACGATTTATAGCGGCGATAAGAGATATATTTCTTTTGTAATTTACTGTCCGAGCGTTGGGTAATGGTATAGAGACTTCGCGGCGTATTCAGTTCTAATGAATCGTAAAATTCCGGTATTAGATTTACATAACTTCCGGTGGCAAGCATTTTTATAACCAAATATTAAAGCCTAACACCATAGGTTTTACCTCAAAACCATCAAGCATTGATTTAATCTCCTTTGTCATAAAAATATAATGCAATAATAACGTCTCCCAGACCGATCTATCACTGTGCTTAATCCCAACTGATACTAGCCATTTGCGCAGAACAGGGTCATAGTGCACGAGTGTCAGATGCACTCTGTTTCCTCATGATCAAAATCCAATGGGACGGCAATCCATCACGATGGAGAGATCAGATACAGGACCAACGACTTTAAGTGCTTTCCGAGGCACAGGTGTGAATTGGAAATGACATCGTTATCTCAACGTTAAGTCATATATTCCATTGGTATTAACGATTGTAGAATGTCAACTTTGTTAATCTTGTTGTTCATAGAGACCAACAAATTATAGTATATCTATAATTATAAAATGCAGAAATTAAATCCCATAGACTGCGAGAGCCCCGGTACTGCCAACCTAACTCTCCAACGTAGTAAGTATGGACAATTCTTCCCATATTTTTTTAGGATAAGGGTGACAAACGCGCACACAGTCCACCTGATGGTAAGTGGTTGCTGTGGCCCATAGACATCTACATCTATCTTCGCTTGCGAATTAAAATGCAGATGCGTTGTCAGCCGTGATGACTAAGATAGAATGCCTCTTTTCTCATAAAAAGGGTATCTGGTTCTCTACACTCAACATACGAAACACAGCAGCATTAAGCTGCTATTTTACGCTGGTATTCTGTGAGAATGTCAGCCTCCCCGGTCGAGCCGACCCATTCGTGCTACATCTATACTATTAATATTGCTGCAGCATGCCTCTACCACATATATTAGTTGACGCAATCTTGAAATTTTATTGGCTTATTTAGCAGGAGGTCTTTAAAATAACGAAAAGGATATAAGATGTATCGTAGCGTAAGGTGAGAAATGTAAGGTAGATATTTGGCTCCAAATAGATCTCGTCTACGCCAGGCGTAAAATACTCAACATAGTGACAATTCCCTCACTCTCTGAGTGAGATACAATGGCAACCCGTAGTATATCCATTTAAAATGCAGAAACAAAATCTACAAAAAACGAAGGCACCGACCCTGTGCCCTCTGCTACCAACCCAACCATCTAACGTGTCCAGGTGTCCATCACCACCAGCAGTAGACTAAGAATTATACTGTCTCAGATAAAAAAATATGAAATATAAATTTTTTATCTTTAACAGAATTTAATGATAATGTTACGAGCTTGGGGTTTCGAGACAATTAAAAACTGTAAGTGTAAAAAAAAACTGTGAAGTATTCTCTTGTATCGCCAATTCAATACTGCCTTGGTTGTGGTCTATACCGGCCTTATATAGCGCCTCAGATAGTTTCCAGAACCTTCTACTGTAGCGACATCTAGAATGTTCAAGTACATATCGGTCTCGAAATTTCTGGAAGGATCTTGACTCTCCTAGTTCTACTACTCGGCACTAGAGGGCGCTAGTGTAACTAGTGTTGCCATGTACAAGACATTAATAGTGGCGCGCAACAATAATATAATGCCTATAGAAAATATGACTTTAGAAATTAATATTTTCTATACGCTTCCTGCGAGGCCTGTTCACAACTTAATCTCTTTCCTACATTTGCAAAAACTTACCATGATTGAAGAGCAGTATCGTATATACGTAATTGTATCGAACTGATATCGATCGATATAATTCGTAAAACTAGGTGGCTAGCCTATCATTTACGTGATTGTGTAAATGATAGGCTAGCCACCTATAATTTCTTTCACAATTTTCCACCTAAATCCATATTTTTAGCTAAAAATCCGATTAGCTCGCTGCTCTTTGAACTCTGTCTACCTCCTCGGGGATAACAGGCCTGATGCTATGGCGCTATGATATTACTGACTCTGAAAAAGTATGACGTCAGAAAGTCGAGCAGACTTATATGACTACATACATATATCAAGATATAATAGGCGTTAGTTGCATAAATTACCGCGGTATAAGCCTTCTCAGCATCGTCGGTAAATTGTTTGCGAAAGTGCTGATTGAAAGGGTTGTGAATAAAATAGACGAAAAAGTATGGGATGCACGAGCGGGATTTAGAAAGGGAATGGGATGTACAGATCAGGTCTTTCCCTTGCGGTGCATAGCCGAAAAGTGTTTGGCTAAAAACAAGAAGGTCTATTGCGCGTTCGTGGATCTAGAAAAGGCCTATGATAGAGAGGTGAGGAATGAATTGTGGTCAGCACTGTCCGTGAACGGTGTGAGCAGTATCCTCATACGAGCATTGCAATTTCTTTATAGACATAGACATGCATTTATTCAGCAACATACACTCATACAGTTTTGATATAGAAAATAAAATAATACATCAAAACATCAAAGATAAAAGTAAATAACAAAAAACAGTCAAAAAGTATAGGGATTCTAGTGCTTGTGTAAGGATAAACGGGGCATACACTGAATGGTTTAATATCGAAAAAGAAGTTAGACAGGGATGTGGCTGTTTAATCTGTTCATGGACAATTGCTTGACAGATTTAAAAGATAATGAAAGTGGGTTGAGAATGAATGAGTTACTCATCAAATGTTTTCTCTATGCTGATGACCAAGTACTACTTGCGTCTTCGGCCGAGGAGTTGCAGGAGATGGTAACTGCTATGAGTGGAGCTTTTGTTGGAAAGGGAATGATTATGAATGTAAAGAAGACGAAAGTGATGGTGTTTGAAAGAGATGAGGCAGTGACAGGCTGCAATATCGTCATTGGAGATGAACAAATTGAACAGGTGAAGGAGTTTGTGTATCTGGGTTCAAAGTTTACGAGAGATGGAAAGTGTGAGAGTGATATCGAAAGAAGAGTGAATGCAGGAAACATGGTGAATGGAGCTTTGCACTCCTTTATGAGCAGTGGCAAGGTGTCTAACAAGGCTCGTTTGGCTGTGTATGAGGGGGTGTTGGTTCTGACACTCCGAAGCGAAAGTTGGGTATGGCAGAAGAAACATGAAAGCAGTATAAATGCATTTGAGATGAAAGCGTTAAGAAGTATGATAGGAGTTAAACTGAGTGACAGGATAAGAAATAGTGAGATAAGGAAACGTTGTGGTCTGAAAGAAGTTGTAGTGACAAAAATTGAGAAAGGTATGCTGAGATGGTTTGGCCATGTCGAGAGAATGAATGAAGAACGATTGACGAAAAAGGTGTATAAGGCGAGTGTGAATGAAAGTGTTGGAAGGGGTAGACCTAGGCGAACGTTTCTAGATCAAATCAGGGAAGTCTTGAAAAAAGGCCAGGTCAAGAGTACCCTAAACCGAAGAGCATCTATGAAGGGAATAATGAAAGTGGACGAAGCGAAACAAGTATGTAAGGATCGTAACAAGTGGAAAGAAGTGGTCTCTGCCTACCCCTACTAAAAAGAGGCGTGATTATATGTATGTATGTATGTAGTGGTATATGTTTTCAAATTTGTTTTCGTAAATTATGTTAAATTATTGTGTTCCTATAAAATATTTATTTACAAATCCTCGTTAAATTTCATTGTATTGTTTTCAATATAGACTTCATTATTTTATTCACTTTAAGGACCACCACGCTGCAAGATGGCACCCCACGGACTTTCCATCAGCAAATACGCCACTAGATGTTGGCGCCTCTTTAGGAACTAAAAGCGTTACCTCAACCAGGAGTTCATAAACAACATTAGAAACACGATACGCGGAAGAATTTTAATTCCGCGTTCCTCACCTTAAAAATAATATTCGGAAGGAAAGTTTTAAACGCAAAAATAACTTAAGAGCTTTGTTTAACAACGGTCTATTTTCGGAAAGCGTCTTATCTTTGTCTTGAATAAAGAAGTGGACACATTAGTTAGCGGAAGCGGAAGTATTGACAAAAATGTTTTATTAGGTTAAAGCTATTAAAACATTAAACATATGTAAAACCATAGGTCGGTGTAAGTATCATTACTATCTCATATCCTCCCGCGGATGTCGTAAGAGGCGATAGAGGGAAATAAACCAGGAGATAGACAACAGTATCTTCGCGTCTTCAGAATAATAACTAAAAAATAAAATAATTAATAGAATCAGGCGTTACCTTGCGGACATCCATTATATTAAAGTTGGTAAAAGATAAATACAGTCTGAATAAAACTGTTTTTTACGGATTTTATCGTTTTGACGTTTCGAGTGCTTTTCAGCAACCCATGGTCACGGGGGTCCCCCCCGTGACCATGGGTTGCTGAAAAGCACTGTGTACCAATGTGTAGTGTTCGCGTAAATATAAGAAATCATTAGATAAATACAGTCTTTAATTTAGACTTAGCGGTCAGCCGCCGCAGTCTACATCACCTGAGGATGCCTCGTGTAGAGATGAAACACGGGTCATATTATCGACTGTGTTGTGTCTTCCTTAGTGTAGTGGTATTGGAAGTAGTGATGCAGGGATTAGTGGTGACAGGGATAGTGCACGCAATTGAGGAAGAGCGGGAGGTGCTCTTCAAACTAGGTAAGACACATCATTTTATTGCATTAAGCGGATTTAGGCAAAGTAATGTTTACCATCTTTAATAAAAAATAAAATATCGGTTGTCTGTAAAGTTGGTTTACTGACGATAGTTGAACGTGACAACGTCATAAGAAATATTTAATATCGAAAGAATCATTACCTTTATCGCCGCAATTATCGTTGCTATAAACAATTGACACCACATTCGCTCGCACAGTCGCTCGTTCCGCGCTCTCGCTTGCACTTTAAATGGAACGCCTCAGAGCGAGGTAACGCCGCATGAGTCATGTTTTTTCGTTCGTGCAGCGAACTTCATCGATTTATAAGACGTTTTCACGTCAATAAATCTACGGTTACCAACCCGTCCACCATGTGTGACAACTATGGCAATTATCTCCCCTATAAGGAAATCTACAGGAGACGTCTATGTTCACCTACCTATGTGTGCCTGATTTGTTTCTCTCTGCCGCCTCTTACGACACCCACGGGATGATATGGGGTAGTGGATATTCTTACAGCGCCACTACACGGTAAATTTTTTAAATCTACATATAAATAAAATTGAAGTGTCGTTCTGTATATCGAAACAAGTAATTGCCGTTTATTGAACTCGGGGGGTTATTTGCGTGGCATGAAAAGCTGCTATTTTACGCTGGTATTCTGTGAGAGCGTGGTCCTTCCCTGGTCGAGCCAACCCATTCGTGCTATAACTATACTACTAATATAGCTGCAGCATGGCTCTACCACATAAAAATGTCAATGTAATATCAGGAGAACTAGGCTATATTTATCGAAAAAACTTGGTGAAAATGCATAATTTATATAGCAAATGGTCTTAGATGATTATTTTAAGCCTAAATGACGCCACAATAATAGATCTAACCCAAAGTCGGGGAGTATCGCTAGTAAAGAATTGACAAAGGAACGTATTTCTAAGCTTAACTGTTACTGTGTCTATAAGTGTAGATATGTATAAACTAACATGATATTTATATTATATAATAATTTTTGAATAATATGTGTAAATAAGTTAGTTTTTTCTGTTGCGGTTCTACCCATAGCTCTCACCAAAGGTTAGCTGGCAGAGAATGCCTTTTCGGAATTAAGTTCGCCTTTGTACCAATTTTTTTTGTTTGATTACAGTAAAGAATTTTCTATGTATCTATCTATCATCTATCTATCTATTTAAACAGTGGTAGAGCCACGCGGCAGCTTTTGCTGTCGCACGGATGGGCCGGCTCGAGCCGGAGTGGTACCACGACCTCACAGAATACCAGCGTGAAGTAGAGGTTTACCTCTGCGTTTCGCTTGGTGAGTGCAGGTGGCCGGAGGCCCTTTTTACTGGGAATGAGGCATTCCATCTTAGTCCTCACGGGTGAAAACGCATCTGCATTTTGTTTCGCAAACGAGGATAGTTTTGTATCTATGGGCCGCAGCAACCACTTACCATCAGGTTTTTTTTTTATAGGAGAGGGGGCAAACGAGCCTGCGGCTCACCTGATGGTAAGTGACTACCGCCGCCCATGAACAACTGCAACACCAGGGAGGGAATTGCAGATACGTTACCGGCCTTTTAAAAAGGAATACGCTCTTTTCTTGAAGGTCCCTAAGTCGTATCGGTCCGGAAAAATCGCTGATGGTAATCGATTCCACAAGGAAGTCGTGCGAGGAAGAAAACATCTTCTAAATCGCACAGTGGTGGACCGCCAATCATCCAGATGGTGTGGATGGTATCGGGAGTTCTGCCGCGATGTGCGTTCGTGAAATTTGGCGGCTGGGATTAATCCGAACAATTCCTCAGAGCACTCCCCATGGTAGATGCGAAAGAAAACGCAAAGGGATGCAACATCTCTTCGCAGTGCCAATGAATCGAGCCGATCGGAAAGGGCTCGGTCGTCGACGATTCGAGCCGCTCTGCGCTGGATGCGGTCAAGTGGAAGGAGCTGGCACTGGGGAGCCCCTGCCCAGAGATGGGAACAGTATTCCATGTGAGGCCGAACCTACGCCTTGTAAAGTTGCAGACGGTGTGCCGGCATGAAATACTGTCCCGCTCTGCTGAGCACGCCAAGCTTTTTAGAGGCCAATTTGGCCTTCTCTTCCAAGTGACCACGAAACTGCACGTCACTCGATATGTCGACGCCGAGGATTCCGATACTGGCTGAGGCAACTAGGGGAGTGCCTTGAAACTGAGGAGATACGACAAAGGGATTCTTATTAGCGGTAAACGCGCAAACTTGTGTCTTCTGAGGATTAAACTGGACTAGATGTAGTCGCCCCCAGTCCGAGACTTTGTCCAGCAAAGACTCAACTTCAGACACAAGTTTGTTCCGGTACTCGGAGACGTTTTCCCGAGAAATATTAGCACGGCCGGTGTACAAAGCATCACCAGTGCTGTCATCCGCATAGCAATGAATGTTACCAGTTAGCAACATATCATCGATATGCAGAAGAATCAGCGTTGGTGATAGCACACAGCCTTGTGGAACACCAGCATTAATAGGCTTGTAGTCACAACATGCACCGTCTACAATGACCTTGATGCTCCGATCTGCAAGGAAGCTGGTGATCCAATTGCACAATTTCTCGGGAAGCCCATAGGAAGGAAGCTTCGAAAGAAGCGCTATGTGCCAAACCCGATCGAAGGCCTTCGCAATGTCCAGATTAACGGCCAACGCCTCCCCCTTGGACTCTACTGCCTCCGCCCATCTATGGGTCAGGTAGACCAGAAGATCACCAGCTGATCGACCCCGACGAAAACCGTATTGGCGGTCACTAATCAGCTTCTGATCCTCAAGGTACCGGATGAGCTGGCAGTTAATAATGGATTCCATTATTTTGGAGAACAAGGAGGTAATCGCGATAGGCCTAAATATATAAAGGCCGATAGGTGGACTGTGTGCTCGTTTGTCACCCTTATCCTATAAAAAAAAATCTACTGTGATAACTGATGTTACTTTATAACCAATTTATTTAAACCGCCATTATAATATGATCAATTCGCTACTCTATAAACAATGGCGTCACCACAATATTGTGCAACACAACCATGCGTGTTCATTTTGTTATAGCCAGTTCAGGACCACTTTAAATCACTCGGCTCCCACTTGTTACGGGATGCATTAATATTTAATTTTCAATGTCTTCTAACACCGAGATATAATCTTACTATTGAACCAATGTACTAAATATTTATCACCTATAAATTACAACTTTGTTAACTTAGAGCTTATGTTATTATAATTGTTTTGTTTATGTAGTGTACGTTTATTTTAATACAGGTTCCAAACGTTTCATTCACAGGAAACATTCATTTTCTTCCGTTTTTTTCTTTTATTGTATTTTGTATCGTTTTATGTAACGTATCAAACAGACAGGCCAAAGAAAATCGCTGGCTGGATTGTAGTATAGCCACTTAATTTTATAAAAAAGTCATCCTTCACCGTCCTTTGCAATGTTGGCTTGGATAATTCACCGTCTATTGCTATGCTATTACCTTGGACAAATTTGCAATAGACGGTAGTTTTGACGGGGACTTGCCCGCGCGTGAATTGTTGCTCCTGTTTAATCGTTTACGCCCGCCATACACGATCAAGTTTTCCGTCAAATTTGCAGCGCACTTGAAGCGGCGTCCGTTAAACTCGACGGTGTATGGCTAGCTGTGTGCATGACAAGTCTACTTGAAGCAAAAATTGAATTTCGATTCTGCCGACTTGATCAAGCTTGCAGCGTCATGTAAACTTGAACGCGTGTATGAGCATTCAAGTATGCATGACGTTAGTCGGCTTCGGCAAGCGAAGACGCGCGCATGCGGTATAAAGTAGAATACACCGAGGTTTTATACAATGTATTAATATTTTGTTTTAGTTTTGTTAAAAATAAAATTACCTCCACACTAGGGTTTTCTCTTGTATCGTGGAGGCAGTTAACAAACATAAATTGCACAAGAACAAACATCTAGACCCGGAAGAATTATTTGTAGGCCATACAAATACTTGTTCCGTGCGGGATTCAAACCCGCATCCCCAGCGTTGCAACTCATTGCTAAGCCAAAACTTTATTGTTCAATGTGAGGAAGGTTAATATGCAACATCGAGGAAAATTAATATTATAACAACGTAAACGTGTTTGAAACTCAGATTTTTTCTCAGATTTACCTACTACCATTTTAACTGACCTCAAAAAGGAGGAGGTGCTCAATTCGACTGTTTTTTTTTAATGTGTGTTACCTCAGAACTTTTTTCTAGGTGAATCGATTTTGATGATTCTGTTTTATTTGAAAGCTGGTGCTTATAATTTAAACATCCCATATAAATTTGATCAAGATCTAACTAGTAGTTTTGGAATTATCCTTAATAATGCGTATTTGTATTGAAGTCGGTTGTACAAAATTTTTAATCTCATTAGTTGTCTCTCCTCTCTTTTTAAAAAACGTTACCTCCACACTAGGATATTCTTCTATATCGCATAGATATGAGCGCCGCGCCGGCGCGTCGTCGTCGCCGTGAGTTCATGTTGAAGCGTCGCCGCCGCGTGAATTACGCGGCGCGCCGTCGCGACGAGTCGCAACTATTTTTCCCACTCACACGCGCGGCCCGAACGCATTAGTTCGCCTTGTCGCCTTGCCACGCTCCTCACTCACTCAGTCGAGTAAAATATTTCACCGAGTGAACGTGTATTGTTGTGTGGTGTTAACAATGGTAGCAACTTCGACTGTTGCACGTACCACGATCTCACAGAATACCGGCGTAAAGTGTAATAATACACCGGGAAGGGTACCAGCACCCCTGGTATTGGAGAATCCCTTGCTGAGCATCCACGACCAAGCTACTACTCCGAGGAGGGACTTACCACTTCTGGGTGCTCAGGCTGCCCCGCGTATTCTGGGGAGTAGGAGGAAAATTCCTCTCAAGACAATAACTGCTCAGGGCAAGCTGAGCAACAAGGCTTAGGTGACCCCAGCACGTGACTTTCTACAACATCAGGGGACTTCACTAAAACCTAAATGCCGTCCTCTATCATCTCAAGACGGCGAAGCCAGCCTTGCTCTTTCTGACCGAGACGCAGGTGTCCTCTCCGGCTGATACTCCGTATGTCTTCTACCCGGGGTACAAATTGGAACACTCCTTTGTGCCTCAGGCTGTAGTTTGCGTATACATCAGAGAGGATGCCTCGGCAGTCTTGAAGGACCTGTCCATCCTTTGGCTACGCGTAGACAGCGACGACTATCCGCATGTTTATGGGTGCCTCTATAAGTCCCATAGCGGTAATGCCGAAACAGACCGATTGATCGACCACATCCAAATGGCTACAGATTGCTTGCTACAGCAGGCCCCATCCACGGAGATCGTTATCCTCGGTGAGTCTAACGCCCACCACACAGAATCGCTCGGTTCACGTTTAACCGATCATGTTCATGATTTTGCCTTGACATATGGTGTGACACAACTAGTAACTCCGCCTACACGGATTTCAGACGTTGAAGATCATGCACCTTCCCTGTTGGACCTTCTGCTGACCTCTCATTCAGATAGATATTAGGTCTTCGTCCACTCCTCTCTTGGCTCCTCAGACTATTGTCTAGTCCGGAGTGTAATGCCACTCACACTAACATCTCGATTGCATTCTGCAGGCTGGCTAAAAAAGGCGACTACTCAGACCCATCTAGCTATGCCTATCGTTATCCTTGTTCTCCAAAATAATGGAATCCATTATAAACTGCCAGCTCATGTGGTATCTTGAGAATCACCAGCTGATTAGTGATCGCCAATACGGTTTTCGTCGGGGTCGATCAACTGATGATTTTCTTGTCTACCTGACTTATAGATGGGCGGAGGCATAAGAGTCCAAGGAGGATGCATTGGCCGTTAGTTTGGACATTGGTCTTTGGTTGGGTTTGACACAAAGCGCTTCTTTCGAAGCTCCCTTTCTATGGGATTCCCGAGAAATTGTGCAATTGAATCACCAGCTTTCTTGCAGATCAAAGCATCTCCTCAGTTTCAAGGCACTCCCCTTGTTGCCTCAGCCGGTTTCGGAATCTTCGGCGTCAACATATCGAGTGACGTGCAAGTTTCGTGGTCACTTGGAAGAGAAGGCCAAATTGGCCTCTAAAAAGCTTTGCATGCTCAGCAGAGCGGGACAGTATTTCATGCCAGCACACCGCCTGCAACTTTACAAAACGCAGGTTCGGCCTCACATGGAATACTGTTCTCATCACTGGGCTGGAGCTCCCCAGGGTTTTATTAAAAATATAAAGCTGTTTTTGGTAGAAACAATCAGGTTTTCTTTAAGTTTTTTTAAAGAAATCTCTTCCTGATAAAACAATATCTAAGGCCTATGGCCAGCCACGCCACGCCGCCGCGACGCCGCCGCCGCCGCGGAAATTTTCAGGCCACGCCGCCGCCATGGAATTGGCCTTCGGCGCTCATATCTAATATCGCAGGGACAGTTTACATACATAGAACAGACCCAGAATTATTTGTAGGCCATACAAATACGTGTTCCGTCCGGGATTCGAACCCGTGGCCCTTAGCGCTGCAACTCATTACTAAGCCACTGCGCCACGGAGCCGTCATTTGTCTGTTTCACATTTTTTGCTATTTACTATTGAGATATTTTTTTTCGTTTCATTAACCAGTTTTGCACCACACCGAACGATCTTTCCATTTTTGTTTTTTTTTTAATTGCGAACAATAAGCCTAGGATGGCTAACGCATCGTCGTCCGTCACTAGTGACACCATTGTTTCAACTGATGCGGCATCATGCAAACTTGACGGCGAAATTGAACGTGAGTGGTCTATATGGATTTCACTGCAAACTGGACGCCGCTTCAAGCGCGCTGCAAACTTGACGGTAAACTTTATCGTGTATGGCATCCATTAGATAAATGGTTTAAGTGGATTTTGACGCTAATATTTATTTGATTTTTATGGAAATTGGTGCGATTTTGTGTAATAAAAAGTCTACGCATATGAACTAATAGTGGTAACGATGTAACAAGTGCTTTGATATTGATATTGTCGTCATCACCTGTCCGCTAGGTTAAGCTGTCGTCAAAATCTCCCAACACCACCGCATCAGCATATTGTGAAGTTTTGTGAACATGATACAAATCAAATTAGGCTGTATGGTTTTAGACCTTTGCCTGCCTTTATAGGCCAATCATACAAATAACATTGCAATAATCTTCAAAATTACTTACCTATCTGTGGCAGATTACTTATTACAGTATAGAGGGTAGAGGTAAAGAGGACTATCTCATATGGGGACAATCTCATATGGGGACAAGATGAAAAATTGTCCAGTTGTAAGCTGTAAATAACAGATCAAAACCTTCCAGAATAGTGCTAGCGTAGTAAGCGTAGATACAGGTAATACGTAGCTGTGCCTCTACCCTCCATAATTACAGGCACTTGGAGCACTAGTATCTAGCTCAGCGAACAAACGCCCGCCTAACCCTAAACATTACATAGTAAACGAGCAAACTAATTTTCATCTTCGCCAGCACTAATGAAATTGTTGATTGCAATTTGAGTGGTGATTTACCACGAGTTTAGCGGTGAAGACAAACGTCTTTGTTAAAAAACATGCACCTAAAAAATGTTTTCATGTGAAGTTCGCCAATATGAATTAATAGGACTCTTCCCTGCTCCGTAATCTCCCATTCTTTTTTCTTTCTTTCTTGAATAATATTGTTACAACTCTTAGATTATCTACTGTATCCTGGAGACTATTTACTTACATAAATTGCTCATGGACAAAAATCCAGACACGGAACAATTACTATATATAATATAATATAGTAGACCATACAAATGCTTGTTTCATGAAGGGTTCGAAGTCGTAACCCCGCGCAGCCGTATCTAAATTTTTATAGACCCTGCACTATCTGAATTAAAAATGTCCACTAGACCGAATTTCTTCACAGCGGCCAGTCTCAACTAAGTCTAGCTATCTGCTCAGGACGGGATCATAATAAACGAGCGTTTGCGTAAGCACAGGAGCACTCTCTCTTTTCTCACTCTCATAATTTGATGGGACAGCAACCTGATACGAACGGAGAAAGATCAGGCGCACAACCAATGGCCACGTGCATCCGAGTCACGGAGGGTACCGCCGACTTCCTGACTGGGCTGCCACTGAAAACATGTTAATAGAAAAACCCCATAACTGGTTTCGGCCGTTCCCAAGATTCGAACCTAGACCAAAGAGCCAATCTTATTATAGCCTATTACAAAACCTCTACCTATATTATAACCTATATTATATCATCAGTTACTTTTTACTAGGATTTCAGTAAAACCTTTTTTAGAATTTGAATACTGGTCTCTTATAATCTAGAATAAAATCTAAAAAAATGTTTAAAAACAAAAACTATGTTGGTTTAAAGTTGACACGTCGTTAACAGAAATGGAGCTCATGCGTGAACATTTCCGTGCCATAATTTATCACAATTTTCGTCGCGGCTTATCTCAAGATAAATGGCTCAGCGAACATATTTCGATTTATGATGTTGAAGCACCGAGTCAAACGACAATATGCCGCTGGTATACCGAGTTCCGACGCGGCCGTGTGTCGCTCAGCACTGTTTCTTCTGCAGGTCGACCAAGAACAGCGGTCACGCCTGAAAACATCGCAGCTGTGCGAACTATTATATTAGATGACCGTCATGTGACATACGAGAAGATTCGGGCTGTTATCAATCAATCGGAATGACTGCAATTCAGTCGATATTACATAATGAGCTGTGTGTAAGAAAGCTAGTTTCCCGCTGGGTTCCCCACAATTTGTCCGAAGAGCAAAAGGCGGCTCGTGTAGATTGATGCCGGAATACTCTGCAACGCTTCAACGGAGGGAAGTCAAATATAATATCGTTTCAGGTGACGAATCATGGATTTATTCATACGAACTTGAAAGAAAACATCAGTCAGCAGTCTTTTGAAGACTAGGCATTCCGTGTCTATTGAGTTAGATACGTTGATAGCTGAGCCAGGCAGTTATAAAATACTGTTAATTTTTTTACAAATACGTATTCAAATAAATAAAACATTCTCTTCCAAAGCCAAAATTAAAGTAAAGCAGGTATATTTGATACAAGACTGGTCCCTTGAGTTATTTAACCATTCTTTGATGTTACTCCTGAATATTTTAAATTGTTTAGATACTAGATCAAAAGCAACATTGTTTCAAAATTCCACATTAATATCAAATGTTATACTTACAAGTTTAGTACATATTTTGCTTCCTTCTCAGTAAATATTACATAATTATATTATATTAAGTAATTTTCGTTTGCTATTTGCGGTCGTTAAGGATTATGTTAGTGTTGAATCCGATTGACAGGGTGAGAAATTGTGTGATAAAAAAAAAGTGTGGTTTGCAAAATGATGTTGTGACCAGGATTAAGAAACGAATGCTTCGGTGGGTTGGTTGGTCATGTAGAAAGAATGAACGAGAAAAGAGTGACAAAGCAAATTTATCTTGCAGAAGTGATTAGCGAAGTCGCCAAGGGATGCCCTAGACGAAAGTTTATCCAAATTTTTGAGTATCTGCGTAAGTATATATATGTAAGGATGCGAGAGAAATGTGCCAAATTGAAGTTGTTAATCTCTGCCTACCCCTCTGGGTAACATGCGTGAGTGTGTTTTTTTTTCGTTACGTTTGCGTTGACACTGTGTAGTTGCAGTGTAAATATATCCACTACCCCATTACGTCGCGTAGATGTCGTAAGACGTGTCAGAGGGAAATAAGTCAGGAGATAGGGCGCAGGGTTTACCTAATAGTAACTAAAAGTATAAAAAATAAACTGCGGTTGCCAACACGCCTGCCAAGCGTGGCAACTATTTTAAATATCCCCTATGAGTCAAGGTTATGGGAGAGGCCTACATTCAGCTGTGGACTTTTCATAGGCTAGGTAGCAGACAAATAAATTGCTAAATACTAATAAAAAAATTACGTTCATTCATGTGTGAAATATGAATATCGAAAACATTTGCAATCATCAAAACACACGACCTTGAAACAAACTTTAAATAAACATAAAGTCAAATACATGTCATCGTCATCACGAAAGTTCAGGTGTTTGACATCCTGAAAGAACGTTGGGTATTAAAAAAAAAGTTAAAATTAAGCACGATGTAATCTGTTTGAGTCGAGAGTCCAACGTATTCAATTTGTATGGCGTGATCGCGGAGCAGTAAGAATTTCAAATTATTGCAATTCATACAAATGTGAACTTTAATAACTTGACAATAAACTCTGTTTTCCAATCATAAATACTGTTCAAAAGGTCCTAAAATTATCTTAGTTGCAATAGAAATATAACTTTTTAGAATGGGAATTAAGTTCAAAAATGCAAAGCAATAAAAAAAATTCTTCTCCGCGACCGTGTTTTAGTAGTCTTTTTGATTGTCTCGTTCATCTAATGGTCGTAAGCGCGACTATTGATCATCTGGTCTCGGATTCGAATCCCGGGTCGGATTAAAATCAGTGATTAGATTTTCCTCTGAAAGCACGTGAAGCCGTTGGTCCTGCGCTTGAGCTCCGCCGGTCAGTCGGATTACCGTTCCATCGGTCTATCTATAAGAATGCAAGAATAGTAACTGCACCTATGCTTGCATAAGTTAGGTTAACCTGACGGCCTCATTGCTCTGGTGGTCGTAAGCGTCACTACTAATTATGTGGTCATGTATTCGAATTCCAAGTCGGGCCAAAATCTGTTATTGAGGTTTTTCTGTCAAAAACCTCTCAGTAGCAGTTTGCGGTGTTTCACCCCCGTGACTCGGAAAGCACGTGAAGCTGTTGATCCAGCGCCTGATCTCTCCTCCGGCCGTGTCCGATGAGAGACCTATCAGGCTATGAGAGTAAAGAAATAGTGAGCGTACATGACGCACACACTTGTACACCATATTTTTTTTAAAAACGTTACCCCACTCTAGGGCTTTCTCCTATATCGTGGAGACAGTTTACAAACACAAATTGCACAAGGACAAACATCCAGACCCGGAACAATTATTTGTAGGCCATACAAATACTTATTCCGTGCGGGATTTGAACCCGCGGCCCACAGCGCAGCAACCCATTGCTAAGCCACTTCGCCACGGAGCCGTCATGCGCAGATTGTTTGTCTCCGTTGAGATTGGCCGCCGTGACAACAATTCTGTTTGCTGGACATTAGTATTATTAGTAATATTTGCGATAATAAAAGTAATCATAATTCATGCAATTGTAACTGTGATTGCAGCAACCAGACGAGCTGGCCAAGTCCGTGAAGCTGACGTCGCGCGAGCGTCGCTTCATCAAGTTCGCCAGCGTGGAGTACGGCGGGCAGCTCTACATGACGCCACAAGACTTCCTCGAATCGGTCGTGGAACAGGAGCCGAGACGTGAGTCGCTTTAAAAAATTATGATACCTGAAAAAATTTAAAAAATAAGATCATTGATGCTATGTTAATTATAAGCTCAATTATTTTAATATAAGCATAATAATTTAATATAATTTTAATATACATAGCTTATAAGCTCTAACATTCCAATTAAGCTGTAAATGCTTTTTGCTTTTTCAAGAAGTCGCTGACGATAGACAGTCCCAGTAGGTATTTCAAATTCGGCCTAAAAACATTTACACGAAATACATTTTAACAAAAATAAACTAAAGTAGGTAGGCACTGATGAAAAATTCCATCCATTTTATAGTCTAGGACTTCTGAGAATTTGCTTCCCCAGTGGTTTTAACAATTTGGTTTATTTAGTAAGAAAATTCCCAGTAATCTTACTTGTAAGACTATTTGGTAAGACCATTGGAAATGCACCACACCATGAAGTTTTCCAAAAACGAAATTTATCAATAGTCTTAACAATAATACTACTGGAAATACATCGTTGACAATAGTAGTCGAATGGCGGATTCGAGCCCACGAGCTTTTACTTTTGAAGTACCATAAGCCACTGTCGCTTATAAACTTGCGTAATACATAAACAAAACATAAATTAAATCAATTTTATTTAGAACGTCATAAACAGAAACCTGGTAATTCAGAAGATAAGTTTTGCCAAATATTTCATTACGTATGTACGTAAATAAATAAAAAAAAGTGAGGGTAGAATTTTAAAGCCCCATTCATTCGAGCAATGTAAAGTATAGATAGCAGCGAGTCGTGAGCACCAAGTGACAGTATTTGCGTGGTAGAGCCATGCTGCAGCTATATTAGTAGTATAGTTGTACCAAGAATGAGTCTGCTCGAGCGGAGAAGGACCAGGCTCTCACAGAATATCAGCGTAAAATAGCATATCAATGCTGCTGTTTTCCGTGTGGTGAGCGTAGAGAACCGGTGACCCTTTTTGCTGGAAACGAGGTGTTCCATCTAAATCCTCAGGCGTGGCACCGCATCTGCATTTTGATTCTTAAGCGAGGATAGAAGTAAGTCGAGCACATTTACCTCTTTATCATCCTTATTCTATAAAAAATATGTACATTTTCCAGCTCATAGAAAGCAGGCGAATGACACGTGAATATCAATGCCTTTAACATTATTAATGTTACGGCCCTCAGTTGCCCCGACAGAAGTCGACTGTACTAGGGCCCATCAGTAGCACACTCGACGGGCAACCAGAGGGTTCGGGCCCAAATGGCCTATGGATAATTATTATGTAATGGCTGGATAAGCAAACACAAACTTACCGCGTTCCGGAGGTAGGGTCGACCGCAAGGTACCGTCAAGGGCAAGTAGGTGGTATGTACGTGGTGTGAGATAGGTGTGTAAATGTAACCTGACATCACCGATGTAATCGGCCAGCGCCTGCGCTGCCCTGCTCCACAATGTGCAATCACTCCAGTGGGGGTTCACGGTTATCTGAACTCAAGTCTAACGTCACTTAGCACAAAATTATAATCGAAGAGGAACGCGGTCTCCTCACGGGTCTCAAAATTTTAACGTTCCACCCGACAAAGCAAAATTCCTTCATACTATATTAAAATGCCACACAAGCAACTCGTCGACGCAAATTAACGGCAATCGAAGTAAATTTAATCACTCAAAACTCAAAGAAGCCTCGTTGTCACGTAAACGCACGATATAAGACAACACAATCAGAGGCGGTCTTAACGCGACCTAACGTTCCGAGCGTAAATTCCAGACGACTAACTGACACGGCCGTCGCGGACAATTCATTGTTCCAGACTATTCGTGAGGGCGCGGCCGCCGCGTGCAAAACGAGTCCAGTCGGCCCAAGCCGTCAAACCAGTTTTGAATGGAAGTTTTAAATGTTTAAGATTAGGCCTAAACAAACCCTCGTCCCAGACATAAGGACTTATGTCCGCGAGTAAATTGGCAAACGGGATAGGGTCGCGACGGCACGTTGCAAGACCGAATCTCCAACCAAAACCTCGGCCACCCTAGACACCCCATCTGATCCATACGACAACTTAACAATACGCCCACGGCGCCAATACAAAGGCAAAGCGTTGGGTTCTTTAACTAACACGAGGTCTCCAACCCGAGGAGGATCCGTCTTGTCAGACCACTTAACGCGCTGCTGCAAAAGATGTAGGTACTCCAGAGACCATCGGTGCCAAAAACTCTGAGTCATCTGTTGCAGCAGGTCAAATCTGCTCAACCGCGAAGAGTTTATTTCCCTGAAGGGGTACTTGGGCAAGGCGTTAAGTGGCTGGCCAATCAGGAAGTGGCCCGGGGTTAGAACCTCCAAATCATTCGGATCGGACGAGAGGGGACAGAGGGGCCGAGAGTTGAGTACCGCCTCAATTTTACAGAATACAGTGGCAAGCTCCTCAAATGTCAAAATAGTTTCACCAATAACGCGACGGAGATGCGTTTTTGCAACTTTAACCACCGCCTCAAAAATACCGCCCCAGTGTGGGCAAGCTGGAGGGTCGAATTTCCACTGGATGCCCTTCTTGGACATCGCTGTACCTAAATAAGTCCTGTTGCTGGACAGAAATTCGACGACCTCTTTCAAATATCTATCCGTGCCTTTATAATTCGTTCCGCAATCAGACCGGATCAGGTCCGGCAAACCGCGGCGCGATACGAAGCGTCCCAGCGTGGCCACAAGGCTTCAGTGCTGAGGGCACTTACAAGTAAGTAAGTACTAAGTGAACGGCCTCAGTGGAGAAGCACACGAAAACGCACAGATAGGCCTTATGTGAACGCGCGTTACGAAGGTTTGTGGACTTGACGAGGAAGGGGTCAGCAAAGTCGTTCCGACTCCAGCGAATGGTCGGATGGCCCTGACGCGGTCAGGTGGTAAGTCACCCATCATAGGCTGCGATATGGTGGCCTTCAGTTTATAACAAGGTATGCACCTAAAGAAGACGCTCCGAATGGTGCGTCGGCCAGCCAAAATCCAAAACTCCCGCTGCAAAATAGCCGAAAGAGCGTTACACCCAGCGTGGGCATTCTCAACATGATGGTGAGTTACCAGCAACCGAACAAAGACACCGTCCTTGGGGAGCAGTAACGGGTGTCGAGCCCTGTACGGCAGTTGAGAATTTTTCAAACATTCGTCAACGCGCACCATCCCAGCGTCGTCCAGGAAGAGGTTCAGACGGGCCAGAGCGCCCTTGACCACGGAGCCCCGCTTCAAGGTTTCAATCACGAGCTCAAAATGCTCCGCTTGGACCATACGGGTCTAATGCATCAAAGCTTCGCGACGCTCGCTAAGGGACAAAACGGAGTCAGAGATTCGGTTGGACGGGTCTCTCGAATTGCGGAAAAATCGACGCAACCAAGCAGTCACTCCTAAGCGCTTATCAAGAGAGCTGTACCGTTCCAGCAGGGAGAAATCCCGAGTGGGCTTATCCTTGCCTCCCATGCCGTTCCAACCCAACCCGGATATCCAGAGCTTTTGAAGAAAGCATTTAGCCAAAAAAATGACCGGAGTGATCCATCCATTAGGATCGAAGGTGCGGGCTACTGTAGACAGCACGGAGCGCTTGGTCCATGCTTTAGGAGGGGGATCGAGTTTGACTCGAAACGTGAAAGTATCCTGAACAGGCTGCTATTGAATGCCCAGCACAGTCAACAAATTAGGATTTTCAGGGTGCTCGAATAGATGAGGGTCTTGTTGATCCTCTCCTGGGAGGTCCTTCAAAATATGAGGGGAGTTCGACAACCATTTGCGCATCTCATAACCTCCGGACTTCAAGATGGCAATCAATTCGTCTCGCAATACAAGAGTCTCCTCGACGGTGGAGGCGCCCGTGCACATGTCGTCCATGTAGACCGAAATCTCCAAAATAGAAGCCCCCCGAGCGTATTTTAGACGCCCTCTCTCAGCGAGTTCAAGGAGGGTGCGCAAGGCGATATATGGGCTGGACCGGAGTCCATAGGTGGTGGTGTTCTACTCAAACACCTGTATCGGATCGCTGGGTTTCTCGCGCCACAATATCAACTGATATCGACGGTCATCACGATGGACCACTGATTGTCGAAACATCATCCGAATGTCGGCTACAAAAACCACTTGGTGCCGACGGAAGTGGGTCAAAGTGTCGGATATGTCCTTGATCAATTTAGAACCAGAGTGGAGACACTGGTTCAGGGACACACCATTTGACGAGGAGGCGGCGCCGTCAAAAACTACCCGAATCTTACTCCCAGGGGTCCTCAAGACCGCATGGTGAGGGAGGAAGTAGTGCTCCTGTGACCGCCAGTCGAAGTTGGACGGTGACATGTGACCCAGCTCTTGATACTCGCGCATAAACTCGACATGTTTGTCGCGAAAAGCTGGGTCACGCCGCATACGGTGCTCCATGGAAAGCAACCTTTTTTCGGCCAGGGTACGAGACTGGCCCAAAGGGGGCCGTGAGTCAAGAAAGGGTACGCGAGTGACAAAACGACCGTCGACACGACGGCCGGTATTGTTCTGGTAGAACAACTCGTACTCACGATCCAGAGGGTTGACTCGAGCCGCGTGTGGTGGCTCCTCAATTTCCCAGAACCGCTGGACGACGTCCGAAAGGGGCACGCCCACAACAGAGAGCGGGTCGGCCGTCTGAGGAGGTGGAGACCACAGAACCAGTCCAAAGAAGCTGTGCCCAAATACAATGGACATGGCTGACAAGCCATCGGGCTGTAGGGCTCGTATCTCGCCTAACAAGATAAAACCCAGCGCGTCGGCCCCCAGCAACAAATCTATAGGCCCAGGTTGGGACCACTGAGGGTCTGCCGGTCTCAAACCCGACGCACAACGAACCGCGCTGTCATTTATACGGACGTTAGGGAGAAAACCTACAATGTCATCGAGGACATTTACTTTGACTAGAATGTGAAGGTGTTCGCTGGCAGGGCCAAACACCAACTCCGCTTGTCCCCTAGGAGCAGGAGGCTCGGCATCTCCGATACCTACCATTGGACGTGATTCAGAGCTCCAGGGGAGCCCTAGTCTTCCCACCAACCAAGTGGAGGCCACACAGCGTTGTGAACCCGAATCCAATAGAGCGCGAACCGTTAAACAGTCGCCACTCGGGTTGTACGCCTTCACTGAGGCCGTCGGCAGTAGAACAGTTTGATAAGTGGACTATTGACGGCTCAAAGGATCAGTGGAGGCGGCCGTGGTGGGAGCGCTAGGGCGGCAGCTACCTAGCTGGAGCTGCCTCCATCGGACCGGCACTCGAGCCGGAGGTCCCGAAAGCGGCATTTCGGCGGCATCTCAATGACCCGTGGTTGGAATTCACCAAATGGGCCGACCTGGGGAGCTTCGGGGAACCTCGGCCTTGAGGCCCGGGACAGATTCGAGGTCGCAGGAACCCCGTAGTACCGGTACCGACCAAAGGGGGGAGGGTGGTACTCCAGTCGCGGCCCCACAGCTAACGGGGGTGAGAAGGGTCTAGCTGACCGCTGAGTGGCCGTGAAGTTCCAAACACGCTGAGGGGGGGGGGGCGACGCCCCCTCTCCTGGGGGAATGACCCCCGACTCGTCGGGGGAGGGCCCCCATCAAAACCAGGAGCACGGTAGCCGGCAGGCGAGCGCCGAGCGTCGCCCGACAGAGGGCGTGGCTGAGCGTCCCCGCCCATGGGAGTTAAGGGCCCGGCAGAGCCCCGAGAGGAAGCACCGTTCGCACCCAGGCACAAAACGGCATGGTGGATGCCCTGGCAATGCGGACAGGGCCGCTGGTGCGGGCAGTCTCGTTTCCAAGCACGAGTAGCACCAGCGGCGCTCCTTGGCGAGGGTTCGCCTCGCTGGGACCGGCTTACCCAATAACTTCGGGCACAACGTCGCCCGGTGATCGGATGTTCGACAATAGGAGCAGGGGGCGCCTCCCTGGTCGCTAGGCCACTATAAGATGGTAGGTGGCGGCGCCCTCCCGCGGGAGCTCCGCTCGGCCTTAGGAAGGTTGGCGACGACTTGCCCGGCGGATTCCGCTTCTCCCTGGGCATGGCTCGGTTGGCAACACGTAGGTCGTCGACGGTGCCCGCTGCGTTCTCAATTTGCCGGCACTGCTCCTCCAAGAACCGCAGCAGGTCCCTGAAGGGCAGAATATAGGAGGCGCCGTCCCCGCCGTACCTCTCCTCAAAATGCATCCGAAGATCGAGAGGCAGGCGGAACAGCACGATGTGGAGCAACAAGAAGGACCATTCGTCCACCGGTAAATCCAGCCGCCTCAACGAATTACTGGCCACCACGACTGGATTTACGATGTTCGGACGTAGTCTGGCCCGGTCCCTAAGAAGCGGGAGGTTTAGAAGCTGCCTAACGTATTCGTCCGCAATTCGCCGGACGTTGGCGTACCTTCCGGCGAGGAGGTCCCGGGCAGTCTGGTAGGCGTCGTCCGACAATTTCAAATGGCCGACGACGCCCAGGGCCTCCCTCTCCAGTGAGGCCATGAGGTACGCCATCTTCTAGCTTGGTGTCAAGTCCCTCCGGGCGTCCACTAGGCTATCAAAAAGACCAACAAAGGTCAGCCAGTCGGAGAGGACCCTGGAGAACCTTGGCAGCTCGAGAGTTGGGAGTTGTCCCAACAGCTCCGGCTAAGTAGGCCGGTTCCGAGGGGACTCGGGCAGGCCACTCAGCCGCGCTTCACGCGTTTCATTAGCATACTTGGCCCCCGCCTCGATCAAGTCGTCCGTGAGCGGAAAGAATTGCTCGTAGTCCGCGAGGCAGGAGTCTAGGACTCCCTGTTCCGCATCCGAGGCCACGAGCTCAGTGTAAGCCTCCTCTACTACGGCCCTTCGGGCCGCGACCTGCTCGACCCGCTTCTCTAAACTATAGACCCGATCGGGTCGCCCTATCAAAGTATGGGCATTCGTGGCCCAGCGCAGCTCCGCCTGCAGGCGAAGCGCCGGTGGCTTGTGAGATGACATCACTACTAAATACAAATTACTATTAAATTAAATTAAATACAAATTTTTATGTAAATGTAATAAAATGAAAATTAATTACACGGCAAGTACACACTACAGTCGATCAGCAAATATGCCTCGCTCAGGCGACCAACCCTTCGGCAATTTAATCTACCTACCCGAAATACCTGACGCCGTAGATACCTAACCCTAAATTACACTCCTGCTTGCGTAGCCTAACGGGCGTGGTTCTAACCACCGATACGCTAACAAACAAAAAAAACAAAAAAAAAAAACAAAAAAGAATATTTTTTTTTTATAATACGGCCGGGGGTGATTGGAGAAACAATCAACCACGCTCTGCTACCAGAAAATGTTACGGCCCTCAGTTGCCCCGACAGAAGTCGACTGTACTAGGGCCCATCAGTAGCACACTCGACGGGCAACCAGAGCGTTTGGGCCCAAATGGCCTATGGATAATTATTATGTAATGGCTGGATAAGCAAACACAAACTTACCGAGTTCCGGAGGTAGGGTCGACCACAAGGTACCGTCAAGCGTATTTTGCGTATTTTGCGTGTGGGCAGGAATAATGTGATTATTCGAGCCATGAGATCTCCCCGAAGAAGCTTAGCAGTCCCTTGATGTTGCATGCAACTTCGGGCAGTGATCCCGGCTAATCGGCCGATGTAATCGGCCAGCAAACCCACATGCGCTGCCCTGCTCCACAATGTGCAATCACTCAAGTCTAACGTCACTTAGCACAAAACTATAATCGAAGAGGAACGCGATCTCCTCACGGGTCACAAAGTTTTAGCGTATCACCCTGGAGTTCACGACAGTAGTTAAACGGCGAATTCGCGTCCACGCCTTTGCGCGGTCTGCATCCCACCACTAGACAACTGTCGTTTAAATATAAAAATAATTATATTACCTTTTATTCTTAAACAGCTCGACTTAAGAGACGCGTCCTGACTACGAAAGAGATCGAGTACCTTCGCGACCACACGCCGCCGCTCAAAAAGGGTTCCTCACAAATGTTCCGCAGCATGAGAGACAGGGGTAAGATTCGCTTATTCATCATTCAGTCATAAAGACTACCAGTACACTATTTGACACAGGCCTCCCCCATGGAGTATCTCGAAGTGGGCATTTGGCCATGATTGCCTTTTTTTTATAGGATAAGGGTGACAAACGAGCACAAAGTTCACATGATGGTAAGTGCCTATATACATTTATCCTCATTTGCGAATCAAAATGCAGATGCGTTGTCGCCCATGAGGACTAAGATGGAATGCCTCTTTTCCAGTAAAAAGGGTCTCCGGTTCTCTACACTCACCATACGAAACACAGCAGTGTTAAGCTGTTATTTTACGCTGGTATTCTGTGAGAGCGTGGACCTTCCTCGGTCGAGCCGACCCATTTGTGCTACAGATAAATAAAAGTAATTGGAATATATAAAACTGTTAAAATACTTTTAAATAGTCGGCTCCATGGCGCAGTGGCTTAGCAATAAGTTGCTGCGCTGGGGGCTGCGGGTTCGAATCCCGCACGGAACAAGTATTTGTATGATCCACAAATAATTGTTCCGGGTCTGGATGTTTGTCCTTGTGCAATTTGTGTTTGTAAGCTCTCTCCACGACACAGGAGAAAATCCTAGTGTGGGGGTAACGTTTTTTTTTAAACATAAAGACAAGAAAAGAACCAAAAAGACAAAAAGGACAGTCACTATTATCTTATCTTGTGATGTATAGGGCATAAGAGAATCCACTACACCATATCATTTCATGGTTATCGTTACAGGCGACAGAGGGAATCGACATAGAAAATGGACAGAAGCATCTTCCTGATAGCATTTGTGTTGCTATCAGGAAGATGCTGCTGCCTGATAATAAAAAAAACTGCGGTCGCCCACCCGTCTTCCTAGCGAGGCATACGTGCCTTTTCATACGTGGTAAAGCCATGCTGCAGCTATATTAGTAGTATAGTTGTAGCACGACTGGGTCGGCTCGACCGGGGAAGGACCACGCTCTCACAGAATACCAGCGTAAAATAGCAGCTTAACGCTGCCGTGTTTCTTATGGTGAGTGTAGAGAACCGGAGACTATTTTTACTGGAAACGAGGCATTCCATCCTAGTCCTCACGGGTGACAACGCATCTGCATTTTGATTCTTTATTGAGGATAAATGTAGATGTCTATGGGCCACAGCAAACACTTACCATCAGGTGGACTGTGTGCTCGCTTGTCACCCTATTCTATAAAAAAGGCGACGTATTTTTATCATTCGGAGAGCAAAGAGCGAGAGAGCAGAGAACGAAACAGCAAGCAAACACATGTTCAATGTTTGCCTGCCTCTCTGGCTTAGTGGTTACGACTGCCGATCATGTGGTCCCGGGTTCAAATCTCGGGTCAGGCCAAAATCCGTTATTGAGTTGCTTGGATCAGGAAATTAGCAATATGAATGATCTGTGCCTAATATCTGACTGATTGCTTCGGATTGCCGTCCCATCGGATTATGACAGTGAGGTAACAGAGTGCACTTGTGCTTGCGCATATACTTGGGCTCAATATTCCTGTCCTGCACAGATAGCTAGTCTCCGTTGTTAGTGGCCGCCGTGACCAAAATTCGATCTGAAAGACATTATTATAATAGGCAATCGTTTTTTTAAGCCCAAGATATTTGAGGTATTTTTTTATTTCAGGTATCATCTCATACACGGAGTATTTGTTCCTGTTATCAATACTAACAAGTAAGTTATATATCTGTCTTATAATTTACATAAAAATATTACGTATTTAAGACTAAAGTGTCCTCTTGATAACTTAATTTGCTTAGCTACGTCAGAATGAACGGTACTGCGGAGGTTTCATACTAGCATCTGGCAACGCCCTAACACATGCACAGGATTCACCTACAGTAGCAGACACAGAAAATAACGCGATATTTAGTACTGCCGACGCAAGCATCGCGTTATTTTTACTCTGCTACTATAGATGAAGACCACGCTTGTGTGCGTGCTTCTGAAACACTTGTGTGAAGCTACTATATTCTCGTCTTTCGTGACTACATTCATCTAGTTTTTTCGGCTTGAACAAAGGCTTTTACAACAGCTTATTAAAGATGCTGAAACCATACTTAACTTATTGTAAAAACACGCACTCACGTACACATATGTGTCTAAAATCATTCGGAATCAAAGACAGGTAGTTTTAGGTGAGTATGTGTGGATCCAGCAGAGAATTTACGGGCTAATTGAAATAAAGAAGAAATATGTGTGCGTGGGTGCATGACAAGAAGTTGAGCATGGTTCTGGCCTCACTTGAAGCTTACGTAGTGTTCCGTCTGTCTTTATTTGTTGGTCTGATTAATATTCCTTTAAATTTATTTTCAGAGCCGGCGTCAGGGTTCCAAATAGCGTTTAACATGTTCGACACGGACGGCAACCAAAGAGTAGATAAGAACGAATTTCTAGTCGTAAGTAGGCAGAATCTTTATTTCTAAAACGATTTTCAGAAATATACATACCCATAGGTAAGGTTTTAGAGCTACGATTTGTAGAGTTTAAAACCAAAAATATGACATTTTATTAATCAGTCGCAATATTGAATAAAACTAGTTTGTCATATTTACTTGTAATTTCGCACCTCATTTTAATTTTTAAGTGGACTCCAGGAGCTAAACGCAAGTTTTATAGTGCCTTAAAATATATGATCCACTGCATAAACAAAATCAGAAAAATGTATGTTATTTTTCAGAATATATGCTAGTTAGATAGTGTGTTGAAAACATGATACTACTAATTTGATACGATAGAAAAAAATCACAAAGATACCTCTACAAATTTCTTTTCGCGATTAAAAACCATACTAATATACATGCAAGTATTCTGATTTTTTATCAAATTATTCTACAAGCAACATATTACGTAATAGTGTTTTAATTTTTGGTCCAATCAATAGTTTTTTTTAATCACATATTATTATTTCTGAACATAATACGTACGCATATGTGCGTAAAAGCCTGTGTACCGACAATGCCGGCCGAGGCCTGATGCTATACAGAAATTGTGTAAATGTGTGCGTGCGTCATTTAAGGTCACTCAGCTCTTGTAGTCCTCTTAATTACCTGTTTCGGGGTGCTTTATAAAACCCATGGTCATGGGCGAACATTCCAACATTAGTTTTATTCAATGTCTAGAATTTGCCATTCGCAATAAAAATTAAAGGAATTTGCGCCAATAAAAGCTCTTCACGCCTTTATCTATTACTATTATGTTGGCACTACACAATCGTCCAACCTCTCTTAATTTTACTCGAATGAACTCGTTCTAATCATTACTAACAGTGCCACCCTATAGACGAAAATTAAGAAAAAAAAATTAAAAAGAAAAAAACAATGAAAACGAACACGTCATGCGAATGAGCCATCCCCATTTTCTGAGTACACCCGACGGTCGGCGGTCCAATACGGGTTGATCACCCATTTACATACCGGTGCTGTATTGTTCCTTGGAGGATTTGACGATCTGTGTAGAGCCGGCATTAGTACTGCTGTTGAATAAATTAACCATTATTTTCCTATATGCTTAAATTCTTTTTTTTTTAAATGCATAGGACTAAAACAAAATGCTAAGAACAAATTATAGTACGTGAGGGTAATATGGTCACTTTCTTATAAATTAAAAACTACAGTCTTATTTACGTAGATGGCTGTGTGATATGATAGCTCTTCATCAGTCAATCAAATAATAGAGGGTCAAAAGGGTGCTGCTTTATCGACGCCATTTTGACAGTTGACATTATAGTAATATAGGTCCAGATACCGTGTACGCGCGCATAAAACGCTTCCATTTCAAAGGCGCCAATACTGGTGTATTCGTTCGATTGTTCCGCCATTACCACAGAGTACTTTGAATAATCAGAAAGCCATTACGCCAGCGACGTTCACTGTGAACGCACTGTCACGCACCGCTGTTTTTAATTTCGCAAAATGACTGTTTGTGCTGTGAAATCATGTAAAAATTACTCTTGGAAAAGAGATAAGGATAAGAACATCTCTTTTCATAAGTAACTATACAATTTTATGGTGTATTTCTTTGTAAAATAATACGAAAACTAAATTTTAATAAAGTTATAATACTGCACAATAATATTCGAGTGTCGCCTAGTCTATGAAATGTTTTTACTGTTTTTTAATGTCATGACCAACCGGAAAGGTTATCTGTATAGGGGTTTTAAACGGTCCAATTTTACAGATTTTACCCAACCTATAGAGTTAAACGGTTTTAAGGCTTACGGTTGAACTATATCTGGCAGCACGGAATCGCATTTTCCTGTGCTTCTATCCTTTTCGGTCACTCAGAACCGTTATTTACTAGAGTGAGAAAGAGGGCGCGAGTGTTAGTTCCACCCTCAAAAATCCGATTGTGAACCGGTTTCAAAAGTTATCTATCATTCTTGACAATCCATAACATACTAATATAATATTATAAATGTGAAAGTGTGATTTTTTGTTTTTGTCCTTCCTTCACGCAGCAACGAAACGGAGCAATTTAAAAAATTAAACATTTGCTATCTCTTGGCCGAAGTTTACGCTTAACCAAACTTATTTTTTTTTCGTCATTGTACTTAGGATTGAAAAATAATTAATGTCTTCATAAAAAGCGGCAATATTTTGTGTTCTACAGTACAAAATTGTAGTACCCTGTATACAACGTGTCCCAAAATTCAACGATAAGCCAACACCGGAGGATAGACCTGCCCCGGACTAATCGGGGAAAAAAAGAAAAAAATATATATCCCAATTATATTTTAAGTTATATAAAAAAAATAAAATTCTTCAGAAATTGAGACCGTTTATGATATTTTTCACTACCATGACCACAATTTTTTAAATATTTTTTTCTTTTTTTTTATAGGCAACCTGAATAGTACTGCTATCTACCACAATTCTAAAAACTCCAGAATAACTCTTGTTTTATCACGAAAATTAATGAAACTTATTTTATTCCCTAAATTTTTTGAAGACTTTTACTTTTAACCAAATTTAACTTATCGTGGTGTAAAAAAAAAGTATGAACACTAGTATGGCAAGTTTCTTTTAAAAATTGACGCAACTAACCAACATTCCAAAATGGTATAATACTCTAGGAAAACAAGTTATAAAAAAATATGGGCCTATTATTTCTAAACAGGGGCGAAATTCCTTAAATTGTAATTGTCAGTAATCACTTTTACTACATGCCCAAAATGGGTTCCTGTTACAATTTCTAGGAATTCGAATGGGGCATTAATACCTTAGATGTTAGAGAGAGATAGAAAGATAGAGATGTTTACGTTAAAAAGAGACAACAACAGGGCAGGTAGAGAAGCTGTTATTATTCTCAGCAAGTCGGTTCAGTACGCTCTGCTCCTTTGTTTACTGCGCACCGTTCCCAATTCAACTTACGTGGCCCTCGTACATACTATCGACTTTTGGCTTGGCTTTTTGGACTGGAATCGACCTGCAAACTTAACTGACCTGGCATTATTTGGACTGGAAGTGATCTGCAAACTGAACTGACCTGGCATTATCTTGGACTACGATTGTGTGTTTTGTGATTTAGAGTTCTGGCGCATTTTGGACTGTTTGGCGTTTAACATGCCGCAACCGTACACACCACAGGAATACGCTAATATGCATTTAATCTATGGAGAATGCCGATGTAATGCTAACGCTGCTAGCAGACTGTATCGAGAAAGATACCCAAATGCTCAAAAATATCCTGATTATCGAGTGTTTATTAATGTGCATCAAACGTTTTCGGAGGGTCGTATGCCATCCAATAGGAGAAGCGCTGGAAGACCTAGATTGGATCGTGATGAAGAAGTTCTCAATGAGATAGAAAATGACTTGACTACTTCGGTACGTGCCATAGAAGAAGCTACAGGAATCCCGAAAAGTTCTGCACATCGAATATTAAAACGTCACAAGCTTCATCCATATCACTACATGCGTGTGCAGACGTTATTACCACGGGACTATCCGCTACGGGTCACATTTTGGTTTATTCAGGTTGCCTATAAAAAAAAAAGAAAAAATATTTAAAAAATTGTGGTCATGGTAGTGAAAAATATCATAAACGGTCTCAATTTCTGAAGAATTTCATTTTTTTTATATAACTTAAAATATAATTGGGATATATTTTTTTTCTTTTTTTCCCCGATTAGTCCGGGGCAGGTCTATCCTCCGGTGTTGGCTTATCGTTGAATTTTGGGACACGTTGTATATTTAATAATAATAGATTATAAATATATGTTACGTACATAAATATCTACTGTGCTTTTTATTTATTTTTAACTGTTACATTAATTATAGGTTTTATTGCGGATCTTCAATATTTTAGTGCGATGTTCGTACCTACATAAAACACACATAAACAACTATATCCCCATACACACACGCACACAAATGCACACGCCTCGCATACACATTTTCTGCCGACTTCCAAAAAGGAGACGGTACTCAATTCGGGTGTATGTTTTTTCTTTTTTTTTATGTGTGTTACCTCATAACTTTGTACTGGGCGAACCGATTTCGACGATTTTTTTTATATGAAAGCTGATAGTTCTCGTGTGGTTCCATATGAATTTGATCAAGGTCAGACCAATGGTTATTGAGTTATTCTTAAATAACCTATATTGAAGTCGCTTATATTGAAGTCGGCTGTACAAAATTTTTAATTTTAAATTATATTATATACTCGTAGAATCAATAGGTGCGTCAATATGAATGAAATATAAAATCTCCCACATTTTTAGGTAATCGATTCGCACTGTTATTACCGAAGTCCCGCACATTAATGCAGCCATGGTACGTAAGATATGCGCGTCACGTGGTACTCACGCACACATGAATCAAAGACTGGCGTCACTACTCACTATGAACGGTGCGGTGTGTTAGCAATACGGTATCTGGACCTATATAAAACATTTTTGTAGTAAATATTAGTCGTAGTAATATTAGTAGTAGTAATATTTTAGTCGATTTTAGTATTGTGCACAGATAATTTTATAAGTTGATTTTTCGAAGTGTTCCTATGCAAAGCAAATTATATTTTTTTTCTATAATATTTTAATTATAGTATACCAATGTCTCTGTCGTCCCCTTAGTTTTGTTTTTATAGGGCGACAATGCTTAAGGTGACCATATTACTCTCACGTACATTGGTAGTGGTAATCTACAGAAACGGTGCACTAGTTCCTTTAAAAAAAAAGCTACGCGCTAAGTACAATTTAACTCGTAGTTGTTTAGAAACAAGCAAAATCTTATATTATGATCTAGTAATTCCTTAGTGATGGCACTAAGCGACGTGCAATGATTAATATAAAATAATGCTCTAATAAATCTATATCTAAACATAAAATAAATCGTAAACAGATATTTTTCTATTTTTCTATATACACACGCCAATCACCATAATGACACAGACCAATTTGGATGTGGTTTTCAGTGATATATATAGTTATATTTGCTTAAGCTTATATTTAGTTTTGTTTCATAAACATTTAAAAAAAATTATACCAGTTTTGAAAGATGACCTTATCACAAAAATTGATAAGGGCGTGCTTCGATGGTTTGGGCACGTTGAGCGAATAAGTGAAGACCGAATGGTGAAGAAAATATATAGCGCGAAAGTTAATATTAAAAGGTGTCGAGGTAGACCGAGACTAACTTTCGAAGACCATGTGAGCAAATTGCTCGAAGAGGGGAGGGTCAAGAGTACTCGGATACCTAGACGTGCATGTATGAAGAAGATAATTAATCTGAAAGAAGCGAAAGAGGTATGTAAGGATCATGACACTTGGCGATCTGTTCTCTCTGGCTACCCCGTCAGGGATTGTGCGTGAAGATAACCAGTTTTGAAGTACGTCCGTGAAAATAGTGTATGTACAATTGTAAAAATTTAAGTACAATATATTGTCGCTTTCTTCCGCCTCTATTTTCTTCACAAGGCCAAACATCCACACCCGTAACAATTATTTGTAAGCCATATAAATACATGTTCCGCGCGCGGGATTTGAACCCGCGGCCCATAGCGTTGCAACTCATTGCTAAGTCACTACGCCTCGGAGCCGTTCTTTTGTTTTATGTTTATTTATTTATTTATTTATATACATATTTTATTTATTTATTTTATTTTACGAAAATGTGTTTACGATATGAATGTAGATCCAGCGTCTGCTCGGAGGCTCATTGAAGGATCGGAAAGACCTGGACCCGAAAACTCAACAGGCAGTGAGTTTTGTAACGCTTTCGACGAGCATTGCGGCTCTGTTTTAAATTAGCAATTGAATTTTGGACTACATTATTTGCATCGCAATCATTGTTTTCTTGAACGCCTTAATTTTTAATTCATTATAATCACTTATCGACTTTCAGCTAAAGGAGTTGGTCTAGAGAATATCTAATACAATGGAAAGCAACATCCTTTAGTGCGTGATTTTAAAGTAAAACTAAACTGTGGCATATAGCTGTTTCGAACCGATCAGCCGGTGTAGCACATCGATCTAGGTCCAATGCTTATCTTTCAGTCTGTAGTTCAACCATGGGAGCTAAAGGGGACCGTGTTTATTAGTTTTCTTCTTTTTTTATAGAATAAGGGTGACAAATGAGCACACAGTCCACCTGATGGTAAGTAGTTACTGTTGCCCATAGATATCGACATCTATCCTCGATTACGAGTCAAAATGCAGATGCGTTTTCACCCGTGAGGACTAACATGGAATGTCTCGTTTCCAGTAAAAAGGGATTCCGGTTCTCTACACTCACCATACGAAACACAGCAGCGTTGAGCTGCTATTTTACGCTGGTATTCTGTGACAGCGTGGTCCTTCCCCGGTCGAGCCGACCCATTCGTGCTACAAACATAATAAGCTGCAGCATGGCTCTACCTCATAAAAAAAAGAACTTTCTTCTTTCAAAAAACGTTACAAAAGTTCAAAAGTGCACTGCTGAACATAGGCCTCTACCATTGTATGGAACATTTGGTAGATTAGACGATCGCAATACTATATATCTTGCATCTTTGAAACGGCTATGCGTCGCCAATCTGGGTATTTTACTCTTAAACGAGATTGTTATTCCGTTACCAGAAGCCATAGATTTCTCTGGCGTTACCCATACTGGCTTCTTACGATACCCACGGCCCCCTCACAACGGGACAAAATGGGGCGATGCGTTCCCTTACGCTGTCATCACATGGCCATTTTTATAGGTTAATAATGACAATTGAATCGTGTAGTGACGGTGTAAGTGTATCCCGTAGGTATAGTAAAATACGGCAGAGGGAAACTGAACCAGGAGATGACACCTATGACAAATATCCCCTGTGAAGCAATCTATGGAAGCCATTGTTCAATAGTGGACTTTTGATAGGCTGATGATGATAATGAAACCAGTTCCTAGTAATTCATTGCGTTTTTAGTGCCACATTCATTCCAAATTATGTTTAATTTTAAAGTCCAAAATTTATTGTTAATTCAATGCAGCTGCTCAATCGCTCAATCTGTATCTCTCTTTTCCTAAAGATCTACAATTAATCACAATTTTATTTTGGATTCCAGACTTTTCATTTCACTGTTTAACTATTATTTTTGTTTTTTGAATATAAAGTCTAGTCTGCCTGTCCACTCCATATTAATATTATCTGCCCCTATTCCGTTATTCGAGCGATACAGGTATATAGTTTCGCTTTTTTTTATTTTTTTTTGTTATGTGATAATATCTAATTATTTGTACAAAGAAAACCACAACCCTGCTTAATGCAAAGGATATATATGTAATAATATGTACTTATGTGTGTATTATGTACTCACCGCGTGGCTCTGTAGCTGCTTGCCTTAGTGTCCTCAAGTGTACTGAAGAACGACATGAAGAATAAGGAAAATAGTTATAAGCCGTCGACAGTAAGTTGCGATTGCAAAGTGAAATCAAATGTTTGTTTGATATCATTATTTGTGAAATTGCAGAACTTGTGGATTTGGTTGATGTTCTTGAATTTAAATTTGGAATTTTCTAACCTTGAGACCGTTCGATTCAAATTGTCTGTATTCTGATTGGTTAAAAAGGCATAAAAATTTTGTTTAAAATATCGATATTTTTTGGTGAATTGGATTTTCGGATTGGAAGTTAGTTTTTAATGACTGTAGGAAATGAAGCTATATCTATCTTTCTTTCTTTCTCTCACTAACAATTTTTTAATTCCCATTTTTTAAATTTCACTTAATTGTTAAGATTCTATGCACGCCATAATATCAAATTATTAAGTAAGTTTTTTATTTCCATCTCGCTATAACTTTTTAGAATAGTTTTTTTTTTAATTTCAATGTTGATTGTTTTTTTATATGTTTGCTTTATGATTAATTTTTTGTATGTATGCATATGCTATAATAAAAAAGCTACGTGTGTTAATTCATGTTTCAAATTATAATAACGATTTTAAACATCAGCGTATCTCTAAATCCAAAACGCTCAGGGTAGATGCGCGTTGATTGTGTAGAAAGTCAGAAAGGCCTCAAGGAAATGAACTCAATTTCCCTGCCGGCCTAAACGAAAGTACGTATATAGAGCTACAGCTTCATCGGCTATCAAGAGTATATTGTTAGGAACCCCGTCCTCGGAGCTACGAAAGTGTTTGCTTTCCCAAAGTCCATCCATCCATTTCCAGCCATTACCACAGTTTAGAGACCTTACAGTTGTGAAAACGCCTTTGATGTCAGACGATGCCGCCGCCGGCGTAGGTAGCGTGTATGCTACTAGGGGTTGTCACGAAAATAGAAATAAAATAATTTTCGATATAATAATACTCATTATCATTTATTAACATTATGTAACTAGTTATAAGTTAAAAACATTTATTAGCAAGATCATTTTTATAACAACAAGAAAACATTTTTTTTTTTATAATTTATTCATGACCATGGTTGCGAGGACCTTCAGTCGAAAACATTACTTTATAATTATTATCCTTCATAGTTCACTGCTTCACAATATGTTGATGCGTCACATTGTGCAGCCCTTGGGAGATTTTGACGGCAACTTGAGCCAGCAGGCAGTTGACAGTTGGCGATGGTATCTAAAGGCGCCTATGCAACAAACAGCTTATCTTGAGAATCCATCACCATCAGAGCACTTGTTTCACCGTTTCCACTAATAGTTCACATGCGTAGACAGTTAATACATAAAATCGCACCACTTTTACATATCAAAATCCACTTCAAACTATTATTTAAACTATAATACAGGAGCAGCATACCGCCGCCGATCAAGTTCCCGCCAAAAAAAAAAAACAACAAGAAAACATACATTTAAGTGTTGCCATGCCAAATATTTTAGATTTCGTGTAGTTTCTTTTTATAGATGTTTTCAGTTTTCAATTGTTAAATTTAATTATGTAGTGTATTCACCATTCGGCGTAAACAATTTTATCACAAAAAAAAATTAGGGAAACATAAGCATGGTCGTCATTTGAATGTCAATTTTGCTTAGTAACTCATACAACTATAACAGTAATTCACCATTCTAGATTTTATATTTTTCGAAAACGGCACTTGAAATAAGTTACATAAGTACCTACTATAAAACACGCTCGTCAACCGCGTGTATTGTATAGCAGACTCAGTGAAGTGCGCTAGCCCAAGGTCGGCCCGCACCCTGTACCCGCAAGGCTCACACCGTCGCTCTGCACAAGCACATTCGTTTCCCAACTGTAAGGTCATTAAACTGTGTCATTACAATGTATAACACTCCACTGTTGAACATTGGCCTGTCCCATAGAATGCCTCATTGAAGGGATTTTGCCATGGTTGTCACAGTTGACAGACGGGTTGGCAACAACAGTTTTTTTTTTTAATTATTTTGAATTTTTTTTAGAAGGACGCTATTGGCCATGTCTTTATTTATTTCCCCTCTGTCGACTCTTACGATACCTACGGGAAGATATGAGCTATTGGATTTTCTTACACTAAGATCGCCCACATACCTACATACGGAATTCCGCAAAATCTATGGAAGACTTGCGTTCGGAGCGGCTTTTTTCCGTTCGAGATTCTGAACGCACAAGTGGTCATACGGAATCGCGAATCGAGGAAAATTCCGTACGGAAAAATACCGTACGTGTGAGACGGGTCGTATATTTTGTATGGACTTGCTGCGTTCGGGATTCCGAATCGGAATATCGAAAGGGAATCCCGAAACGGAATTTCGAATTGGTCAGCCACACACATACGGAATCCCGTTTTGCCCGCAATATTTCGAACGGAAAACTACCGTACGTGTGTGAAGGGTTATAGATTTTATATGAACTTGCTGCGTTCGGAATCTCGAATCGGAATGTCGAAAAGGAATCCCGAAGCGGAATTCCGTATGTATGGGGCGAGCCTTACACCGTCACTACACGATTTAATAGTTTAGTTTCAAATTACTACTATAGATAAACGTAGTACTTACAAGTCATAACGCCATCTTTCGGAAGCCACTTTCTTTCTTTCGTTTCTTTTCTTCATGTTTCTGTCACTCATATCCCATAGTCGCCTCTTACGACACCCACGGGTCACGGAACGAAGTGGATGATGGATGATGGATTCCTTAAGCCGCCACCACTCGGTATAGACCTTGACGATCTGTTATCTACAATAAATACGCTTTATTTACCTGCCTATTAATAATGTAAATCTACATTGCATGATCTCCACAACTGCTGGTATAGTGTCAACGTAAAACCAATATTATTTGAGTGTGTACAATCGCATAAATATATCATTTATAAAAATGGTTCTTGTGAATCAGGAAAGAAACGCGTAATATTACAGATGGAGAAGATCTTCAGTTTTGCCTGGAAGGGCAAGAGAGGAATTGAGAACCAGCAAGATGGAGAAAAAGAAGGGAAAGAGAGCAGGCCTCAGGATAACTACGTCAACGATGATCAGGGCTTGCAGCGGCGACACAGCGTCGACACATTTTTACAGGTTAGTGGGCATTGTTCCCTGGTTCCTCAATCGCGGGTCCTAAGTTTGAATCTCAGCCTCTGTGCAATACACCAAGGTTTTGACGTTGGTTTTTATGTAATACCATGTTGATTGTGACAGTGTCTCTGACAATAAGAATGCCTGTATATATTTTTCAAAGTGTATCCAAATTTTAAACTTAAGTTCAAATATTTAAATAATGATATACCGTTATTGCAGTTTTTGAAATTACGAGTAAATAAGACTTCTACTTTTAATTTAAATTATCCCAAATTTAACGTGATTTATGGGCAACAACGTTTTTGCCTACCGATCGAACCTTACGAATGTGTGCGTGCACAGTAAAATCAGTTAAAATAAGGCATTACCGCGCATTTTGAATTTAAAAAATAAAAATTACATAATTATTGAGTTTCATTTAAATAAATTTTTCTTCACCATTTGCCTATATTATTTATTCTGAACCTGCTCTGCAAATTTGTCCGGTTATTGCAAAATAACCCTGTATAGTAAGATCCACAGTCTCAACGGAGACCAGCGCCCTGCGCAGTATTACTCGTATAGTCCACGAGCGTTTGCGTGAATACAGGTGCATTTTCTATTCCCTCACTTTCATACTCCGATGGGACGATCAAGCTCAATACCAACGTCTTTACGTGCTTTCCGAGGCACGGGAGTGAAACATCCACAACTTGCTGTCTCCGGGCTGCTACCGAGAATTTCTTAACAGAAGAACCCACTAACTGTTTTGGCCGACCCGGGTTTAGAACCTGGGACTAATACTAAGTACTAACTACATGATCCATAGTCGCGCTTCTGACCGCGAAACCAACCAAGCAGCCAAATATAACTATACAAGCGATCCAGCCTAGCTTTGCACGGGTGATTTCTGGATCTAGAGCGCCACCTACCGGGTTTTATTGCGAATTTAAAACATTCTCAAATCAACTTAATCACACACACACACACACGAAATGTCATCAAAATTTCTGTTCAGTCACATACACACGGGCAGAAGAATTATATATATAAATATAATTGTCTCTGACAGTACACTTTTTCTCTGATCTTATCAAGTATGCTATTTTGGATTTAGAGTGTTACGAGCTTGGGGTTCGAGACAACTAAGCTTCCGAGTGAATTACCAAAATTGACACTTTAATTACAAAATACTAATTATAATTTAAAACCAAACTTATAATAAAACACAATTGTACTACTGATCACTTTAGTTCGCAGTTATTTCGCTTCGAAGTATTCGCTTATATCGCCAATTCAATACTGACTGGGTCGTGGTCTATACCGGCCTTATATAGGGCCTCAGATAGTTTCCAGAACCTTCTACTATAGAAACATCTAGAATGTTCGAGTACATATCGGTCCCGAAATTTCTAGAAGGATCTTGACTCTCCTAGTTCAGCTACTCGATACTAGAGGGCGCTGGTGGTAACTAGTGTTGCCATGTACAAGACATCAATAGTGGCGCGCAACACTGCCCCCTCCTAAGACATGCTCGTCTCGAGCATTATTGGCCCCATAATAACGCGCCAGCCGATCCATATGGACGATCTTAGGAGTACCTCTAGCACCTTTCTGTATCTGGTAGGTTATGTCATTGATCCTTGTCACAATCTGGTACGGTCCGTCCCATTTAGCTTGAAGCTTAGGAGATTTCCCTTTGCTGCGAACTGGATTGTGTAACCACACTAGTGAACCTTCGTCAAACCCTTTGTTGTTCATTTTGCGGTCATACCGTGTTTTCATCTTCTCAGACGTTTGCTGGCCCGACTGTCTGACGTTCTCATAAATGTCATTCATTTTGTTCCGCAAATCATTTGCATAATCGGTTATACTGCGTGGGGCATCAGGTGGTATTCCGGTTATCAGGTCCGCAGGCAGCCGTAATTCTCTCCCAAAGTTTGCGAAAGCTGACGTCACTGATATACTTTCGTGAACAGCGCTTCGATATAACAAAAAAACGGTTGTATGTGCCTGTCCCAGTCTCGTTGCCGTTTTTCCACAACTTTTGCAAGGTACCTTTCCAATGTCTGATTAAATCGTTCTACCATTCCATCAGATGGTGCGTGGTAAGAAGTTTTTCTTGTGTTATGAGTACCCATATCTCAGCAAGTTTTCTGGAATATTTGAGACTCAAAATTCCTTCCTTGATCACTGAGGATCTCTAATGGTACTCCAAAACGACAGCAGACTTCATGAACTTGTTTATCTGCAACTGTTGAAGCTTCTTGATTTGGAATAGCGAAGACTTCTGGCCACTTAGTGAAGTAATCCATCACAACCATGAAATACTTGTTACCACTTTCACTTTCCGGAAACGGCCCCGCAATGTCCATGCTATCCTCTCCCATGGTGCACCAACATTGTACAATTTCAATGCGCCTCTACCACGAGTTTGAGGTCCCTTTACAGCCGCACCACTTGTACATTTGCGGCACCAGTCCTCGACATCGTCACGACAGTGGACCCAGTAAAACCGTTCTCGGATCTTCAGTAGAGTTCGTTTAACTCCCAGGTTGCCTCCTGAACAACGACTATGGTACAGCTGTAGAATATCGGGTACTTTAGCCTTAGGGACAACCATTTGCAAATAGCAACTGTCTCCCCGACCATTTTCCCATTTACGGCACAGGACTCCATCCTGAATCAGCAAGCTGTGCCATTGGGCCCAATAGCTTTTCATGGTTGAACTCATCACTGAGACGTCGCTTCACTTGGGCTTAGGAGCACTGGCCTTCATCCATTCCAGAATCGGCTTAATGTCCGAATCTTCCTTTTGTGCATGTTGTAGGCTGTCCTTCCACTCATTGCTGAGCTGGTCTGTCCTGAGTATCCTCACAGATACCACTTCCTTACCCTCTTACCTAGTACAATGCTTGAAATCTTCAGGGCAGGGTCTTCTTGACAATGCATCTGCATTGACATGAGATCTCCCGCTGCGATGTTAGATCACAAAGTCGTATAACTGCAGTAGTATAGTTCAATCCATCTCGCAACTAGTCCTTCCGGATTTTTCAACTGCAATAGCCATTTCAGTGCAGCATGGTCAGTTCGTAAGTGGAATTTCCGCTCCAGAAGATATTTGCTAAAATGCTGCAAGGACTTTACCACAGCAAGCAATTCCCGTCTTGTGACACAATAGTTCCTTTCCGGCTTAGACAACGACTTGCTAAAGTACGCTATCACAATCTCTTGATCACCAATCCGTTGAGACAAACACACTGCCAAGTCCTATATCACTTCCGTCTGTGTCAACTATAAATTCCTTGCCCGCATCAGGGTACCCCAAAATAGGTGTTTTGCAGAGACGGTTCTTGAGCTCCTGGAATGCAATATCGCAACTTTCATCCCAGCAGAAATGTCGCTCCTCCTCGGTTAGCTTGTGCAGAGGTTTGGCTATATCTGCAAAGTTCTTCACAAATCACCTATAATAACACACACACACAAGCACAAATCGAAAAATGCTCTAACCTGTGTCTTGTCTTTTGGAACCGGCCAATCCTTGACAGCGGCAATTTTCTCTGGATCCGTGCGGATACCTTCTTCCAACACTACATACCCCAAAAAGCTAACTTGCCGTTTGAATAGTGAGCATTTCTTCGGACTCAACTTGAAGTTGGTACTCCGGATCTTCATGAGCACGCGTTCCCGGTTTTGAAGGTGTTCCTCAAAGGTACGGCCTACAATGATGATGTCATCCAAGTAGACCAGACAGGCATCTCCAATTAGCCCGACAAGCTCCATCAACCTTTCAAACGTTGCTGGAGCATTGCACAATCCAAACGGCATGACTATAAATTGCCACAGACCCTTTCCTGTGGAAAATGCAGTTTTCTCCTTGTTTTTAGGGTCAATTTCAACCTGCCAGTAGCCACTTTTCAGGTCCAGCGTACTAAACCACTTTACGCCTGTAAGCATGTCCAGCGTGTTATCAATTCTTGGCAAGGGATAGCTGTCCTTCTTCGTAACGTCGTTCAGACGGCGGTAGTCAACACAAAACCGCATGCTGTCGTCCTTCTTCTTTACCAGCACTACAGGTGAACACCATGGACTAGATGAAGGTTCAATAACACCATCCTTCACCATTCCCTCAATCATGGTTTCCACTTCCTTTTCACGTGCTACAGGCAATCTTCTTGGCCGCTGACAGATAGGCAATTCTTCTCCTGTGTTTATTTTGTGTCGAACTAAGCCAGTCTTTCCTGTCAGCTTCGTTTGACGAGAAAACAGCAGCGTAATTGAGTAACAACTTCTTCGCCTTGACCATTTAATTCGGGGAGAGAACGCTGCGACACTCTTCTAAAAATGTGGTCACTCTCGTTTGTCCATTCTTGCTGGGTGTCCCAGTCGATAGATATTGGCACCGACGCAACCAATCCACTTCCTCACTAGTACCAACCAATGTGCCTTTTTCTATAATCTGTTCCTGATCACAAGGTTCAGCACACATAATCCTGAGATGTCGGCGGTTCTGACCAAGGTTTGAGCCACTTTCCATGGAAGGTCATTGTCTACCCTTTCCACGAGTACACAACGATGAGTTTGCCCAGGATTCCGAGGAAGTCTAACCGGCACAATCATTTCCGATCTCGGTGGAAGAACAATCTTTTTAAGGCTGTACACATTCCCTGGTAACGCCCCTTCCACGAAAAGTTCCTCTTGTCCACATTTCAAAACACCTTGCTTAACGTCGATCTCACAACAATTCCTCCTCATAAAGTCTAGGCCCAGGATGCAGTCATCCATTATATCAACCACGATGACATTATGCAGGTAGATTATGTTGCCTAGCTCCAACTCCATCTCCTTCTCTCCACGGACGGGTATGCGCTGATCGGTGGCTGTCACCAAATTAATACGTTCTCGGTTGTATGCGGAGTCCCCAAGGAACTGACTTATAAGTTGGGAGCTGACAACCGTGTGAGAGGCTCCAGTGTCTATGGTCAGTTTACACGGCATTACGTTGACCTCGACCTTGATGATTAGGCTGTTCCCATCATGGGTTTGTGAGATCGAAATCCTTGGGGCTCTTTTAACATCAGCCAGCACCCGCCTCTGGCTTTTACTCGTTTCCCTGCTGCTGCTGGACGGTGCTATTAGCCGCACTACCCTCTCGAGATCGATCACCTTCCCTTTCTACAGTTCGCTTAAGGCATCTGGATCGAAGATGGCCCTGTTCTCCACAGCCGTAGCACCTAGGGCTGTAGCCGTTATTGCGGTCCCGAATTGTAGCTGCTGCAACCTCCCTGACGCGATGGAAATCCTGCCGCACGGCTTTCATCTCCTGTGCATGGGTCTAGGCATCCTTAAGCGTCTCGTGGTGCCCGAGCCTCACAGCAGCTCGGACTTCAAGGTCGCGGATGCCGTCGATGAATGTCTGCACCAGGTTCCCTACAATAAGCGCAGGTACACACTGGTATGCTTTTCGAACCAGCTTCTCCACCTCAAGGGCCCACTGCTGCAGGTTTTCGTTACTGCGTTGCACGCGATCTTTGAACTGCGCACGAAAAATGTGTTCCAGGTGAGCGTCGCCATATCTCGCCTCCAATACCTCAAGGAGGTGCTCGTAAGTCACTTCCTTACCGAGAGCTTCCAGAACAGTTAAGGCCTGGTCGTGCAGGCCTAGGCTGAGCAATCATGGCCTGACTTTTATTCCAGCCGTTCGCCTTCATGACAGCTTCGAATTGGATTTTGTAGGCCGACCAGGAAGAGGTCTCGTCGAACGGTGGCACTTTGAATCCACGTAGCGAAGGTGTTATAGCTACGACGGGAGCTGTAACTCCATCCCAAAGTTTGAGGTCGTCCAGCGTTTTCTTCACGTCAGCCATCACGTTGTCAACCCGATTGTACACTTGGTCGATTCGGGTTTCAGCTTCCGACAGGCGGTTATCATATTGAGCAACCTTATCCTTCACCTCCCTTGTCTCTTTCCTGAAAGTCCTTCATGACAAGTATCTGCTCTTTCTTATCGCGTTTGAGCTGCTCTTCCAACCGACGGCCCTGTTCCTCTTGTTGACGCGCCTGTTCCTCCTGTCCGCGCTGCAGCTGCTCTTCCAAACGACGGGCCTATTCCTCCTGTCGGCGGGCCTGTTCCTCCTGTCGGCGGGCCTGTTCCTTCTGTCGACGAGCCTGTTCCTGCAGCATCATCGTCAGAGCACCTAAGTCAGGTGCTGCACATGCAGGAGCTGCTGACGGGCCGGCCTACGTGGTCAGCAGCTGGCCCTCCGACGTTTGTGGCGTTGCATTACCAAATCGTCTCTGGTCCGTCTCCAGCTGGCGTTGACTTCGGGTACGGATACCCTCCATGTCGTCCTTTGGTAAAATCGGCATGATTTGATCCCACTTCTGACACCAATTGTTACGAGCTTGGGGTTCGAGACAACTAAAACTGCCGAGTAAATTACCAAAATTGACACTTTAATTACAGAACACTAATTACAATTTAAAACCACACTAATAATAAAACACAATTGTACTACTAATCACTTTAGTTCGCAGTTATTTCGCTTCGAAGTATTCGCTTATATCACCAATTCAATACTGACTTGGTCGTGGTTTATACCAGCCTTATATAGGGCCTCAGATAGTTTCCAGAACCTTCTACTATAGAAACATGTAGAATGTTCGAGTATATCGGTCCCGAAATTTCTAGAAGGATCTTGTCTCTCCTAGTTCTCCTACTCGATACTAGAGGGCGCTGGTGGTAACTAGTGTTGCCATGTACAAGACGTTAATAGTGGCGCGCAACAATAGTTTAGGATTTAAAATTTGCTCACAAACTTATGATACTGTATTATATTAAACTATGCTATTCTATCTTAGTCCTTCCAAATGCGACAACGAATCTACATTTTGATTCTTAGGCGCTGCCCAAACGTAGAACACTTGTGTCTTGTGTGGGATACAAGCTACCAGAGAATTTTTTGTTTTCATATAATCAAAATAAAATCAGGACTCCCTGAGCAGGCGCAGACACTTTTTTTGTACAGTTGCTTCCACTTGACATATACCTATTTATTTATTTATTCATTTATTGCATTTACATGTGGTTTTGTGTGACACATTACGGTACGTGGTAGAGCCATGCTGCAGCTATATTTCTGGCGTGGTAGAGCCATGCTGCAGCTATATTTCTGGTATAGTTACACGAATGGGTCGGCTCGACCGGGGAAGGACCACGCTCTCACAGAATACCAGCGTAAAATAGCAGCTTAATGCTGCTGTGTTTCGTATGGTGAGTGTAGAGAACCGGAGACCCTTTTTACTGGAAATGAGGCATTCCATCTTAGTCCTCACGGGTGACAACGCATCTGGATTTGGATTCGTAATCGAGGGTAAATGTAGATGTCTATGGGCCACAGCAACCACTTACCATCAGGTGGACTGTGTGTACGTTTGTCACCCTTATCCTATAAAAAAAAACATGCACCCAGCAAGGGTATAACAATGTCAAATTAAGCTAGCCTTAATTTCTAATTCCTTAATTACTAATATTTATATATTTTAGACATTACACGTATTATTATAGTATTTAGTGTACGTTTTATTACTATATTTATTTATTTCTATTTTACATAATATTCATCTAATTTATAGTAACATTTCTTAATCAATAAGCTATTTAGTGCTATCACAAATTTCTTATATTCTTCCATCTCTCTTATATCTTTGGGTAATGTATTATATAATTTAAATGCCATATCGATTACCAATCAAAAAGTGTTCGGTGTAGGTAACAGGAAACTAAAAGACATCAGTTGAAAACACAATCAACATTAATAAAAATTCACGGTGACGACGTCTACGAGGACGTACAACAACGACGTATAACGTATATCAGCACCACAAGCAAGGTAATGTTTCTTCATCGACATCCATCGTGAAACTGACGGAAAAGAAGCAACGAATTGTTACCAGCGACCAGAAGCAGCAACCGGCGACTGTGTGACACAACAACTACGGTTTCCTGCGATAGTGTGCCGTGTTGGTAACAAAAGTGTCCCCGTTTGCGAAGCGCCTAAATCAAGGGTAGATAAAGGTATCTATGGACCGCAGCATTCACTTACTATCAGGTGGACTGTGCTCATGTATTGTCGTGTCATATTATATGTCACATATATTCTATAAAAAAAATATCTTTCTTGTTCTTTATCCATTCGGAAAAATTCACTGCTGTTCGTTTTTAAAGTTGCGTAACTTAAATCGTTTGGAGCCGATCACCTTACCACTAATAGGTCACGTTCGACCCTGGCTAGAACAAATGATCGATCGACACAGGCCCAATGCCTGTAATATTTATTTCATGTTATTTTTATATTACGAATTGACTTCAGGTTCACTTCTTCGGTAAGAAGGGCACGAGCGATCTTAAATTCGAGGGCTTCAGGCAATTTATGGAGAACTTGCAAACCGAAGTCCTCGAGCTAGAGTTTCATGAATTTTCTAAAGGTAATGGCTACAATTTTAAGAGATTTTTTAAATATAAATTATATGAATGTTACCTAGCACAACTTGCTCCCAAAGTATATTATATCAGAGATTAAATACCAGGGCATGAGACAATATCAGAAGTGGATTTCGCAAAGATCCTCCTCCGTTACACCTACCTCGACACGGACGAGTACGACATGTACTTGGACCGGCTGCTGGACCGCGTGCACGACGGATCCGGCATCACCTTCGACGAGTTCAAGACCTTCTGCCAGTTCCTTAACAACCTCGAGGACTTCACCATAGCGATGCGCATGTACACGCTCGCCGACCATCCCATCTCTAAGGGTATGTTGTTGTTTGTTGTTTCTGTTGTTAATGCTGCTATTGTTGTTGTTATTGGTTGTTTTTGGGGTTCCGTACCCAAAGGGTAACCAACGGGACCCTATTACTTAGCCTCCGTCCGTCTGTCCATCTGTCTGTCAGCGGACTGTATCTCATGAACCGTAATAGGTAGCCAGTTGAAATTTTCACAGAATGTGTATTTCTGTTGCCGCTATAACAAAAAGTAATAAAAATTTAAATAAATTAAAAATTAAGGGGGCTCCCCTACTAGAAACGTGTTTTACAATGGTGCGGAAGCCTTCATGCGCGAGTCCGACTCGCACTTTAACAGTGGTAGAGCCACGCGGCAGCTTTTGCTGTCGCACGGATGGGCCGGCTCGAACCGGGGTGGTACCACGACCTCACAGAATACCAGCGTGAAGTAGACGTTTACCTCTGCGTTTCGCTTGGTGAGTGCAGGTGGCCGGAGGCCCTTTTTACTGGAAATGAGGCATTCCATCTTAGTCCTCACGGGTGACAACGCATCTACATTTTGATTTGTAATAGAGGATAGATTTAGATGTATATGGGCCGCAGCAACCACTTACCATCAGGTGGACTGTGTGCTCGTTTGTCACCCTTATCCTATAAAAAAAACCTTGCCGGTTTTTTTTTCTCTTTGGCTTTAACATATTTTTGATGTGTAGCTATGGGGCTTATCTTAAAACTTCACAGTACGAGTTCAATCTTCGCCGACACCGATGAAATTGTTAATTATAATTCTGGATGTTGATTTCTCACGTGCTCGGAGACAAAAAGAACCCAATCAGGATATGCGGGTTGAATATCTGATATCTGAGAAATTAAAAAAAAATATTTCGAGGACGTATAAGGTCAAGTAACCAGCATTGCGACGGCGTGGCAAAATGTTCCCTCTTCTCCACTCCAAAAACTATACTAGAAGTGAAAGATTTCAACACAGTAGTGGAACATAGGATATAGGCGGTCGTTTTACCATTTTTGTTTTTTTATATTTCTGTAAGTAGCAGAGAAGATGGCGTTAACCGGATGGTTATATAACGCTATCTATCGGAAGCGAGAGTAACTGTATTACCGCGTAGTACCTACAGGTGTAAGAAAACCCGTCGCCCCATTTTGTCACTTAAAAAAATTACAGAAATAACACACATAAAACTAACATGTTCACCCAGACGAGTTCCACCGCGCGGTGAAGATCTGCACGGGTATCGCGCAATCGGAACATCTTGTTAGCACCGTCTTCGCGATCTTCGACGCGGACGGCGACGGCCTTCTCAGCTACAAAGAGTTCATCGCCATTATGAAGGACCGGCTACATCGAGGATTCAAGGTAATGGGACTTGCAACTTTCTAGGTGTAAATGTAAGATTTACACACTCGCAGACACTATAGCCCGTCCCAAATCCACAGATAAATTGTGAGAAATATATCCTATTTGACATAATTGCCACGTTAGGGTGTTAGCAATCCAACCCATCGACGATCGATCGATTGGTGTGGTAGCTTTAGCTGATCGACAGATACTGGTCGATAAAACGTTGTTTATTTATTTATTTATTTAAATTTCATAGATACAATATTATTTATAGATGGACTTAATGCCTGAGCAATTATCTACCGGTCAACCTTTGGGTGAAGCAGAGATAATAAGATGAAGTAGGTGTGTTTTAAAGGTTAAAGTACAGAAATGTAAATTAAAGTATATAAATATAAAACAAAATAAAACCATACATAAGCCCTTACAGAAACTTACATATCAAAGTTATTTAATACATGCATAATATATATAATATACTTGTATAAACTCAATCATCGATCGACAATTAATCAATGCGGTTGTGGGCTCATCATCAGTATTTTTCAAAAGGTATTCAGAAAAGGACGCGTTACTGTTCCCCTGTACGCTCTTACTCGCATTATTATTACGGAGACGCAAAGGTGGAAGAATCGGGATGCGACCGTTTTTTAAGGCCAGAGATAGCTTAAAGGAGATGTATGAAACTGGGTTCTTGACATCGTTCGTAACAGTTATACAAAAATATGTAGGTAATGTAAAGATAAATTATAAGCATAATTAAATGGTTTTTATTTCTGTAGTATATGGGACAATTATAAAAACATTTTTTAAAACTGAAAAGCGAAAACTAATGCTTTTACCATAGCAAAAACAAAACGTTTTTAAGTATTTTTTTGTATTTTGTCTATGGTCTATGTATAAAAAAAAATCATAACAATGAAACGTTGAGGCGAATCTGTAGAGATTAATACTGAATAAAAGAAATGTTTTAGAAAATCGATTCAATAGGCTACGTTATTAAACTAAACAAAATATTTTAATAATATCGGACACAATTGAATAGGCTGTATGGTAACGACCATCATATCAACGGATCATTGCATGTTTCGTAGGAGACTTGGTAACTTCGAGTTTAAACTTGTCATACGCATTTGGCATTGTGCTTGTGTTTGTGTTTGTGAATAATATATTTCGTGAATTATTTTTATTTTCGTGAATTAATTTAACTTGACCCGTGGCTTTTCTCTTGATTTACAGGACAGTAGGTTGTTGCGCCCACATAATGACAATAATGTGTTACTTAGGTTTTGAGTGTAATTGAACAGACTATGTACAGCCTCAGGATGCTTTTCGAGATGACATTTTATTAATAATTGCAGAAAATAATTAAACAATTAAAAATGTTTGAGTTGTATTTTTTTATTTTATTTTATTTAATAATAACTAAAAAACTGAATCCTTTTGTGTCCTTTCAATTTATTGAAACAACTTATCCCAAGAACGTGTGATTTTACTACATAACCTACGAATAATAAACCAAAATAAAAACAAAACCCCAGGTCTTACAAAAATATGATTTTTTTGTCGTATGTATCAAATGTTTAAATCTTTAAAATAAGATATATTTAACCTTTGTTCACGCAGGCCCAAGCTTGTATGGAACCAAGTTCATCTCCTTTATTTTAAATAGCGGTTGATGGAGCTGGCGGGTTCTCGAATAATCAAACAGCTCGATACACATCGACTAATCGATGATCGATCGATTGGTGTGATAACACCCCAATCTTTCGCAGCTTCTTTCTTCTTTCTTAGTTTTATGGCCCCTCTTTTTAGAATTCTGCCAATGTCAAGTCAGTCATGGGAGTGACATGAGAGTGTTTACAATAGTTACAAGTTATTATTGTTTGTGTAGGTCTTCACAATCTACAACAAAAGACACCACAAGTTTATAACCATCACCATGTTAGTAATCTTACAACTTAATTTTATTAGTTCTAATATAATCACACAAAATATTTACAAAGGGAGTAAACACAAGGGACAATAAGTATGAGAAATTAGTAGGACGAGGGATGTAGTTAGGGAGTATATCATATAAGGAGAAGGAGACCTTGGGGCACTCAAAAAACAGGTGGTTAACTGTTCCTTCGCCTAACCCACATTCACAGATTGACGTATCCCTAATCCTTAATTTAGCTAGGTGTACAGGTGTACAGGTGTGACCGAATCGGAGACGGCAAACAGTTGAGGTAATCACTTTACTAAAGTGACGAGTTTTAAAGAACCAAGGTTTTAGGGGGATATTATTTTGGACATTTGCATAACTTTTGCATTTTATAAGTTTTGACTGATGCCAAATGGTTTGCCATGAGGAGTGTAAACTTAAGTTAGCCTTCGACAGGAGGTCATATGAATAAATATTGTTTTTGGGTAGCAATCCAGATTTAGCTGCTTCCTTAGCTATCTGATCAGCAACCTCGTTGCCCTGAATCCCACAGTGAGCAGGAATCCACGCCAAGACAATCCTTAGTCCCTTTTTATGACATTTGAATAGAGACTCTCTGATATTTAGAATTAATGGGTATTTTACTTTTAACTGAAATGGGCTGGAAGCAATACTTTGTAAGCAGCTAAGGGAATCTGATAATATGAGAGTTTTTTTCAGGCTGTGAGATTCTGCATACAAAACTGCCTCTAATATAGCCAACGACTCACCTGTGAATACAGAAGAGTCAGAAGGGGAATTGAAATTTAAAATAATTTTATATTTAGGTATCCACACTGCGGATCCTACTAAACCTTTTTCACTGGCCTTTGAGGCATCGGTGAACATAATCACCCAGTCAACCCACTTTTCAGCTAGAATCATGTTTAATTTAATATTTGGTTCAGTGCTGTCCTTATAAATGCCAATATTTAAAAATATGTCTGGCTTATATATTAGGGCCTCATAGGGAATATTGTAGAGAGGGTTCCTAAGTGACTTGGAGATTGAAGAAGGAAGATTGACAAGTTTGGAATAGCTTTTTATAATGCATGGCAAATCCTTATGTGACCAATATTGGGATCGCTTGACTAACTGGTTAAGGGAATGTAGTTTGGATAGGAGAGGATGGTGCGAATAACAGGCAGCTTTAAATAAAAATCTGTCTGATAAATACTGTCTTCGGAGAAAAAGAGGAGGCTCGACACATTCCACTTGGAGAGCGAGGATAGGAGTAGATTTCATTGCTCCTGTTATGATTCTGAGACATTTTGACTGGATTTTGTCCAGTATGTTAAGTGCCATTTTACTACATGGCTCCAGTAAAAAACAACCATAGTCGAAATGGCTTCTTATTAATGCATTATATAAAAGCTTTTGGGAATAAGGATGGGAGCCCCACCAGGAGCTTGATAGAGATCGGATGACATTTAAATTTTTTTCACATTTAGCAGCTACATAGGATAAATGTGGGATACCTGTCATTTTACTGTCTAGAAATACTCCTAAAAATTTCACTTGAGTCTGAGAAGGTATAAGAGATCCATCAATATGGATGGGCGCATCTGGGGAAAACCTTCGTCTAGTAAATACTACTGAGTTACTCTTACTAGCTGAAATGGACAAACCATGTTCTATAAGCCAAAAGTTGAGGAATTTAACTGCTTGGGATAGACGGGAGATTGCTTGGTCAAAGGAAATGTCGGATGCATATAAGACTAAGTCATCAGCATACTGTAGGACATTAGCTAAGTAGTTTACGGATCTATCAAGGTCATATGTATAAAGGCTGTATAACAAGGGGCTCAGAACTGAGCCTTGAGGTAATCCCTTCCAAACAGGTCTAGGTGATGTGAGCTTGCCTTCAGAGCGAACTAATATGCGCCTCTGCGAAAGCAGGTTTGACACGAAATTTGTGATTCTCTCCGGGATGTTCAGCTGTTGCATTTTCTGCCTGAGCAGCGGAAGAATAACATCATCGTAGGCCGAACGAACATCCACAAAGACGCCTATAAGATACTCATTGTTGGAAAAAGCAAGTCTTATGTCTGATACTAAGATACTAAGGCTATCCATTGTGCTAAAACCTTTTCTAAAACCAAATTGAGTCCTTGACAGAATGCCCCTATTTTCTAATATCCACTCCAGTCGATTCTTTACGAGATGTTCCATGACTTTAGATAAGGTTGATGAGATAGCAATAGGGCGGTAATTTAATGCTGAAGAGGGGTCTTTTCCAGGCTTTAAAATGGGTATAATAATATGGGTTTTCCAGTCATCTGGGATAGGACCTGTCGTAAAAACCTGATTAATGATGTTAAGAAAGATCTGTTGACATGAAGAGCCCATATTAACCAGAAATGAATAGGGAATACCGTCAATGCCAGGTGAGGAGTCCTTGAGGTGGCTGAGCACTAACTTTAATTCTTCTAAAGAGAATGGTTCATTAAGGTTATTTGGGATGCTGGGAGAGTGGGAGGGGAAACGTTTTGCAGTTGGAAATATCTCTTCCTCCATAGGAACCCATGGAGGAGCCAGTCTGCAACAGAAGTCGTTTAGCCATTCTGAAGGATCTGCACAGGAGGAATTATTGACATTTAAAGCTCCGCGAAAACGTCTGATATTTTTCCAAACTAAGGAAGAAGGAGATCGAGGGGATAGACTCTCACAAAATGAAAGCCATCCCTTTTTTTTCTTTTCTGAAAGAAGTTTTTTGGATTCAGCGGCAATTTTTTGGTAACTTAAGAAATTTTCCATTGACATATTTGAGGAATATAACCTTTCCGCTGCCTTGCGTTTTCTGATGATCGAGGAGCATTCAGAATCCCACCATGGAGGTGAAGATAGTTTCTTAGGGGATGTATTTTTCAATGGAAAAATTTTGCAGGCTGAAGTATTTAATATTGCTATGAACTGATTATATACAGAATGTAGGTTTTGGGATGTAACATTAGGAAAATTCTGAATACTACATTCTGATTCTGTGGCAAATCCTTCCCAGTTGGCATCCGACAAATTGAATTTTAAAAGAGGAGCTGTATTTCTGGGAGGAGTACATCTATTGGACAGGTTTAACAGGATGGGATAATGGTCACTTCCAAAACAAGAAGGTAGTGTTTGAAATGACATACTGGCAGCCAGGGATGGAGAGCATAATGATAGATCGACTGCAGATCTAGGATTATGGGAGGGATAACACATTCTGGTAGGAGAACCATCATTTAGAAGACAAAGATTGAATTCATTAAAAACATCAAGCAGTAAGTATGAAAAAGAGTCCGATTTATGGGAGCCCCACATTACGTGATGGCTATTAAAGTCACCAAGAATAATGTAGGGAGGGGAAATGCTAGATAGGATGAAGTTTATTTCAGGGATACATGAGGGAGTGGGGGATGGTACATAAATTGAGACAATGGTTATATCCATAGCTTTAATGGCTACGGCATTAATGTTATCTTGTACTTGAGGAAGAAGGACAGGAGTGGAAGGAATGGTCCTGTTTAGTAGTATCATAGTGCCACCATAACCATCATTCCGATCACTACGATAACAGGAGAAGCCTGGGATCAAAAACGTAGAGCCTGGCTTGAGCCAGGTTTCCGCAATTGCAAGGATTGAAGGATTGTAAGTGTTGATTAAGTAAATTAAGTCTGATTTCTTATTCCTGATGCTCCGACAATTCCATTGAAGGAGGTTTAGGGATGGGAATTTTGTACAATTTTGAGAAAAGGGTGTCAAGTTTATTTTTCACGTTATACGGTAGATATACATCATCAAATTTGCCGACAATATCCGAAAGGGATGCCACAAGGTTTTCTAAAAGGTTGTCATTAGGAGTAACATTGGACTGCAAAGCATGTCCATTGGGCAAGGAAGAGGTAGGAGTTCTTGTTATGTTGGAATGAGAAATTCTATCATAACCAACTGTAGATCTCACTGGAATGGTTTTGGCTTTTAGAATGGTTTTCCTGTAGGACTGGGGAGCAGGGCGAGAGGAAGGAGTGCTAGGAGCCTGGGTAGAGGAATTGTTACTCATGGAGACTTGAGAAGAAGCAACGTCCGCATATGGTCTTCTGACGGCTGGAAAGCGAGCAGAAGCCTCCAGATACGAGACATTCTCTTGTGACATTACTAACTTAATTGCTTTCTGGCGAGAATGTTCGGGGCAGCTTTTATCAGTTGCCATATGTTTGGCAGAGCAGTAAAGACAGGTTGGTGTGTCTGTAAGACAGTTTTCCCCAATGTGTTCCTTTGTGCATTTATAACAGCAGGGTTTTGATCGGCATTGAGCCTTTACATGTCCAAAACGACAGCATTTCATACATTGAATGGTGGGGAGGAGGTAGGTTTCTACTGGGATTGATGAGTAAAAACAGTATAAATGTGAAGGAAGCACTTGACCGGAGAAGGTGAGGACAATAGTTTGGGTTGGAACCCACTCCACTTCATCACCCTTTTTAACTTTTCTGTGGAGCCTTCTCGCTTTAATAATTTCCCCTCTCCCAGAGGGGAGCTCTGACTCTGCAACTAATTCCTCCATTGAAATGTCAGTTGGGATTCCCCTAACCACACCCATACGAGTTACGTTGAAGGTGGGAATAGTTGCGGCAAGTTTATGTTGTATCAGGAATTGAGAATCAATGAAATTGTTAGCATCTGAGGCAGTCTTGAATGCAATTGATACTCTGTTGCGGCCTTCATTTTTGATACCCTGCTTTTCTATATTTGCTACTTTGTTTTGTGAAAGTATATGACCTATTTTCACGGGTCTAATGGTATAACCAGCCGCTGGGTCAGGTTCTGCTCGGGTTAAGTGGATAACGAAAGGTCCTTTATCACTATCTACGTACTTTTTTTTTTCCTGGAAATCAGGGTGGACATACACATTTTGTCGTAAGGAAGATGGGTTGACGTCTTGCTCAGTTTTTTTCCTGGGAATGTTATTGATTAATGAGTCCTCGGGTTTTCGTTTGGCAACGCCAGAATTCCCAGATTTATCCGGGGGTTCTGGTTCCCCTCCATCTACATCCATCATTACCACACTATTCTACATACACTATATTAATATTTCTACTACTCACCTGTTAATTTGGACAATACGAACAAAACAATCACAGACAACACAAAAAAAATTGTAAAGCCTTGCACAAAATTGCCAAAAAGTAATCAATAATATAAATAACGAAAAAGCACGTGTGACAACCAATCACTCTGACAGCAGAATCCCAAATATACAATCTCTTTCGCAGCTTCTTTTCCGGGCAGACGAATGTCATTTTTAAACGGTTGGAAATTAAAAAAAAAATATATAGACATTTGACAAACGAAATGTTAATTTCACTAAAACTTTCACATTCTGAAGTCGAAGCAAAGACCCAAATTTTAAACTTAATTTCAAATATAGAAATAATGATATACCGTTATTACAGTTTTTTTTTTTTTTGAGAATACGAGTAAATAAGGCTTCTACTTTTATTTAAAATTATGCCAAATTGAATGCGATTTAAGGGCGGCATCAGAGCCAGCTGAATTAAGTGGCGCAAATATGAGTCTCTGAGAAATGACTACATATTTGTGCCATTTGCTGTAGCGACTATCGGTCCCTGGGGTTCACGTACGGTGAAGTTCCTAAAGGAACTTGTAGTGTTATGCAACTTACATTTCATTGTACACTAATTCTCCATTCTGCTTTGATATTCTGCATTCATGTTTTGCATCACTTTATACTATTTTTTTTCATTCTGTTTTTGATTCTCTGCATTTATATTTTGCATCACCTTTATTTATATAGGATCCTGTAACGTTTTTACTCAATAACATATCATTTTACTGCGTATTTTCACACTATTTAGTACTTTTAAACTAGCTGTCAACGAAGTCTTACCTTTTTTTTGGTCTTTTTTTGAATTCTCTGTAACTCTACAATTTCAGGCTTAGTGTACGTTGTCGTGCATTAGTTTTTCCTATGTGATTTTTATCTCGTTTCTTACTTAAATGTAATAGTTTCTTAATAACAGTCCTAAAACTAAAAATTCCTCAATTTGACAACCATTGTTTTTGTAGTTGTTATGGTAACTTTTATTTAAATTCGTCTCTGGTATGATGTTCTTTCTACATAAATACTTTTTGGCTGTAGGTCATTTACAATAAATTTCGTTTTAATTTAAATAATTTCTCATTCTCTCTAAAAAGGTATAAAAGCCAAACAATTGGAGAATACAGGACAGTCTCGCTTCAGTTCTCAAACGAGAAACATCTACTAAAGGCCTTATCCATTCAGCGAGGAAACGCAGCAAGCGTTCTTGGCACGCTACCGCGGAGAGCGAGACTGTGTGATAATTTAAATTGTCTATTTTAGTTTGTCTTTATTATACTTTTTTTAATATTGTGTTATTTTAGTTAGTTGTTTGATTGTTGACTTATTACTGCTAAGGTCAGGGAGCGTTGAGCGCCAATCGTTGGATTTATAACGGCCTTGTTACTCCCAGTATAAGTAGCGGCACGAAATTCTAGTGGTGACGTTGTCGCGCTGATTAGTTTATTGTGCATAAGTCGTGCTGATTGGTTTGTTGCGCATCATCATCATGATCGTTACCGTCTTTCATAAGTCCACTGCTGAACATAGGCATCTCCCAAGGAATGCCACAAAGCACGGTCCTGAGCCACCATCGACTTCCTGCATGTCTTACCAGGTCGTCACTCCATCTCGTGTGGGGTCCCCCTACACTTCGCCTACCGGTACGAGGCTGCCACTCAAGAACCTTTCTTCCCCATCGGTTGTCGGTTCTTCGAGCTATATGGCCGGCCCACTGCCACTTCAGCTTACTAATCCGTTGGGCTATGTCGGTTACTCTAGTTCTACTGCGGATATCCTCATTCCTAAGTTTATCACGCAGAGAAACTCCGAGCATAGCCCTCTCCATAGCTCGCTGAGCGACCTTGAGCTTCCTCATACGGCCAGCAGTGAAGGACCACGTCTCAGTTCCGTAAGTCATCACTGGCAACACGCACTGGTTGTACAATTTCGTTTTAAGGTTTTGAGGTATGTCTGACGAGAAGATGTGTCGTAGCTTCCCGAACGCTGCCCAGCCGAGTTGAATCCGTCGATTGACCTCTCGGTCGAAGTTGGACTTACCTAGTCGGACTATTTGTCCCAGGTAAACATACTCGTCAACAACTTCGAGCTTAGTGCTCCCAACAACTACCGGCATAGGTGTGACATGGACATTAAACATAATCTTTGTTTTGTCCATGTTCATCTTAAGACCTATCCGTTGGGAGACACTATTGAGGTCATTGAGCATAGTGTTTAGGTCTTCCAGCGATTCTGCCATAAGGACTATATCGTCGGCAAATCGAAGGTGAGTGATGTACTCGCCATTGATGTTGATACCGTATCCTTTCCAGTCCAGAAGCTTGAAAACGTCTTCCATTGCAGCGGTGAAGAGATTCGGGGATATGACGTCACCCTGTCTTACACCTCTCTGCAATTGGATAGGTTTCGTACTCTGGTTCTGTACTCGGATAGCCATCGTAGCTCTACTGTACAAACACTTCAGCACTTCGATATACCGACAGTCAACTTGGCACCGCTGAAGGTACTGCAGCACCGCCCAAATTTCGACGGAATCAAAGGCTTTCTCATAGTCCACATACGCCAGACATAGTAGCAAATTGTACTCTTCGGACTTCTGTACAATTTGCCGAAGGGTATGTATGTGGTCTATGGTGCTAAAGCCCTTTCGGAAACCGGCTTGTTCGGGAGGCTGGAAGTCGTTAAGTCTGCGCGCGAGACGATTCGTAATGACTCTCGAAAACAGCACGTAGACGCGGCTCAGAAGGGAAATCGGTCTGTAGTTCTTCAAGAGAGCGTTGTCACCTTTCTTGAAGAACAAGACCACCACACTTCTGCTCTACGCCTCCGGTGTAATGCCACCATGGAAGACGGAATTAAAGAGCTTCTGAAGGACTTCAAGTACCGGTCTTCCACCCGCTTTCAGAAGCTCCGCTGTAATTCCATCCTCGCCTGGGGCCTTACCGTTTTTAAGGTGCTGGAGTGCCATTCTAATCTCGCTCAGACTGACGTCCGGGATATCTCCGGAATAGTGTCGGATGAGACTCGCTCTTGGATCGTTACTCACACTTGCGTGTGGCTCCAACGATGACGTGTACAGCTGCCCATAGTACCTCTCAATCTCACTTAAAATCTTCTCAGGTGTCCCGGAAACGATGCTGCCACATTCTGTCTTCAGCTTTGACAGTTGGCTCTTTCTGGCAGACAGATCTCTGGCAAAGACTTTGGAGCCTTGGTTCCGCTCGATCGCTTCTTCAATACGAGCTGTATTGAAGTTTCGTAAGTCCCGCCGCATGCATTTGGAGATCTGTCTGTTCAGTTGCCTGTATGCTGTCAAGTCTGTCTGTTGGTTTGTTGCGCATAAGTTGTGCTAATTGGCTCGTGCGTATCGTTTGCACGCTCTGATTGGCTCTACAGTCACATAGTACAATTCAATTTGTGCGCGTCCCCTCTACATATCATTCAGCGCTAGACTTACGTGCCGCGACTTGTAATACATTGAAAATTAAATTAAATTTGACATACTGGTAAAATTTCAAAAGAATTGACATTACGTTATATTTTAATTGTATTAAACTTTTTTTTCAGTCATACGCGAAAAACGAAGGCTGGGAGGCGTTCAAAACATGTGTCAAGCAAGAAATGAAGAGCTCCGTGTAGATAAAATTAACAAAACGTCAGCAAGCGTGCCAAAGCCATGCCATATTTATTTATTTATGTCAAACCGGCTGCGAAACGATAGATACGTGGGCAAGGATCTCAGTTATATCTAAATAGATTCGTAGTATATGGTTTATACAAAATGTTTGGGATATTTCTAACTCTTTATGTGTTAGTTAGTATTATTATCTTATCCTATATTATTGTACGAAATTGCGCAATGAATTTTAGGACTAACCTAAGCTGGGGCAATTTCAAAAAGTAATCAACTACCTTTATGCACTATATCAAGGATGGCGAACCAACAGCACGCGGCACAATATTTTAGGCACGCCACCGATCACAAATTTCACGATACGTACGAATGCGAGTGATAGTACGCCACGGAGTGTTCGGGCGCGGCGGTAATCAAGAAGTAAGAATTATTTTATGGTACGCCTATGGCCTCATTAAACATTTCTTCAGAAAAATGGCACGTTGATACATAAAGGTTCGCCACCCCTGCACTACACGATCGTGTAACCGTCTAATTTAAATGTTTGTCCAAACTTTAGCAACTAGTCCAACTATTAAACGTGCATCAAATGGTGCTAAATTTAAAAAAAATCTTCAAACGTTTACCCAAACTTGCACTAGTTCGAACCATTAAAAGTGCCTCCATACGGATGGTGCTAAACTTAAAAAAGGAAACCTAGTGAAAACAAAGATGGAGGATGAGAATTATACACACTCTGTGTAGAGGGCTGGTCGTTGCGGCTTGACACATTAAGACACTTTTTTTTTACACGTTTTCTATTAAACCCCGCTCCCGCCGATCGCCATACGAGCTCCAAGGAACTATCGGTGGTAGAACTTTTTTGCATAGGATTATTTGCTTAGGTACCACCTTCTAACTTATTTCTGCCGCCAAACAGCAATGCTTGCATGCTGTGTTCCGCTCTTTGAAGGGCATAGAGACCTAGTAAAATAACAGGCCGTGAGACATTCCATCGTAGTCAGAGGTGACAACACATAAGTAGCATTCTTCGCTTAATGTTGTTTCTGAACTACAGTAGCCACTATCCATCAAGTGGACTGTAAGTCACGTCACTTAAGTAATTTCACTTCAGTTTTATAAATTTAAAAAAATCCCGCACAAATCACCTCTACACAACGAGAATTGAAAACAACTATGGATGGTTGGACGATTCGTGTAGAGTCAATATTAGTTTTAAAATATCAAAAATAAATATACCGCAGACCACAGATTTGATTTAAAATACAAATACAGCGTATTTTTATTCTTATTTTAAGTTTAAGTTTTAACCGTAATCGAAAAAAAGAATATATGTTTTAAAACATAACTGTACACTAGATACGAGACATTCTATCTTAGTCCTCAGGGATGACAACGAATCTGCATTTTGATATTTAATGGAGTCATCTCCACATATGGGTCACAGCATCCATTTAGCATCAGGTGGACTGCGTGCTCGTTTGTCACCCGTATTCCATCACAAAAATACACTTTGTGCCTGTAAGTAAAGAGATGAAGATCACAAACCACTAAGAATAGGGGTAACCAATGCATAGATATCAACAAGGTTGAAGTTCTAATTATGGGATTAATGTAATTTAAGTTTTAAATGATTTATGTCCAATCGTTTCGTTGCCCTATTTCTACGTAAGCAAAAAATAACAACAATAAAAATTTGTGTTTTTAATGGTTGTCTAACAAAGTGAGATTTTGTTTAATGAAGTTATTATAAAGTATTTAGTAAAGAGTGATATTAATAATTTAATATTTCTACTAACAGTTTTGTTATACTAAGTCTAAATTTTATATCCTTCTCTTTTTACTAATAAAAATTTATTGTTTATTGTTAACATTTTATATAAAATGTTTGATCAAAGAACGTATTATATGTAAGGACAGTTTTAATTTGATAGTCATTATTTGTTTGATTTTATACCTGTATATAATCAAAGCAAAATAATTTTATTTTTTTTTCGAATCGTTTTGCTACTAAAACAATTTACAGAGTGTTGCTTGTTTTGTTCATTGCTCGTTTGTCACTTTTATATTTAGTAAAGTTACAATTTATTTGATAGATAACTTTTATGTGACTATTGAAAAAAATGCATATAAAAATCAATTGCTACCCGTTATAGTTTCGCTAAAACACAAAAAGGGATTGACCGATTTTGATGTATTGTTTTGAGTTTTAATGGGTCCCTAGATGGTTTAGTTTCACATTTAGACTCGGTAAGTGGCGGTGTTGTCAAGATCCGGAAATCACCCAAACGAAACCGGGGCGGACGCTAGTAATTGAATATATCCTACATTGTATTACAATATTTTCCCGCTTTAGTCAAAGTTCTCTAATAAACATAAAATATCCAAAAATGTATAATAGGTTATTAAAACACATATTGTAGTTTGTAAACCTTTTATTATTAAAAGGTAAATGTTTCAAATGCCTCAAAAAGTACCTAGTAATTTTAGTGAAATTTTCCTATGATATTTAACATTTAAACATGTTTGCTAGTCATTCGCACATAAATTTATAAAAATATATTGTTTTGTTATAGCTTAAGTTTTCAGATTACTGGTGATTAACTTAATATAGAAATTAAATTATGTTGTGTGAATAGTTGGCGGTTTAACTTTGTTCCTATTAAATGGTCACTTCATAGTTTAATATACGGTATTTTTAAGTATTTATTAAATAGGACAAATTTTAAAAAGCTATGTCAAAACATGCCGCTACAACACGCTCTTGAGATGGCGCTCAAGTGAAAAGTTTTTTCTTTGGTTCAATGTGAGAATTTAAGGAACTTGAGTTAATTTAAAACAATGTAGACTGAACATATAATCACAATTTGATTAATAACATGTAAACTAGTTAACGCACAAAATTGTAAACATATTGAACTTGTTTTTTTATCTAAATTTTATCTTTTTTCTCTTTTAAAGTGCCTGTTATTTGAGCTTTGTCTTTTGATTAATAAAAAAATTATATTGATGAAACTGTGTTTTTATCTGCTTCCGATGGTCCATTTCTAGTGGGATATTTAAGGGCCGCTGCTAATGTTGTAGATGGAGTGTGGTTAGAAAAAAAATTAAAACATTTTTTTTACATATTTTAATGAGAAAACCTTTTTACATAAAAATATCTTCAACGATCTTTCATGCCAAGCTTATTTATTACACGCAAATCAATTCCGTAATAAATATATTTGCGAATACAAATTAATTAAATCTAGCTTACGAATAGAAACTGTTTTCAAATCTGACTAAAATACGGTTTTAAAGTTAAGTATAACGCCAGATTAGGGTTGCCAACATTTTTTTGGAAATAGTTTTACAATAATAAATTGCATTCACGAAATAAAAACATTACATGTATACATTATCCCTAGAATTCTAAATTTAAATAATTGAGGTAATCAACGCATATCGAATTTAAAAACCGTATAATTGGCAAACCCTAAGCCCGGTTGAAATATTACTTTAATATTAATTTTCAATTTATGAAATCTTATAACTTATCAGTAATAGACAACATTTTTATTGAAGAAAAGTTCTAGTAACCTTTATTATAAAAAATACATTAGTGTCACTGTTTAAAAGCCCACCCAATATTTCACATATAATTACCATTTATTATTTTCAAGTAAATATCTTTCAGAATACATTGACAAAATAGATATTCTTTTTAGGAATTCCACTAATTAGTATATATTATAATTGTGTCATAATGATTTATATATGGATTTATAGATTTTATTTTAATATGAATATAGGCTGCCATAAGAGAATCAACCACTATAACATTTCATCCCGAAGGATTTATAAGTTTAAGTTTTTAATCTAATAACGGTAAAAAATCTCGAATAACTGGCCAGTTGGGCTATGGCGGTTATTCTAGTTTTGTCTCTGATGTCCTCGTTTCGTATTTTATCAAACAGAGAAATTCCGAGCATAGAATTTTTGTAATTCATTCGTCGCTAATCTACCATACTTCCTCAAGGTTAGCCGGTATTATCTAAGTAGCCGAAGATGGCAAAACGGTTTCACTTAGCTAGATAATAATAGTCTATTCACTCTTTTACCCCATACACGAAAGTATACTTTGTACGTGGTAGAGCCACGCTGCGGCTTTATGGTTATAGCACGAATGAGTCGGCTCGACCGGGTTAGAATCACTCTCACAGAATACCAGCGTAAAATAGCTTAATTCTGCTGTATTACGTATGAGTGTAGAGATCCGGAGATCCTTTTTACAAACGAGGCATTGTTTTGGGTGTTAAACTTTCAGTAGAATGTTTATTATGTGAGGGCTGGAGATACGCTAATTGCCAACTGCGATAATATAAGAATAATATAAGAAGGCCTTAATTCCTATTAAACACTGAAAATAGACGAACAGTTTTGCGGTTCATAGTGATTGATTCTCATACGTGAAAATTCGTATCACATGTCATATATTATGTCATTTTATTTTAAATTATTATTAAAGGTTTTATCATTTCAATAAACTGAGACACGAATATGCAAACCTACGCAGCGATTAAATTAAAGCATAAGCAAATAAAAATATTACAAGCTTCCTTAAAAACGTAATTTAATGAGGTATTTATTGACAACTCGACAAAAAAATGGAAACATAAAGAGAGCAACCTTGTTAGGATACGTATTTACAAAAGCTTTAGCAAGCTGGTATTGAAAGGCGCTAACAATACTGGTAAGCCGTTTAAACAACTGAAACCACAACCTAATTAGAACCGTTAGGCACCAATAATGATGATAGTAGTGATGATGACTTTCCCTACGTAGAACATAATGATTTTCTAGAATGTAGAAATGAGCTAAATAACCTATAGTTTCATACAGGGCTATAAAAAAATTATACACGGAAAAAAAACGTTTTAAATTCTGCTAGAAGATTTTTTTATTTATAATACATCTGTTGTTTTTTTTTAACTAAAAGAACATAATAACTTTGTTAAATCATCGATTTTAAAAGGTTGACCACCTCTAATATTACAGACAAATATTTCTCTAGTGTCAAAGAACTTTTCCAAATTACCTAGAAATGAGTGGTTCTAACACTGTGCACTTAGTGTATTTAAGTTTTAAGATGTTTTTCATTGTTTAATTACTTTGAACGAGCCAAAGCTTCTCCATGTAGGTTCATATTTGTACCGAATAATTTCGCTAACAAAATAGTCGGCAAAAACAAACAATGATTCTATTAAAACCCATTTTTGTAAGTATGAATCTAATCACTTAAAGCTTTATGAAATATGCTATAATATACCAATAGAATATTGGAGTGACTTTTAAATATAAACCGGAAAAAATGTACATTTAGTATTTTGTCTCGACGCCCTAGATAAACGAAATAGGGTACAATGATACTAGGTATATACGCACAAAATTTTAAACATACACAATAAGAAACTGATAAAATGTTGCTAAGGGAATAAGAATTGTTAGAGCTTTTGAACTAAAAGTTGCGCGATTTGTATTGTTTATTTTGTATTGGCGAATACCTAAGTTTCGTTTCCGGAGAATGGTAAACAGGAGCGTCTCACGCCATCCCTCTTTACCAGGGCGTCGAGGCGCACACACGGGAACCCCTGCGTTAACTTACGCCGGATATATTGTGTTACATACGTTTAAAAAATATAAAGGCGAATTTAGGTCTTCTTTATTAAATTCGGTTAAAATATAAATTGCAACTCAAAAGATATTTTTGTCAAAATAGCCTAACTCATTAAATAAATAACAACCCCCACACCACAGTAAATTATTAATAAACTATCGACTAATTCAAACCTAATTGCAAAATGTAATCAGCCTTTAAAAAAACATTTCATTGCATAGTATCTCAGAAATAGAGCCAATTTAATTAAATCTAAATGTTTTTAGAACTTATAACTACACTAATCCTTAAAAAACATTGCTTTAGATTACAAAGCGTATTTGAACAATTTTTTATTAAAAATTAGACCTAATTGCAAGTAAGCCTATAAGAAATCTAATAGGACTGGAAACATTACAGATACTCTTTTATATAAAATTCTATTTACTGTTCCAAGACCTACAAAATAATGTTTACTACAAATGTTCCAATAATTTCTTCAAATATTTATTTACAATTGGTCTATACCAGTGGTTCCCAATTAATTTTCTTCTGCGTACCACTTCTAAAAAGGGAAATTTATGCATAACTTGTTACCTTAGTCAAGAGATTGTCCTAACCTCTACTTAGTCAAGAGCGTACTCCTAGGACTACACACTAACCATTTATTGGGAAACACTAGTCTAGACACTAGTGGTATGCTATGGACTATAATAATTCCAAAGCCTCGTATCCAAATTACTAAAATAAATCATTCTCCTTGTAAATAGTTTGAAATACTGCAATTTTTTATGTGTTAAAGATAAACCTGGCATTTATTGAGAGCATGTTGTACACTATTTCCAAGAGTACTTCATGTACATTCCCTTAAGTTATAGAGTTAACACATCTACGCAGGTATTAAATTCTATTTATTACAAATGAAAATCCAAATTATTTATATCAAAACAGTAATTAGTGGATTAACTGCCGTAATAGATCATACATTCTGAATGCTAATCTAACATCGTTTAATAAATAATGTTGGCAACTATAAATATATATTCTGTGACTATACCATTTATCTTTGAAACATTTTTAAAACTCTTTAATTTACTAGACATTATTGGATAAAAATATTATTGAATAAGATTAAAATTGAATATTATACAAATTATTATTTACTATTTACTTTTTTGGAACGTTAAAAAATTATAGGTATTTCCTATAATTGTATATCAATTGTACATTTTTTATTTAAATTACATTTGTATCACATACTGGCTATATGACACATTGTTAAAGTGATGTCAAATAGAATGTACATGTACAAATCAAATAAAGATTTACTAAACATGTTCCAGGAGAGATGTTCCATTAAAAATTTATTATTGAAATCTCAACTGGCAGAGACGACCAGCTGGTGCAAGTTGCTCATTGTTCTGCCTAGATACTAGTATAAATACTGATCTGAATAATAAATAAAATCTTAAACTACATGAATGTCTTAAGGTAGAGCTTCCTGTTATAAAAATAATTTTATTATGATAAATGCTATCCTTTAAAATAATTACAGATGTTTAGCTATTTTCAATAATAATTTTATGTATATATTTCACAGGGTTTGTCTTTAGTGTAATGAAATATAAATACTCTCATATACATATTATATAAGTTTTATAGGTATTAATATAATTTTATTTTGATAATGATGCAAGGTGAAAACGCGTTGAAGATAACAAAATTGAAGAACACTAAAGTCCCAGATTTATAACTTAAAACTATAGACGCTACTAAATCATAAGCACATACTTGTGGAAGTGGTTGATAGTAGATCGTGGTAACACAGAGGTGCGAGATGATATTGTCCTCGAAATATTACGCTAGTTACAACCTCTTGTGAGTTCAGCATCCGGGAGCAGATACGAGATTCATATGCTCCCCGTTTTCAGTTGCAGAGGTGAGCCTGTGCCGGAGAGCAAATGAAGCAACCACTCGAGCAACCTGTTAATATAATAAAAAATGCAAAATTATATTTTCAACAATGTCAGTTAAAATATGGTTTAATTTATGATTTCGACGGCTTCGTAGTAGTAGTGGCTAAACATATGGTTGTGGCACTGCAGGGCCTCGGGTTCGAATTCCGTACGAGATTTGAATGTGTCCTTGTGAAATTTATATATGTAAACCGCCTCCACGATACACAGGAATACCCTACTGTGGTGATAACATATTTTTAAAAAGAGAAAGAGTTATGGTAAGACAAAAGGATTGTTAACAAGAATATTGTTAAAATTTACTATCAAAATTATTTAAAGTAATATTTTTTATAGAATAAGGGTGACAAGCAAATGCACAGTCTACCTGATGGTAAGAGGATGCGTGTGGGCCATAGCACCTACATCTAGCCTCGATTAAGAATCGAAATGCAGATTGTGTTGTCACCCCCGGAGGACTAACATTGAATGTCTTGTTTCCAGTAAAAAAGTTCAATAGGTCAGTCATGTCACAACAAGGTCAGTAAAAATATTTCTCAGAACCAACTTTACCAATACAGTATAAATCATTCGTGAATCGTTTAACAGTGGTAGAGCCACGCGGCAGGTTTTGCTGTCGCACGGATGGGCCGGCTCGAACCGGGGTGGTACCACGACCTCACAGAAAACCAGGTTTACCTCTGCGTTTCGCTTGGTGAGTGCAGGTGGCTGGAATGAGGCATTCCATCTTAGTCCTCACGGGTGACAACGCATCTACATTTTGATTTGTAATAGAGGATAGATGTAGATGTCTATGGGCCGCAGCAACCACTTACCATCAGGTGGACTGTGTGCTCGTTTGTCACCCTTATTATATAAAAAAAAGAAGAATTAGGAGAGTAGAGTAGAGAGTAAGCAGTTAGAAATAAATGCAAAATAACACTGAATGTTCAAAAGAAAGTTCTTGTTCAAGAGTTAATTTGCATTCATATTTCTACTTTTCTCTTTCGAAAATAATGCAATGTGTTGTACCACAATCTATAACGCAATATAAAAGTTTTATATACATTAAAAAAATATAAAACAGTCATACCTCCCCTGGAGTGTCTTCATGCACGGCGTGGCCGCATCTTGTTAAAACTTGCATTTGGAACTTGCCTATAATTGTAATTATTATAATTGTATTAAAATAATAATAGTATCACACAATATACGAGGTTAACCAAACCAGTACACCGTGGACCTAATGGTAAGTTGATGTGTAGGCTGGTAGAAAGGACTATGCTTTACCAAGGCCCTTTAGACTTATAAAGCCTTCCTCCTTTCTTCTCAAGACAAGGTTATAGATAGAGATGTATTAGGAATGTAGGTCTAGCTACGAAGCCCTTACATTGAAATAGAAACAGAAACTTTTTTATTCAATATAGATTATAAATAATACTTATTGGAAGTTACTCTTTTGTTTAATTACCACTGGTTCAAAAAAAAGCTCCGTCCTGGAAAGAACCAGCAAGAAACTTTTTTTTTTAAATAACAGCTTACAATCATGTAATCACAATTAAAAGCACACAAAACAAATTAGAAATAGCTTGGTAGCGATCACCTCATTCCCAGGGGTTATTATCATCCATAAATTTCTTATTATTATAATAACCCTTTTTATACAAACTTTGTCAAACATTACAACCAGCATACTTACTGCAGAGGGAAATCTACGGAAACAGCCTTGATCAGTGTTATTGACATTGTCGAAAAAGCTCCGGTGGATAAAGAAATAGCACTTTGTGTCTTTCTAGATATTGAGGGCGCTTTCGACAGGTAGCTCCACATCACTGCTCGTTGGCGGCCTGACATCTAAAAATGTTGACGCCACAACCATCAGGTGGGTGAAGTCGATGCTCTCAAGCAGAAAGGCAAAAATAGTGCTGTTTCAAACTTCGATTGAGGTTGCAACTACAAGAGGCTGTCCACAAGATTTTTTGTCACTCGCTTCTTCTGGACTCTCGCAGTTGACCAACTATTGTACAGGATGGCAGACCTTCGCATGTTGATAACCTTGTGATCACTGTGAGGGGGTTTTGCCAAAGTACTTTATCATTAATCATACAAAGATCCCTAAACACCATAAACAACTGGTGTAGGGATTACAGTTTATCAGTTAATGCTGATAAAACTATTATAATACCCTTTACCAAAAAGAGACGGTTGAACAAATTAGTCACATCAAAACTTAATGATAAAGAAGTACCATTCTCCACCGAAGTCAGTGTTTGGGCGTAACAATCGACCAAAAACGAACGTAGATCTCTCACCTTAGCACCGTATGTCATAAGTAGACATTGGGTTTTACGCATTTGCATATTTTCATATGCAAATGAATATAACTCACTAATTACGGCGTTAATCGATATTTTAGCCTTTCTTCCCAATCGTGCATATTTCGTTTAGTAGCGGGAGGTACGTATAGGGGGACCTAGATGACGAAGACGTGTAGGTCGCGAGGGCTCTGGCTGATTGAACCGACTCGCCAAATTTTAAATTTCGTCCAATGACGTCAGTTGATGTAGAGAGGTCGTTTTCGGCGTACAAATTGATACTGTGTGACAAACATCATAAATTGCGCTCGAAAATTTGGATAAATACTTAATTGTATATTGTCATAAAAACTATGCAAAATTTTAAGAATATTTCGCTGTTATCGTACCGTCTTTAATTAAAATATATAAAATAAAAATGATTTTTTGATTTTGCATTGTGCATATTTTGGGCATATCAAGAGTTTTAAGTGTATATTTCGGCCTTTTTAGTGCATATTTGCATGCAAATTTTGGCACTGTTAGTGCATATAGTCCGATCTCTAGTCATAAGGCCAAAATTGCTTTAAGTATATGCAAGTGTTATGGTTAGGAACAACTGGGGATTGCGTCCCAGTATGATCCTATGGCTGTACAGTAGCATACTGAGGCAGATTTTTACCTCTAATAAGCCCAACCAAAAGACGACTGCGGACAGACTAACTAGTCTACAAAGGACTCCCTGCTTAATGGCAACAGGAGCGATGAGAACATCGCCTGGAGCGGCCATTAATGCACTTCTATGCCTAAGGCCCGTTGATGTTTATTTAGACAAGAGGCGAGGGCTAGTTTGTATAGGTTAACGCCTAGGATGGTCTGAGCTTGCTTTCCTATAGATTGAGATCCATGTTCGACTCAATTAAGGAAACACAGGTCTTATGCATTATACACTTTTAATAAAAAGTACATAGTGGAACTACCCTCCAGAGAAGACTGGCCAAAAAAAAAATATGTCTTTGATATCAAAAGGCGATTGATTAAGAAAAATATGAATGATTTTTCACCTTGCATTTGTCCCACTGTCAGTTCTCTATCAAGTCCATCGACAGAAGCGAGCAGGAGTAGCCTCGGAGCTCTTGTATGTAGAAATGCGTTAGACAGGCCTCCAAACCAGCCAGCCCAGTGCTTCTCTGTACGAGATAGGTCTATGCGCCATTTGTACCTGAAAATATACAACAACTAAAATAAATATTTAATTTGAAAGAAATCTAAAGATAATTCTAAATTCAAGTGTGTCCATAACATATTATTCAGATTTAATTAGCAATTCTAAAAAACAATTTCAGTTATACTATACTAAATATATCTGGTAGAGCCACGACACATCTATATTATGGTTGTAGCACAGAATAAATAATAGTACAAGAACACTCTATTCGACTATACGTTTTTTATGTGTATTACCTCCTAACTTCTTTTTGGGTGAAATGATTTCGATTATTCTTTTTTATTTGAAAGCTGATGCGTCACATGTGGTTTCATATATATTTGATCTAGGTCTGACTAATAGTTTTTGAGTTATTCTTAATAATTTATATTGAAGTTGGTTGTACAACATTTTTAATTTTAAGTTATCAATTTCTTTCTATCGACCAAGTGTTAAACTATTATACATTATATGCTGATAATTAACATTAGTAAGCAGTCACTAGTACTGGGAGGTCTACTTACACTGAAAATTTTTTTAAGGTCATTGGCATTATATGTGACAAAATCGAAAACTGTGACGCTGGTCGGGTTGCTAATCAAATAATAAATCTGTAACTATGCCGTCAGTAACTAGGTATCTAATTATCTAGATCTACCTATAAATAATAATATATTACCTTTCGGTATCCTCAGAAACAGTAAAGAATAAAAAGTCGATATTCCTATTGTTATTTAAGCACCCGCATCTATGCAGTACCTTTTGGCTTTTTAAGACGCCATACTTGAATAAAAACTCAAAAATAAATACAAAAGTGCCTAAATACTTATAAGAAAACACTTTTTTGTTAACGTAAGGCGCGCGTCACCACGAGCGCGCGCGTTACAACCTCACTGAATTAGCCCCTGGTAGGGGGCCGCGCAGCGTAGGCATATTTTCATGCCTAAAGCGCGGAGTGAGACAGATCTGGTTGTAGCACACATGGAAAGGACCACACTCTCCCACAATACCAGTGTGAAAGAGCAGCTTAATGCTGCTGTCTTTCGAATGGTGAGTGTAGTAAACTGGGAGGCCCTTTTTAGTGAAAATGAGGAATCGCATGTTAGTCCTCATGGATGATCAAGACACATCTACATCTTGGTTAGTAATCGAGGATAGATGTAAGCGTCTATGGGCCACAGCATCCACTTAACATCATGTGGACTTTGTGCTCGTTTGTCACCCTTATTCTATTCAAATAAATAAATCTATAAAACACTCACTTCATTGTAGCACCATCTCCAACGGCGTTAGGGCGTGCGAAATGCGCGTCGTCGTCGTTGTTCTCGTCGATTTTAGCGTTAATTGTATCATTATCAGTGATGCTCTCATCATTTTTAGGGATGGTCTCATCATTTTTAGGGGTGGTCTCATCATTTTTAGGGATGCTCTCATTTTTCGGGATGCTTTCATCATTTTTAGGGATGCTCTCTTCATTTTTAGGGATGCTCTCATCATTTTTATGGATGTTTGTGCCATTTTCAGCATTGCCCTCGTCATTTTTAGCGTTGTTCGTGTCGTTTCCAGCTTTGCTCTCAACAGTATAGCTCTTGGATTGTACGACGTCGTTCTTCGTGTGAACGTCGTTCTTGGAATGTATGGCGTCATTCTCGTCGGTCTTTGCGTGTTTAGCGTCAGTAGCGTCGGTTTCGTCGTTATCGTCGTTATTGTCGTCACTCTCCTCAGCGATGCGGTCGGCATGGGGAGCGTGTCTGGTGGCAACCGGTGTATGGACCATTCCATCGCTACTGTACGACTCCACCTCGTTCGTAGCTAAGAGACCAGTCTGACAGCTGGTAAGAAATGGTCAAAATTATTTTTAATTTTTTAACATAAATTTAAATATATATATAGGTATACACACAGAAGCTAAGATAAAACAAATGCAACGTAGTAGAGTCATGCTAATGTGGTAGAGCCATGGTGCAGCTATATTAATAGTATAGTTGTAGCACGAATGGGTCGGCTCGCCACGTAATACCAGCGTAAAATAGCAACTTAAAGCTGCTGTGTTTCGTATGGTGAGTGTAGAGAACCGGAGACCCTTTGTACTGGAAACGAGGCATTCCATCTTAGTGCTCATGGGTGACAACGCATCTGCATTTTGATTTACAAACATGGATAGATGTAGATGTCTATGGACCACAGCAACCATTTACCATGAGGTGGACTGTGTACTCGTTTGTCACCCTTATACTATTAAAAAAAATGCAGCAAGACAATTTATAGTATGCCATAAATGACTTATTCACAAAGATTATAATTTCCCTTTATATTTATCAGCCGATGATAGTCCACTATTAGATATGGCTGTCTCTATTGTAGGAAGGAGTTATGTTAAACTATGTATTTATACGCCGCTTACGTGCACAATAATTAATTTTATGGCTCATTTTCGAGTAAAACTCGGTTTGATATACTCAATGAGTACAATATGTGTGATAATTCAATTCTATGATCCTCCAAAGAGGGCAATTGGGTAAAAAAGAGAATTACGTTGTTTCTCTTACCATTTGTTCCCCGGTTAGGGAATTCTCGTTTTATTTCAAAATTAATAGATTAAAAATATTATTAATGACCACTAAGTTGCTCGTGTCGCTTTTCGGTTGTCAATAACAAACTTTTTTTTTTTTTATAGAATAGGGGGCAAACGAGCATGCGGCTCACCTGATGGTAAGTGACTACCGCCGCCCATGAACAACCGCAACACCAGGGGAATTGCAGATGCGTTGCCGACCTTTTAGAAAGGTGTAAGCTGTAAGCGTTGATAGGCTTGAAATCAGAGCATTCACCGTCTACTACGACCTTGATGCTCCGATCAGCAAGGAAACTGGTGATCCATTTGCACAATTTCTCGGGAAGCCCATAGGAAGGAAGCTTCGAAAGAAGCGCTTTGTGCCAGACCCGATCAAAGGCCTTCGCTACGTCCAAACTAACGGCTAATGCCTCCCCCTTGGACTCTACTGCCTCCGCCCATCTATGAGTTAAGTAGACTAGAAGATCACCAGCTGATCGACCCCGACGAAAACCCTACTGGCGGTCACTAATCAGCTGGTGATCCTCAAGGTACCTCATGAGCTGGCAGTTTATAATGGCTTCCATTATTTTGGAGAACAAGGAGGTGATGGCGATAGGCCTGTAGTTGGACGGGTCTGAGCGGTCGCCTTTTTTAGGGATCGGGTGCACCAAAGCTGTCTTCCATGAGTTCGGGACTACGCCTTGGGAGTAGGAGTACCGGAAAAGACGCGTTAAAACCGGTGCCAACTCCGGAGCACACGTCTTCAGCACAATGGGAGGGACTCCATCGGGCCCACTCGACTTGTTGACGTCCAGGGAGAAGAGTGCTTTGCGGACCGAGCGCTGTGTAAATCGCACATCCGGCATGGAGCACTCACATCGCGGGATGGTCAGCGGTGTGTTCCCCCCGTCATCTAGAGTCGAGTTGGACGCAAAAAGAGAGCTCAACAGATCGGCTTTCTCCTTTGCGGCATGGGCCAGTGAGTCGTCCTCTTTGTGCAGAGATGGAAGAGATGGCTGACAGAAGTTCCCTTGGACAGCCTTGGCGAGAGACCAGAATGCACGGGTTCCCGAAGGAAGGCGAACTAGCTTCTCGCCAATTCTGCCGATGTGCTCAGACCTTGCCTTGGCAATGACGCTTTTGAAGGACCTGGAGGCGGAATTATACTTCTTTTTAAGTGCGCTGGTGTTTACATCCCGAGACGTTGATGCGTCAGCCCAGGCCTGGTAGCACTCCTGCTTATAGCGTGATGCTATTTTACAGGAGCGACCAAACCATGGCTGGGATCTGCCTCCGATGGGCACCACAGAGGATGGAATAAAAAGTTCCATACCCTGAAGTACCACATCAGCAACAGAATCGGCAACAACGCTGGGATCTTCCGGCGAGAAGCAAACCCGCCCCCAAGGGTAGGATGCAAAAAAAGACCGCATCCCGTCCCAATCAGCTGACCTATAGTGCCAAACACGGCGGCAAGCTGTAGATCGCAACTGCGATTGGAGCGTGAGTGGCACCGTACTCCGGATCAGACAATGGTCCGAAGAGCCCAGAGGGGCATCGACGGAGACCTGATATCCGTCCGGATGAGAGGTCAGCAGAAGGTCCAACAGGGAAGGTACATGGTCTTCCACATCTGGGATCCGCGTAGGCGAAGTAACCAGTTATGTTAGACCATATGCCAAAGCAAAGTCATAGACAGATCTACCCGCATGATCGGTTAAACGAGAACCAAGCCATTCAGCGTGGTGGGCGTTGAAATCACCGAGTATCACGATCTCTGCGGATGGGACCTGTTGTAGCACGGAGTCTGCAGCCATTTGGACGTGGTCTATGAGTCGGTCTGTGTCGGCATTACCGCTATGGGACCTATAGAGGCACCCGTAGACGCGGGGATGGTCGTCGCTGTCTACGCGCAGCCATAGGATGGACAGGTCCGTACCTTCAAGGCTGCCGAGGCGTCGAAAACAGATATCCTCTCTGACATACACGCAAACTCCAGCCCGGGGCACAAACGAGTGTTCTAATTTGTACCCCGGGTAGGAGAGATACGAAGTATCAGCCGGAGAGGACACCTGTGTCTCGGTAAGAAAGAGCAAGGCCGGCTTAGCTATCTCCAGATGGTAGTGGACGGCGTTAAGGTTTGAATGAAGTCCCCTGATATTGCAGAAATCCACGGTAAGCGTGGCAGGGGTTGCCTTTGTCTTCTTGCTCCGCTTGCCCCGAGCAGGTTTCGTCTTGAGCGGAATTTCGCCCCCCCCAGAATACGCGGGGCAGCCTGAGCACCCACGCCCAGGAGTGGAGTAGTTTGGTCGTGGATGCTCAGCGAGGGATTCTCCAGGGGTGCTGGTACCCTCCTGGGGTAGTCTTTTATTTCATTCCACTACCATGTTGATGGGGGGGGGGGAATTGGGCCTCCGGCCACCTGCACTCACCAAGCGCAACGCAGAGGTAAACCTCTACTTCACGCTGGTATTCTGTGAGGTCGTGGTACCACCCCGGTTCGAGCTGGCCCATCCGTGCCACAGCAAAAGCCACCGCTTAGCTCTACCAACTGTTAAGAAAGATACGCCACGAGTGATTTTGTGGTAAGATTTAAAATAATAAGATTGGAAACTTCGATCACTAATAAAAAACTTTTTGTTATGTAATCTAAAGTGCATCAATTAGAAAATAAACTAATCATATAATTCAATGACTGTAGTTATTGTAACGTTAAAAATAGCGAAATTGAGGTATGGCCATATATCAAGAGTAGAGTGCTTCCTCATGTTGTGAAGTATGCTATAATAAGATCATTGCTAGTTGTATTTTACCCAATAACAATTAAATAGTTAATATTATGTAAACATAATATAAAACGACTTACTTCAAAATCTGACTGGGCATTGAAACCTTTGCAGAATCCACATTCCTCACTTGACCGCTCCGTACACTGTTAACAATAAACATTACAATAAGCAAGATAAATGAAAATCTTATAATTATAGTGTTGCGCGTCACTGTTGATGTCTTGTACATGGCCACACTAGTTACCACCAGCGCCCTCTAGTGTCGAGTAGCAGAACTAGGAGTCAAGATCCTTCTAGAAATTTCGGGACCGATATGTACTCGAACATTCTAGATGTCGCTACAGTAGAAGGTTCTGGTAACTATCTAAGGCCCTATATAAGGCCGGTATAGACTACGACCGAGGCAGTATTGAATTGGCGACACAAGAAAATACTTCGAAGCGAAATAACTGTGAACTAAAGTGATTGTGTTTTATTATTAGTGTGGTTTTAAGTTGTAATTAGTGTTTTATAAGTAAAGTGTCAATTTTGGTAATTCAATCGGCAGTTTTTAATTGTCTCAAACCCCAAGCTCGTAACAATAGTAATGTGCTCAAGACTGAATCCAGTCACATTGAACAATCTCAACAGGAGACTACCGCAGACTTGTTCAGGACAGAATTATATTGCACGAATGTATGCACTAGTACTGATCCACTATCTATTTCCTCACTCTCGGTCTGACGGGACGGCAATCTGACACGCCTTTTTTTTTGTGTGAAGTGCATGCACTGCTGTGTTCTCCCCTGAAGCCCATTGAGAGCCTGTATAATCACAAGGCTGTGAGGTAAGTATCTTAGTCAGCAGACGTGGTAATGCATCTGAAGGTTTCTATAATTATAAACCAGTAAGTTAGTGGGTTATTGTGATCTAAATAAAAACAGCAGAGTGTAGGATAGCACACCACTAGATGGAGTGATTATTCGGTAAGACATGCAGGAAGTTCATGAATCCAGATGACTCACGACTATGCTACTGCATTACTTAGAGGAAGCCTATGTTCAGCGGTGGACTTGTGAAAAGCTGTTATGATAAGGATTATAAGGAGATAAGGACATTATAAGCACAATTAAAACTAGGCGAGATTTGAATTACATTATAAAAACATACCACCATTCTATTGCATGTTCGATACTTTTGAAATGTGTGGGTCTGCCCCTAAGAAAACTCTGCATGCTGGCCAGAGCTTCCATCGCCGTTCCTGAAATGAAATGAAATTTCTTAAATCAAACATGCCTTTGAAAAATTTGCACAGCGTGACACAGAACTAATAAATTTAATTTATATGTATTAGATCAAGAGCTATATATATATATACACAGGGTATTTTTGAAACGCTCCCGAAAACAAAGACAGATGATAGTAGATACTACACCTTAGCACATGGGTCACAAATAAATGTGATCCCGACGAAAAAAAAATCATCTTTTTACAACGTTTTATTAACTTTATTCACGCTCCATCATGTTAGTACATCTAAATGAAATGATAATTTCATAAAAAAAAAATCATGAAAATACTTAAACAGAAAACCAGCAGTGAAACTTAAAAATTACATCAGCTGATTATAGGGAAAGATGCGTGATTATATGTATGTTATATACATAGCTAGATCAAATTATAGCAAAGGTAAAGAATGAGTCAACAGTCACTATAATTTTATTAACACTGCATATTTAAGCTAGTGATACACAGGCTGCTTCTGCAATTCAATGACTGAGTGGGTATTTTGCGTGTAGGCAGGAAGAGTATTAATGATAACGAGCACATAGTCCACCTAATGGTAAGTGATTGCTGTTTTCCATAGACATCTACATATATCTTCAATTAAGAATAAAACTAAAGACGTGTGGTCACCCCAGAGAACTAAGATGGAATGCCTCTTTATTTTTTTTTTCTTTATCATTAAAAAAAATGGTCTCCAGTTCCCTACACTCACCATATGAAACATAGGAGAATTAGGCTGCTATTTTATGCTGGTATTCTGTGAGTGATCTTCTACCATAGCTGCAGCGTGGTTCTACGATGTAAAACCCCTATCACTAGCTCCTCAAGGAATCCCCATACTTGCTGTTATTTGAGCTTAACATCTTTTTTCTTAATTAGTATTCAATCTCTATAAAGCAATTAATCTAATTCTGACATCAAATTGATTTAGATGTATATATTTTACTTACAATTACAATGGTATGGTATTTTCAAAGAGTAGCCAAATTTTAAACTTATGTACAAATATATAAATAATGATATACCATTATTGCAGTTTTTGAAAATATGAGTATATAAGGCTTCTACTTTTATTTGAAATTATCCCAAATTGAATGTGATTTATGGGCAACAACGTTTTTGCCTACCGATCGACCCATACGAATGTGTGTGTGTGCAATAAAATCAGTTAAAATAATGCATTACCATGCATTTTGAATTTAAAAGATAAAAAAGACAGAATGTTTGGGATTTTTTTAGATTAATTTGTCTTCACCTTTTGCCTATATTACTTATTTTGAACCTTCTCTGCAAAGTTGGCCTTTTGGGGCCCTTCAGTTGTGTCAAAATATAGACCAGTTTTAAGGTCAGTTGACATTTTGGGAAAAAATTAGTATATCTGTCTTAAACTCCAAATTTAGTTCTATTTTCATGTTTTTCATGTGTGCAGAATTCTTATCAACATTGACATTACCTTCAACAACATCAATAACAGCAAGTCCTTGTACATAATGATCGAGCACAGGCGAATGCGCCGCACGTACCGCAATAGCCCCGCCCATTGAATGCCCCAACAGAATAAGAGGTGGTGGCTCCTCATTATACAGCTTAAGTATGACTTGCTCCACATCTCTATAAAAAAACATAATAAAATTTATGTCTCTATATAAAGTTCTATTTCCTGGGCGACTCAGCTTTGCTTGGCGTTAGAAAGAAAATATAATTGTTGTGATGACACATATCTAGATTTTTTAAGCGTAATGTCCATCAGATGGTAAGATTAACAGTGGTAGAGCCACGCGGCAGCTTTTGCTGTCGCACGGATGGGCCGCCTCGAACTGGGGTGGTACCACGACCTCACAGAATACCAGCGTGAAGTAGAGGTTTACCTCTGCGTTTCGCTCGGTAAGTGCAGGTGGCCGGAGGCCCTTGTTAGGAAATGAGGCATTCCATCCTAGTCCTCACGGGTGAAAACGCATCTGCATTTTGATCTGTAACAGAGGATAGATGTAGATGTCTATGGGCTGCAGCAACCACTTACCATCAGGTGGACTGTGTGCTCGTTTGTCATCCTTTTCCTATAAAAAAAAGTGGCAACTGCAGTCTATAGACAACTGCAGCCAACTAAAAAAAAAGGCTTCAGATGTACTGTCACCTCCAAGGTGCAAAATGTGAATGGCTCACTGTAATTATACTGGCTCTCTGTATTTCAGGCCGGAACCCAGGGGTGAAAGCACTGCTATGTGATGGCAATAATAGGTTAAGAAAAAAAATAACTACTCAAGACTCGTAGGCAGAAAAGGAATCTACCACCTAGTATATGTAGATAAACAAATCACAGTAAATATAAAATTCCATCCAAATGGTTAGAACCATTACTGTATGAGTTTCACACTTAATGAAGAGGGACAAGTACAACACATTCAGACAAACAATTTGTTTTTACACATATATTGCCTTCAACTAAAATTTCAATGTATGTGACAAAGCAGCTAGGTACACTGAAACTGACCACTAAGCCACATAAAAACTAAAACAGCTTTGTTATGTATATAAGTGCCATGAAGTTCTTGCATAAGCAAATCCATTACTATGTCACAACTACATGGCATACTACATCCTTAACTCATAGACATCGGAAGAGGTGACAAAGGTAAATAAAACATAAAACATAATAATGAATAACTGCCAACCATAATAAATTGCCCACCCATGTGCCAAGCATGGCAACTATGGCAATAACTCCCCTACTCACACCATTTATGGGAGAGGAGTATGTTTAGCAGTTGACTTTTGATAAGCTGTAATAAATCGATGTTGACGCTGCAAAGGGGCATACCTCAATTTTTTCAAAAAATTACAGGTGAGCAAGAAAACATTTGTTATCCCTTGATTACTAGCTTTTTTTCATCAGAAAATTAAATACATTAGACTTAGTGGGAAACTACAAATGATATTAATTTTCTAAAGAAAAAAGCTAGTAATCGGGGAATAATAAATGTTTTCTTGCTCTCCTGTAATTTTTTGATAAATTGAGGTTCACCCCTTTGTGGCAGTAGCGGCGAAATGTGTGAATTATGTATAACCTTATTTCGACCATATTCTGGATTGAATTGCTTGTTAAAAACTATTCAAATGATTTGCATTATGAACATAATTTTGTCTAAAGGACTCACCTAACTAATGTATCAATGTTTAAGTCATCAGGATCTTTCACTTTAGTCTCACCATGGCCTCTTATATCCAAGGATACCACTTGACAGTGGATCATATTTGTTATTTCTTCCTGAAAATATAACAATAATATAGTACTAAAAGTGGTAAAATTAAAAACTTTGTGCAACCGACTTCAATATAAATAAAATGAGAACATTATCAACATATTTGAAGTCAATTAAATATGCATTATAAAGGATAACTCAAAAATGACTCGTCATATCTTGATCAAATTTATATGGGACCACACAAGAAGCACCAGCTTTTAAATAAAAAAAGAATCATCAAAATTGGTTCATCTAGAAATAAGTCGTGACGTAGCACAGATAAAATCATCATTATCATCATCATCATTACAGCCTTTCATAAGTCCACTGCTGAACATAGGCCTCCCCCAAGGAATGCCACAAAGCACGGTCCTGAGCCACCTGCATCCATCGACTTCCTGCATGTCTTACCAGGTCATCACTCCATCTCGTGGGGGGTCGCCCTACACTTTGCCTACCAGTATGAGGGTGCCACTCAAGAACTTTTCTTCCCCATCGGTTGTCGGTTCTTCGAGCTATATGACCGGCCCACTGCCACTTCAGCTTACTAATCCATTGGGCTATGTGGATTACTCTGGTTCTACTGCGGATATACTCATTTCTAAGTTTATCACGTAGAGAAACACACATAAAATAATACAGTCAAATTGAGTACCACCTTTTTTTGAAGTCGGTTAAAAACAAAGCAACAATAGGAAACAAACCAGCAGATGGGCCTCCCTAATAACAACTAAAAAAAAATGCAGTATTCAACCTGCCTACCAAATGTGGTGGAAAATATTTTCCTCATGAGGCAATCTATGAAAGATCTTTATTTAGCAGTGACCTTTTAATAGGCTATAACCGTAATGGTATAATACTAAAAACATAGTATTTTTGTATGAAGTATATAATTATTTTAAATGAAATTTACCAATTTCAATTATCATTTCACTAAATCACACACATCTTTTCTGGCTAGGCATCCTTCTTGGTTATACCACCCTCTTACCGACTTCTGCCACCAAGCAGCAATAGATCCACTACTAAATTCCAGGCCAAAGTATGTGGTAAGCCAAACAATCTCGAGCACAGACTCAAAGTAGTCAGCCTTTCAATGTTCTACAGGATATACTTAGGAGTCAGCAAGGAACTGCAAGACTTAATTCCTCCTCTCTGACTGAATTCTCTTTCACTTCCATCATTGGACAAACGGACACATGGCCAGTCACTAACCCTTTTGTTGTTAACATGCATGGGGCATTCCCCAATGCCCCATGCATTCGAACCAAATGGTTTGCTTCGTCTTTCAACATGCATACAGCAAGGGAGTGGAGTAGTTTATACTTTACATCACATTATTTTGTTAAGCTAAATTTGTGCTTTTTACCATCTTCAGCTACATCACCACTTACCATTAGATGAAATAGTAATCAAGCAGTAGCTTATAATAGTAAAAACGATCTTAATTTCAAGCTAAGAGTTATTCCTTCCTCCTCTGAATTCGGTCTTCACAAAACGATTTGTAAAAAAATCTTTTTTTATATAGAATATGGGTGAAAAACAAGCGCATAGTCCAGCTGAGGGTAAATGGATGCTGTAGCCAATCAAAATACAGATGTGTTGTCACCCTTGAGAACTTAGATGGAATGCCTATTTCCAGTAAAAAGGGTCTTCAGTTATCTACACTCACCATATGAAACAGCAGCACTAAGCTGCTATTTTACGTTGGTATTCTATGAGGGCATGGTCCTACCCCACTCGAGCCGACCCATTTATATTACAAACGCAATATAGCTGCAGGATGGCTCTACATCTAATTATTATAACAGTATAAAAAGCATGATTTTACATACAGTGAACAAGGACCAGCTTAATGCAGAGTATCCACCACCATGCAGAGTTACTATGCGTGGTCTTGAGGGATGATCTGGCTCAGGGGAAAGATACACTCTAAATGTTCCACCTTCCGTCTCCACATCTTCATATTTTTGAAAGTATTGCCTCCACGATACTGGTGTATAATCTTTACGCCGGGCAGCGCCAAATGGTGCTAGTCTGTAAAAAATATTTGCCCAAAAATGCAGGTTACAATTACAAACTTGAAACTCAACTTGAGACTTAAAAAATTAAATGTTTGTAATAATTGTACTACAATATTCTGTTTTTAAAATATTAGTATAATGCGATATTGTATCTAATTTAATTTAAAAATAAACGAAAATGTAGTTTTATCACTTACTTTGCTATTCCCGATGACCTAGGCATTCTAGGTGGTAATTTATTTTTCATAATAGTTTTTTGTAAAGACGACATTGTTACAGATTCCGTACTAGTAATAAGTAGTAAATCCTCAATCCCAATCCCAAATTATATTAATATATCAGGTATATTATGATTGCTATTAGTATTTCTTCAAGCTTCAACATTTAATCAAAACATTCTGTCGACATTTTGTTTTCTGCTGTCATAGACAAACGTAAGCGCTAAACCGTAGATAGAGGATTGAGATACTAAGTCTATGGCTAAGCGTATAAAACATAGATAAACTAATATAATCAGGAGTCACAAAGCCCCTTTAGGGGTATATATATTCTGTGCACAAAGCTAGAAGCAAGTCTCAAGTAAAGCAAAACAACTTACAACAATGATACAAAGATTTTGTAGTTACTCTTACCCACTGACCTCTATATATACAAGCTCTTACCTATTCAATGCAAATCAGAATTATAGATGTGTATCTTGATTGTATATTATTTTATTTTTTTGAAGCTAATGCAGATAGTTAATCGTAGTTTAAATCTTCTTTTAAAGTTTTGCACTCGGTTTCGGTCTAATCAATTTAGTTCAATTTGCTTTACCTACATATCGATGACTGTAAATAACATATTTATGTGGGTACATAAATGCTAATAAATTCAATAGCTGATTCCTGCGACTTCGTATCGGTATTGAGTATACGGTTTGCATCCATAGAGATAAGTCAGTGTTTGCATCGGCCACCTCTACTGTCTACGATCTAGTTGACAGATGTTAAGTCTCCGAATGATAACCATAACCTTGATGATAACTATGGAGTGTAGAGAGAAGGAGGACCATCTCTGTATATGAAAAGTGTCCCTTAAAACGTGTCCAATAAGGGTGGCGCTGCAGTAGCATAGGATAAATTTTAAAAAAACACCAAAATTAATTAAAATAAAATGAAGAAATAAACAAGGACCTACCAATCCGCTTGGTTTTGTACTACGTAAATAGTTGAGATTTTGTATACTGGTATTTTACTAACTACTCTAATCATGAATTTTTTTAAATATTTGAATTCAGCTGACTTCACTCCATTCACAACAGCTATCTTCATATCGTAGTTTTTCAGACGCCAGCGCTATTGTGGTAGGTTTTGGAACCTCTATTTTCAGTAAATAGTAGGACACTTTTTCAACTTTCGCCCCTTATAAGATGGTTCTCCTTCTACTCTACACTCAATGATATTATATATAAAAATTGTCTACACTCCATAATGATAACTAAACGTAGTGAATAGTGATTAATGATTATATTCTCTTTGAATCTTTGATGATAACCACAAAACCACAAATCACAGTTTATTTTTATTGTACATTGTTTATACAAGAAAAGGAAACCACAAATTCACAAAATACAAATTAAGAATTATACATAATAAAAAATAAGAATAATGAGTATATAAAAAAACATTATATAAATCAGTGAGAAGCTCTATATCGTGTAAAACATAAAATAGCAGTATATTTATTAAGATGGATTTTCAACGAATCTGTCGAATTTGTCTAGAATCTAGTAGCAAAGAAACATATGATATTTACACAAGTTATTCTGTTAAAAGAAAGACTTTATACGCAGAAATGCTTTCGAATTGTACTAAACTAAAGGTTCGTGGAAAATATAGTAATTTAAACTTAGGTGAATAATGCAAATAATTTCTTACCCTCAACTCTATTTACTGCATTTATCTTATTCTCTTATTTCACAGTCCCGTTTTTACTAATCTTAATTTTTCTAGCCATGTAAAGATGATGGATTACCTAGATTAATCTGCAAAGAGTGTAGTAGGCAGCTTAAACGAGTGTATGCATTCAACATACAATGCGAGGAGAGTGACAAGAAACTTAGATCTCAATTAGATTATAAACCTATTTTAGAGGACTGGAACGGTGATTACGTAGAATCAGAAATCAAGGATGAAGATTTAAATCCAAAAATGCATCAAAATGTACATGTTAATGTAAAAAAAGAATCTCAATTTACACATACTGTAGCAGATAATGTTATGCATTCTAATTTAAGGGAATTAAATGATGAGATCAAACTTGGTAAGATATTATCTATTTTAATATGACATATGTTAGTACTATTTAGTGGCGGTGTAAGAATAGTACTTCATGTCATGTGGATGTCGTAAGAGGCAACAGTGCAAAACAAATCAGAAGATGGCTAGAAGCTTCTTCCTAATAAAGACTAAAAAAAAACTGCTCTTGCCAACCTGCTTGCCAAATGTGGCAAATATGACAAATCGTCGTTGATGCCGCAAAGGGGTGAACCACTTTTCTGAAACATTTTTCAAAAATTTCAAAACAGCAAGAAAACATTTAGTATTCCTTGATTACTAGCTTCTTTAAATTTAATAATTTTATGATGAAAACAGCTTAATATATTAGACTTAATAGAAAACTACAAATAAGATCAATTTTAGATTAATTTTCTGATGAAAAAAAGCTAGTAATCGGAGAATAATAAATGTTTTCTTGCACTCCTATAATTTTTTTAAAAATTGAGGGGTTAAAATTTCCAATATGGACCATCAATTTAAATGCCCATATTTTTTTTGTAGATAGTACTCACTAAAAGAAAAGCATTTTGCAAAGTTTCAATATGTGGAAATGCATACTATTTGAGAAAAAAATTATTGAAAATCAGTTATTTTTGCAAATTTATGTCAATTTCTACGGTAAAACTGACGCTATATAAATCCATTTTATGAGAACAAAATCCCCTTCATCAGACATAAAATAGGGGGACTGATTAAAAGGGGTTTCTGTATCTATTTTGAGACTGCAACTTCTCCGGCGCTTTATAACCACTCTAGGGGTAGGACAGACTCGTACCAGGTGGAGTCGGGGTCAATCAATTCGATTCTTTGACATAAGTTGAACCTAACCTATTTTATTTGTTATCTGCCCTAATAAAAATAAATAAATTAAAATAAAACAAATTTCAATAAGAGATTATTTACTATGGTATCTTTCTGGTTTTTCATAAAATGGATTTATATTTACATTATAAATGCAAGCATGAAAAAATAACGATATTTTAGAAATAGATTTTTTTGTCAATCGATACATCAGCTTACGATTCAAATCTATTTAAAAATCGATCTTTTTCGGAAAGAATCGACATCCCTACCGATGATGACAATGACAATACAAAATAGTGTCAGTTTTACCGTAGGAATTGACATAAATATTGCAAAAATAATTGATTTTCACTATTTTTTTTCTCAAAAAGTACGCGTTTCCGCATATTGAAACTTTGCAAAACGCTTCCTTTTAGTGAGTACTATCTACAAAAAAAAATATGGGCATTTAAATCGATGGTCCATATTGGAAATTTTATCCTATACAGCAATACACTGATTATGTTTAATTAATTATATTCTATAATATCTCATAATTCTTCTTTCTGTTTATTAGCAATTTTATTTTGCTTATAAAATAGAAGCCAAACAAACTTACCCAATGCTTAATAGTTACTCAAGTTCATGGACATTTGCAATCAACGTCAAACAAAAAACATTGAATCTCATCTCATAGCCTGTAATTGTACTTTTTATAACGGTTTTATGAGCTTTGTTATGTCTCCATGTAACTATGTAATGGAATTTTTGAATGTGATTTTTGTCCCCTTCAAAATGTCTGATTGTTTTGAAACTTCCCACACTTATCAAGGACCAATAACAATAAAAGTTAAAAGTTAAAGTTCCACTCATTTCTGAGAGGGTTTTAGAGCAAGGAAATGTCCGCCGCGCTGCTCCAATGCATATTGGCGAACTTCACATCTCTTAGAATTATTTTTTTTTTCTTATTTCTCAGACATGCTGGTTTCCTCACGATGTTTTCCTTCACCGCCGAACATGTGGTATATTAGCACTTAAAATTGCAATTAACAATTTCATTGGTGCTGGTGGGGATCGAACTCCGGTTACTCGCAAAAATCACAATATGTATTAATATTTATACAACAACAACACATTATATATTTATACAACGACAAACTTCGCCAATATTGAAAATTTGTGTAACGGGCATTGCGCTTTTAAGTTAAATATATTCCATTCCGAAGCTTTGTACACCACCCTTTAAAATCATTATTATTTTATGACAACTATAGGAACGAGACGAACCCGTTGCCTTTGTGTAACTTACAGTGAGCATTAAACGTCTGAGCTACCACGACTCTACCCAACTGATGACAATGCAATAAATAATGCAAAATATTCAAATATTTTTCTTTGTCCCATTATCCTTGTCAGGATCCTCAGGATTTGCAAATAATTCATAAAACAACTACAATTTCTGCTAGTTCAATCTACTTTGAGCCAAGTAAAAAAATTTTGTTCAAAAAAAAAGTACACGCTTTTGTAGTTAGCGGCACTAAATGATAGAAAGTAAATAATATTTTTAAAAAAATACAAAAAAAAACGCACTTGTAGATAACTAAACTAAAAAGGCGAAAATAATTTGCAATAGATAGAATAAGTTTAAAATAAGAAAATAGTGATTAACATAAAAAAATCATTTTACTGTAATAAAGCGTGAGGTGCTTGATGTCATTTGTTGTAAATATTTATGTAGATATTTGTAAAATTAGTATCATCGTAAAAATATCTGGAAAAGCACCATATACTTTTTTACAATAAAATGATTTTTTTATGTTAATTACTATTTTCTTATTTTAAACTTATTGAAAATTATTTTCTACTCTTTAGTTCGGTTATCTACAAAAGTGTTTTTTTAGTTTTTTTTTAAACTTATTTAGAGATTTAGATTTGATTTATTTGTCTTTTCTTTTTTATTTACATTACCCTCACACTAGGATTTTATAGAACCGGAATAATTATTTGTAAGCCATACAAATAATTGTTCCATGCGGAATTCGAACTTGCGGCTCTCAGCACCGCAACTCACGACACCATGGCACAGAGGCTTACCGCTGTGTCATGGTGTCGTCAAATATACTGGCTCTCAATACCCTTCCGACCAGAACACATCAGCGCATGTACTACTGTTTGGTGGCAGAAATAGGTAAGAGGGTACCTATCTAGATGCACTCCTAGATGGAGCGGAGCCCTATATATATATTTATTCCATTTTCTATCAGAGTCAGTGCCTTTTTCGTCTCCTGGCCATATGGTAGTGAAGTCAGTATCTGCTACCCCCTTTTGCTCCATGGGTGTAGTAATAATTCTAATTATAATAAATTACCTCATAGGGGCGAGGCATGCCTTTAGCTTTTTTCAAGCATATTATTTAGAATGATTAGTAGTTAACTTTTGGTAGTTGTTATTATAACCATTACTTTTATTCTTAAAAAGTATTTTATTTTCTCATGTATCGTAGTATTTTTTTTTATAGAATATAGGTGACAAACAAGCACACAGTCCACCTGATGGTAAGTGGTAGCTGTGGCCCATAGATATCTACATCTATCTTCGTTTGCGAATTAAAATGCAGATGCATTGTCAGCCGTGAGGACTAAGATAGAATGCCTCTTTTCCAGTAAAACGGATCTCCGGTTCTATACACTCACCATACGAAATACAGGAGCATTAAGTTTTTTTTTTCGCTGGTATTCTGTGAGAGCGTGGTCCTTCCCCGGTCAAGCCGACCCATTCGTGCCACAACTATATTATTAATATAGCTGCAGCATGACTCTACCACGTATAAATATTAGTAATAATTCTAATAACAATAAATTACTTCTTAGGGGGGATATACGTTTGGCAAGCAGGTTAGCAAATGCATTTTTTATTGATAAGATGATGCTGCTGCCCACTTACTATTCAGTTTCCCTCTGTAACCTCTTACAACAGCCAAAGGATGATATGGGAATGCCGATTTGCTGTTAGTATGCCATCACTATACAGCTATGCTAGGTATATACATTTTGTTTTCTTTATATAAAGATAATTTTAACTGTGTTTCAGAGCCAGTTTGCAAAGATGAAGATGCAGAAGACAGTTGTTGGGATGGAGAAGACGATAATATGTTGCTTGGAGAAATCAAGTCAAAAAAATTGTTGAAAGGTAATCTTCCTATTAATTTTGTATGAAAAATTGTTCTTTTTTTCAATCGACGTAAAAATGTTGGAGGTTCTCAATTCCTCGGAGTCTTTTTTTTTTTAGGTATGTTCACAGATTTCTCGAAGACGCCTGAACCGATTAGGAAAAATATTTTTTTGTTTCAAAGGGTATATTTCCCATGTGGTCCCATATAAATTCGATCATGGTATGACCAGTAGTTTTTGAGTTATCCTTAATTTATATTGAAGTCGGTTGTACAAAATTCTTAATTTTACCACTTGTTAAATATTATTTATGTTTTTTTTTTGTATACAGATGTCATACACAGTGAAAATAGATCTGAAAAGAAGAAAGGAAGGAAAAGAAAAAGTAAGTAGTGATCTTTTACCTCTTACATAATAATTGCAATAGCTTTTTGGATATCAAAGTCCATCGCTGAATATTGCCCTCCTCCCATACTAAAGATTGCCTCATAGAGAAGATATGTGTCATAATTACTACCCTGGGCAATCAGGTTGTCAACCACATTTTTTAATTATTTTGAGTTGTTATTATGAAGTTGCTACTGCTGTTATAATGCCCATGTGATGATATAAGCATAGTGGAAATCTTGAACTTTAAAACTTGATAGAGTACTAATCGCAGATTTTACATAGTTTCCTTTGTAGGACGAAAAATTGCTATGGGTTTTAAAAGTGTGATACAATTGATAATATTTATAATTTTCTTTACAAGTCATTTTTCTAACTGAAAAGTGTTATACAACTGATAAAAATTATTTCTTTATTGTTGATATAATAAACATTGTCATCATCATCATTATCAACAACTGCCTTTTAGATCCACTGCTGTAATTAGGTTGTCGCCACTGGTGACAAGGGAGTTGCTGGTTTATTTTTAATAGCCATTCAATGAGGTTATGCAGTTATAGTCCCACCAAATATCTGTGAGCTGACAGCTGCGGCAAAATTGTGAACTACAGCCGCCATTTAATCAAATGTCACTCGATACGTCATTGTTTTGAGAGTTTATAGAAAAATAAAAATACCGAAAACCATTGAAAGTGATGCCGAAACATTATTTTAAAAGTATTAAACTTTTGTGAGCAAGAAGCTCGAGGGCAAGCACCGATGATACCTTTCAATTAGGTCTATAAAAGACTATCAGCTGCTACAGGTCAGTATTGCTATGTTTTGTTCCTTTCGTATTTCCGGGAAATGGATTGCTTAATGCAATTCATTTCTTTTTTAGATGTTAGTCAAGGATTCATTTCCAAAATAGTTAGAAAACCGGAAACCGCATAAACCACAGGAACGCAAATTACAACTCCCGGTAAAAAAGGCATAAAGGCATATTATTTAATTAAAGTTTAATTTGTTCAATTATGATATTTTTGTTTCTTCTTGTTCTTGGACATATATCTGTTAAATCTGTGTTGTAGTCTTTTTATTCTGTGACTAATTTATTACCCTAGTAGGTGGACTCTATGTAGAAATATAAGACCCTTAGATGGGAATATTCCCAAACTGGCAACACTTCAGCGCGGAAGCGCCAAGCTGTCAGTTCACAGATAAGTTGATGGCACAATAATGGTCTGAGCACTATGTCAAATGATGCTATGACAGTTTTTTAATTTTTTTTTAATTGTTTGTGTAATGAGGACTAATAATTTTCTGCTCACTAGATGCCGCTAGTTGACACTGAGGTAAAGTATTTTTGTTACACAATGCCATTTAATTGAGAAGTTGTTTTTTAATAAAAGGTTATCAGTTTCTAGAGTATTACATTAATACACAAAACAATGCGTCAGTGCTAATTTTATGCACATTTTGAGTTTATTTTTAATTTTTCTACTTTTATGAATAGTAGTGGTTTGGTTTATTTATTTTTAATGTTATTAATATAAAATATAGCTAATGGTACAGAAAAAAAAACAATAGCTTTTACATTTTTCGAACAAATTAACTTCCCCGCTATGAAATCTGTCAAATATTATACGTCACTTTCTAGTGGCACCGCCCTGGTGGCAGAAAAATTCATGGATGCCCTCATTAAATATAATTAATACTGGAACTGGATAGGTGATAGGACCCCTTTTCTACCTAGAATTTCGTCTGAGTAGGTACTGCTGCCAAATAGTACTACTTGCACTGCCGTGTTCCATTACGAAGAGTATAGAAAGCCATTATAATTACAGACTGTGAGGCATTCGTTGTTAGCCCTCAAAGTTGACAACGCATCTGAAACCTTCTTCAGGCTCAGAAGGGCTAGAACCCAGAGTCGTAAAGCCAGTTAAAAAAAAAGAAACCTTCTTTATTCTAAGTTGGCTACAGGTGTCTATGGACTACAGTATTCATTTACTATATAATGTACTCTGTGTCATTTACCGTCAGGTGGATCATAAGTTCATATGTCCTGTTTATAAAAAGGAAGATGAAAACAAAAATACTGTTCTTCCATTACTTTCATGTTTTCAACATTTAAATATTACTACCATAGACATAGAGTAAGTAAGCCAGTGGATGGATGCAATTGGATCAGGACCATACTTTATAGCAATTTATGAGGGAGGCCTATGTTCAGCAGTGGACTTGTGATAGTCATAGAGTAAGTAAATACTTCAAATTAGATAACAAGATTACCAAATAATATTTTTAATGATTTTCTATCCTAGGCGATGAAAATACATTAGATGGTGAAAAGCAGGTACCGGAGAGTAAGCTGCCACATCAGTGTGAAGTTTGCGGCAAGTTTCTGAGCACTAAAAGCAATCTTAAAGCTCATAAATTATGCCACAGTGATATGCGGCCGTATAAATGTGACAAATGTCCATCAGCATTTAGGTAAGAAAAGCCTCTATTTTATTCTTACCATTACAGCCTATTTAAACCTTTACTGGTGAACACAGGCCTCCCCCTAGATTGCCTTATAGGGGGGATGTTTACAATAGTTGCCTTGTTTAGCAAGTAGCTTGGTAATCACAGTTTTTATTATATTGAGTTGTTAGCAGGAAGATGCTGCTGCCCATCTCCTGTCGACTCTTACGACACCCACAGAACAATATAAAGTGGTAGATGTTGTTCCATCGCCACCACATGGTTATGCAGGTATTTTACTCTTACACATGATTAATTAACATTTATGTTTTAGGCATTTTGAACATAATTCAAGAGGTTAGTTGACATTCATCACAATAGACACGAACGAAAACGTAATTAAAAACTTTAATAACATATTTCTTATAGTCAAATTAATATCTTACTTGTATCTATTAGTTTTTTTGTCATAATCCTCAAAAATATTCTAGGTAATAACAGTATTAAAATGCGTGTTTTGTACTTAAAATAATTGAATGAAATGTTGAACGACTTAGGCTATAGTGATGGGTGCGGTGGGGCGTGTGACGTAGCGGGGCGTATCCCATTTAAAGTGAGCCAACACAGTAATACAACAACTTGTGTCCATGACTGAGCTCTTCGTACCTTTATATTTTAGTTCCCATGACAAAAACGTCGCCATCTAGTGTCGAATATATTTAATTACATTTAAAAACCAACGCAGAGATTTTTCTAGAACCTTTTTTTAAGAAATTAGGTATAAAATTACTTATAAATGAAATTCATGCCATCCATGGCATCATAGCATCTGTCTGATTAGTTTTTACACGTTAAAACGGAACACTTCATCCTTATCATCTTAATACTACGAAAATACACCGATTTGCGATGTTCGACACATAAGCGCACAGGACGAACGCTGACAGTATACTAAGTAAAGCCACGCCCACTGTGATGACGTCAGGACCTAGTTAGAATCACAGTACACAGTTGATTATGCCATCTCCTCTTTGTATTTGCTTCGTGGGCCGCACCCTTATACGGTTGCCTAGTATGGTAACAAGGTAGATTCTCTTCTCGTCTGCCTCATTCGTCTAGTGGTCGTTCATGAGATCAAGTTTGTTCATGAGATCCCGGGTCGGACTAAAATCAGTTATTGGTTTGTTGTCAAGAAATTATCAGTAGCAGTCTGGAGTCAGGAAGTTGGCGGTGTTTCACCCCCGAGTCTCGGGATGCACGTAAAGCCGTTTGTCCTGCGCCTGATCTCTCTTCAGTTGTGTCAGATTACCATACCATCAGACTATGAGAGGGTATGGATAATGCACCTGTGTTTGTGCACTATAATCTTATTATACGCAGATGTTTAGTCGATGTTGAGACTAGCCACCGTGACCGAATTCCGGTCTGCAGAACATTATTCAAGGTTGAGATTGGATGACGGATTTTCTTATAGACGTTCCCTGCTATCCCACAGCGCAAATTTTTCGTTCCAATTTAGAGTTTATGTACCTTATAATTTCAAATAATAATGAAACGTCATTTAAAATTTAATCTTTACTTATAGAGGCCACAGCACTCTAAACCAGCACAAGAAGCTACACACGGGAGAGACTCCATACCACTGCGAATACTGTCCAAAGCAGTTTAGACGACGCACAGGCCTCATCAACCATATACGGATGCACACCGGTTAGTAACTGTGTTACTTTACTGATGTTGCTCAGATCAATACTTTCAATGTCAAAAATATTTTGTAGAATAATTTTAGGCTAACTAAGCTCTTAAGAAATCACCACCAATTTCAAAAATGAGACGTTTACTGAGAAGTACCGGATAGATATTCTACGGTCGTTTTTTTCTGTTTATTTTTAAATTAAAATTTCATTTCATAAAATAAAAGTTGTAAATAAATAATTAAATGAAAATAAACTAATGTAAGTAAGTATAGCAAAATTATTTTGTGCGTGCAGTTGGGGTCATAATCATAGCTCACAGCCCGGCTAGGGCGGTGAGCATGTTGCGCCTGCACAACGCCATTATCGATAACAACAAATGAATCATCGAAGGCAGGTTCACGGCGGCGGTGCGGTATACAAAGGCTGGTGCGACATTATTATGTTATAAGTCATTTGTTTTCCATTATACCCCCGCCTAATACCTGCAAATTAGTGCAATCAAAAAATGAAGTTGCCACCAAAAACAGCACTTTTAAAATTGCAGACGTTGAAGTGTTACTGCATGAAGCAATTATAAATGTTTCGCAAAACAACTGGAAAGATTGTGTGAAGCATGCAGAAAAACTTCAAGAGGAAGACGAAGAAATCTCATCTGGCAGAAGATATCGTAATTCATGTGGACGACGATGACTCTGATGATTCTGATGTAGAATTTGAATGTAAATAGTTTTAGATTTCATTTTAGATATAAGTTATTATATTTATATTTATTTTTAATATAACTTTTTACATTCCAAACATTTGTACTTATAGTTTTTTTTAATACATAGATACCTAATTAATTATTTATTTTATGTCATTGTTATTCTTACTTTAATAAATACGTTGTTTTATCTAATTTTTTTCCATTTTTTTCACTAACCCACATAATGACAAAACTAAATACACTATCGATAACGCTTATCGACAACAATAATCCGCATCACTATGCTCGCGAGTGGGAGAGAGAGCGAAATACTCCGATGATTTATGACCCAAACTGCACGGAGAAAATAATTCTAGTATAGTGTATTCAGATCATAAAACATAAACACTCACGCCTGTCACCCAGAGGGGTAGGCAGAGACTATGGACTTCCATTTGGCACGATCCTGACACACCTCTCTCGCTTCCTCCACATCCATATACCTATGCATACACGCTCGTCGGTTAAAGGCAAGAGTACCTTTAACTTTAGTACTAGTTTAGTTTTAGTAGTTAGTACCTTTAAAATTTGGCCCATTTTCAATATATCGCCAATTTGGTTGATAAACTTTCGCCTAGGGCGACCCTTCCCGACTCTGCCGTTATTCAGTGTATTCTCATCACTAATCCTTATTTTCTGCTTTTTTGTATTACCCTCATACATACATACATTTAACAGTGGTAGAACCACGCAGCAGCTTTTGCTGTCGTACGGATGGGCCGGCTCGAACCGGGGTGGTACCACGACCTCACAGAATACCAGTGTGAAGTAGAGGTTTACCTCTGCGTTTCGCTTGGTGAGTGCGGGTGGCCGGAGGCCCTTTTTACTGGAAATGAGGCATTCCATCTTAGTCCTCACGGGTGACAACGCATCTGCATTTTGATTTGTAATAGAGGATAGATGTAGATGTCTATGGGCCGTAGCAACCACTTACCATCAGGTGGACTGTGTGCTCGTTTGTCACCCTTATGCTATAAAAAAAATACATAATATCGTCGCTGAGCTTACAAAAATCGCCATGTGTTTTGGACCCACTTTATACGAAACGCAAAAAATTAGTTTCCATAGAATGTATTCATAGCATAAAGAACTATTTTTTATGATAATGTTACTTACATATTTTTGTAGATTTAGATTACTTTTGGAAAGTTAAGATGATGAAATGAGCTTAGAAAAAATACTTTGCTTGAATATTACACATAGGGTGAATTTTCAGAGTATTTAATATTCGTTATGTGCCTCAAGTGCACATAGCGATTTTGTAATGTCACAGATTTAAATTTTTTTAGTTTAATTTTTTTTTAATTTTTAATAATTTAATTAGAATTTCCCAATGTCAAAATTATATAGATTATACAACAAATTAATATGTAAAAAAGGGCCCACTGGGTTTCTTGGTGATTCTTCCCAGGACAGAGTTTTTTTTCCCGAACTAGTGGTAAAAGCATATATGACTTTCAATAAGTATTATTGTAATCTATATTGATTAAACATATTCTATTGTATGTTTTAGGTGAGAAACTGTTTAGCTGTGATATATGTTTCAAGAGCTTTGTCCAAAGCGCGCAACTCTCTATACACATGAAGAGGCATAAAGGCGAGAAGCCATTTTTATGTCAGGACTGTGGTAAAGGTTAGTAGTTTTAATTTTAATTAATTAAATTAAGAATATAAAGGAAGACCGCCATTTTTAACCAATTTCTAAAAAGGAAGAGGTTCACAATTCTCTTCTCTTTTAAAAAAAGTTACTTCCACACTTCTCCTGTATCACAGAGAGGCAGTTTACATATACAAATTGCACAAGAACAAACATCCAGACCCGGAATAATTATTTGGCCGTTCAAATACTTGTTACAATACCGCGTGGGATATTAACCCGTGGACTTCAGCGCAACCCGTGCAACTCAGTGCTAAGCCACTGCGCCACGTAGCCGTCAGAACAGAATTTATATATATTACTTTTTTTATGTAGTTTCGGGCATAACTTCTTTATGACTGCTTGTCTCATTTTAAGTATGTGCACTGACGTGAGAAGCTAATATGTGTAAATTATTTTATTACCCGAGTTGATAAGAACCTGTGCCCAGCGTTGGGACATGCTGATATCGTCTCTAACTTAAATATTAGACGATATCTTCGAGGTTTTTCAATAGAATTTAATGATTTTTATCTGCTCGAAATGTGAATTGGTTAATCAGTATTTTTTTAATGAATTACAAAAATAATCACAAATGAACAGAAAGTTATTTTAATGTGTCACTGAGCTGTGATAGCTAACCTACTTTTTCTTTCTTTCCTTACTATTTTAAAAGTCCACTGCATAGGCCTTCCTCAAATGAGTGATTCTGCCGTTGTTGCCACGCTCGGAAAGCCAGTTGGCAACTGCAGTTTTTTGTTATTTTGCGTTATTAATCAGGAAGATGCCACTGCCCATTGCGGAGCATGTATCTAGGTTGTAACTTCCACTTGTTTTTGTTTTCAGGTTTTCCTATCAAAGCTGACCTAAAAGTGCATCAAAGAATTCACAATGGCGAAAAGCCATATTCTTGCCATTTATGTAATAAAACCTTTGCCACATCCGGCAATCTATCCATACACGTTAGAATACATAATAAAGAAGTTAGGTGAGTGTAAACCATTATTTCTATTCAACCAAAAAAAAAATTTAACTAATAAAAATTTGGTGTGCCCTGCTGATTGAGACTAACCCTCCTTGTCGCGAGTGAATGATACGTAATTTTTTTGGATATCTCTGACGCTTTCGACAACGCCTGGTGGTCGAAGCGAAAATAGGAGGATGTCCACCGAACGTTTGCATCGACTACTCGACTACCATGACCGTCAGAAGGAAACTTCAGTGTCGTCCCCGTTAGTAAGGTAACACTTGGTAAGGAATCTACAGGACAAGGCCGATCCGAAACTGAAGAAGAAAAATTAAATTTCTATGAGCGGGGTAAGGTTTTCATCAAAGTTGCGTGAGGCCTGCTAGTCCAAGCGTGACGATTGAAGCAAATCCTCTCTGCAACGACAAAAGCCCTTACCCAGCAGTAGACCTTGAACGGACGATGAATAATGATTGTCTTTTTCTATAGAATAAGTGTGACAAACAAGCTCATAGTCCACCTGATGGTAAGTGGATACTGTGACCCACTGACGATCACATCTGTCTCTCCATTGAAAATCAAAATGCAGATGCGAAGTCACTCCTGAAAAACTACGGTGGAATGCCTCGTATCCGGTAGAAAGATTGTGAGCCGTCGCGGGTCGCCTGGCAGATGTGAAACATCGAAATTATTTTATACAGGTAATATGCATAAAAAAAAAAGTATAGTTTACGACAGGAAATAAATATATAATATGATAATGAAAAATTAATATTAAGAATTTTTTTTTCAAGAAAAAGATGATGAAAAGTTTATAATTCTTATTTTTTTTAATTGAGACAACTCAATTCTTTTATCAATGACTTCTGTAATAGTTGTATTCGATGTTGCCACTAACGGTATTAGAGGGACAATTAGTCGATCATATTTGATAACTGAAGTATGTTACAAAAGTGTTGGACATAACATTATCAAGGTCAAAGTCAACGCCAACAGTCGGTCTGACCTGCCGCTATAGATTTTTCACATCAAAAAGGGTATTTTATTCTCTACACTCACCATACGAAACACAGCAGCATTAAGCTGCTATTTTACGCTGGTATTCTGTGAGAGCGTGGTCCTTCCCCGGTCGAGCCGACCCATTCGTGCGGCAACCATAATATATTTGAAAACAAAATCATTCAATCTTTTTAATCTCCTGTTTTCGCTGCTTTATTTCAACAAAGTAAGTTTCAATTACAATGTAATTTCTTCATGCCACAATTGTGTTTGTCTTGGCACTGCACAGTTTGTTGTAATATATTGTTTTACTTAAACTTTTATTTACATAATATTGAAATTAACATTTACTTAAACTAAATATAAAGTGATATGATAAAATTGTGTAAATATTAAACATTTTTGGTATTTACATTATTTTATATTTTTTTTTAGTAAGAGCATCCATTACCCCATAACATCCCGTGAGTGTCTTAAGAGATGTCAGAGGGAAACTGAAACAAGAGATAGCCACCAACAGTATTTTGTAGATAACAATCGAAAATAATAATAAAAAACTAAGGTTATCAACTCGCCAAGCATAGCAGCTGTGGCCAAATAAGAGGCAGTCTAAGTGAATCCTATTTTCAGCACTGGGCTTTAGATAGGCTGTAATGAGTGAATCTCTTTTTTTTTAGGTATAAATGTAAGGAATGTCAACGAGGCTTTGTCACGTGCAGCGCGTACAACGTACACTTGAAGCGACATAAAGGTCAACGGGACTACCATTGCGAGTGTGGGAAGACGTTCTACACGTCGTCCGCACTCAAACAGCACAAAGTGGTCCACACCGGCGAGAAGAAATACACGTGTAAGATATGCGAGAGGAAGTTCTCGCAGTCGAGCCACTTGGGTAGACATTTCAAACGGGACCACGCAAAGCCGAATGTGCCGGTGCCATCTTCAGATTATTATAAGTTGGTCGTTGAAACGGAAAAAAAGCACGCCTTTGACGCGTTCGACGTTCAAAAAATACCGCGAAACGAGACTGTCAAATGTGAAGGATCATAGTGATGTGTTTGTTTGACATTTATAACAGGTAGAGATGCGTCGTACTAGGTAAATTTTGTACTAGGTGCACCTAATCCAACTCTGTACAAATACTTGATCCAATTACCTGTTCCTCCTAGTCCGTGAGGTATGCATAAAGTGGTATTGCTGGAATAGGTTACAATTTAAAGTATGCTTAGTTTTTGCGTACCACCGATACGTGTATATACTAGGTACGTATGCAGTAATGAATTGTAATCTTCCCTTCATACTTTACACAGGCTTAGGACTGTCAACGATAAAGATTTATCTACATTGTAGGCGTATTTAAAAGATTTCAATGATTTTTGTTTATTTTTTTTAATCGCCTATCTACAATTATTGTATATATATATATATATATATATATATATATATATATATATATATATATACAATAATTGTAGATATATCTGATAATAATTTAACTGCACCTTTCGTTTTATTTAAATTGAAGAAAAATAACATAACTGTAAGTTTTTCGTACATCAAGAAGGTGCAATTATTAGTATTATACTCTATTAGTTATATACTCGCTTACCGATTCCACTTGCAAATACACTGCTTTTTTTTCATACATTGGCCATAGGCGTTGTGTCACTACACTGCGTCAAAAATTACCTATTGTGACACAACGGATATAGACGTAAACGTCGCACGACGTACTGGCACATGAAATGTGCATTCAAGTGCGTGATTTGCCAGAACGCCTGTCGACGATGACGTCAAGAGGCGTACTGCCAAAAAGCGACGGCTATTTGACTATACGATATGACCTTACGTCTTTAGACGATCAACGATTTTATGAGTGCAATTGAAACAACGGTAATATTTAAGTTTACATTTATGTAGAAATACTTTACAAAATGTAGTTAATGAAATCAATTTCAGTCTCAAATGTTTTTTAAGGCAATTAAAGAAATAAAGAAACAACATGTAGTATATCGAGAACACCTTCCGCGAGAAATCAAATTAAACTATTTATTAGCATTAGAAAAGTACAACTAACATATTTTTCAATTAGCCTTAGTGTTAATGGCACTTAAATTATATAAGTTAATACTTTTTAACATTAATAAAATTTTCAAAAATATAATCAATAAATGTAGTTTTCAGTTTGAGCATAGAGATATAGGAACTTTTGAACATGATATCATCATCATAATAAACTTATTACTAAATAAAAATTTCACAATTAAAAGATCTTAATCTGTTCAATTTTCGTGATAAAATTCGAAGCACGATGGACATAATGGAGGCTTATCTGGACATCCTTTACAACAATAGCTGGTTTCTCTTCTAATGTTTTTCTGGGTACATACCTTGCACTTCAGAAATGCAATTTTTTTTTTGATTCCTGCTCGAGCTAGCATTTGTTCTGGCCAATGACCACTCACCATGTTTGTCTTTTGTGAAATATTTGGTGGTGGAGGTGGAACAGATGATGTACTGGGACGGAACCGTCTGCTATCATGAATGCTACTGGATGCCATGACCAAATCTTTCCCTTTCAAATTGTTGTCAAGTTTAATCATCACTTCGATAAGTTCATCTCTGTAGTTTACATAATGATAATTGGCAGCATTGTTTTTTTTTTATATTTTTGGAAGAGATACAATGAATTCCAAACTGCTACATCCAGTAAATGGAATAGTACCTTTTTGTACCATCTTATGGTTTTCCTAGGAGTCGAATAATAAGCTACCATTTGGTCACAGCGATCAACACCGGACATGTTAGCATTATACGATTTAACTTCAATAGGTTTCAATCTCAACTTTCCATATTTGTTTCTTACTTGCACCATCGATGGATGATGTTTAGTAGTTATCATAAAAACTGGGTTCTTGTCTTTCCACTTAGAAACATATATTTTGTTCTTGCATACCCACACGTGTTCACCTTTCTTCAGTTTAATTAACTATGTCTTTAGTTTGCGATTTGTACGTAAAGTACCAGTTGTATGAAATTTCAATACAAGTAATTTTTGTGACAAGCTCAAAGAATTATAGTAGTTATCCATAAATAGATGATGTCCACGTAATAGGTATGGACGCATCAATTTTAATACAAGTTTTTCAGTTTTTGATCCAGATTCAGGAGTTGAAGCTTGCTTTCCACTATACATTTTCATGTTGAGAACATAGCCATCAGGTGTTGTTAGTTCGAAAAATTTGATGCCATAACGAGCCTTTTTTGATTTAACATACTGGCGAAAGTGCAAACGACCTCGAAATAAAAGAAGAGACTCGTCTAACGACAGTTCTTTGCCAGGGTTATAGATTTTTCTGAAGTTCAGTTTTCTCATATCAATTAGTTGTACGATCTTATCATCCCCTTTGGCATCCAAGTTTGCTGCATATAAACAACGCAAAATTTGTTCATATCTTCTTCCTGACATAGTGTAGCTAAATACGGGATGATAGTATATTGGATCTGATGGCGAGAAGAGACTTCTTTGCTTGGGGCATTTTACATGACCTTTCAAAAGAGTGAGACCCAAAAACTTCATCATTACTTCGCAATTAGTCTCACGATATACTTACTGTTTTACGACTATGTCTAGTATGAGGTCTGGTAGTGTTACAGAGCCGGTTCCCATAATCGTTTGTACAGTTTACTAGATATGCTAAGAAATTTTGTGGAAAAACAAGATGAAAAAAATCGACAACATTATTTTTATCTTCAATATTCACAGTCAAACCACATTCAGACGTGAAAATATCAAATTCAGGTATTTCAGTAACTGATGTAGACCATGACTCCTCTGTAACATGTGAAAAAGATCGATTGATAAGATGCTCAAAGTTTGGCTAATTAGAGACGCTCTGGGACTCGGATGCAAACATTTCATTTTTTGAAGGCCCAGGAGTTATTTGTTCATCATACGTATTTTTTTGACGTTCTACTGAAGAACATGAAGTTCTGTCGTCGATTTAAACATGAAACTGAACATCATCAGTATTTTGATGATATTCTAAGGAAGAACATGTAGTTCTATCATCATCATCACCCAAAGAGTCAGAAGACTCACTCGAGATTATAGCCGCTGTTTCTTGCACGCGTCTTGTTTGCGTACTTCCAACTGGGTCTTCAAAACTCGAAGATTCACTTCCAGAAGGTCGGTAATCATTATCTGATCCATATTCTCCATCATCCGCAAACGGTTCTTCAGAGGAATCAGGAGTGGACGCACCATCAAATAAGTCCTGTAACCGTCTTTGATTTTCCTCAAAGGGATCCATCTGAAAAGTATATCGTTTTATTTACAAACAAAATAAAACCCAAAAAATGTTTTTTCTTCTAAAAGTCTAACTTAGAAAGCTCAACAAATTGTATTATTTATTATAACTACTAATAAAACAAAACAAAACATTTAAAATTACACGTGGCTTACCTTCGCGAAATATTTGGTTGCAAGTGCAGCGTAAACGTACGTGGGGCACCGCTGACGCGCATTACTCTACTGAATGTATGTAAAGATGACGTCGAGGGGCGTGCTGTGCTTGCGCGGGGAGTACAAAATCATCGTTGTATGAGTGACCGGACTTTTTTCAAATGTGTGTAAAACTTAACGATGTGACAGTACAAATACAAAAATTGTATGTACAGTGACAGTACAAAATGCCGCTTTGTACATTTTGAAGGAATCTGGAACGTCGTAAGGCGTACTGATATTATAAGGGCTAAAACTCGAACGTCGACAAACGTTCTGTCATATCGCAAACTTTACCGCAACGTCTGTAGGCGTTACTGTCTATCAACGTGTTAATGACAGACGGGCAAGGAAATTGTAATAAGTTAATAATTTTTGGAAGAAACATTCAGCATTTACGAAAACGACGAAATAACATAATTTTTCATCGTTTTATATACCGTCAAATAGGTACCTCCATCTCAGAGACGGAGGATTAAAAAAAATGTAAATCAGACTTTATTTGGAATTATAATGGCACAAATTCTCAGCCCTCTTAATCAAACTACTTAAAAGTAAAATATAAAAGTATTTCTAAAAACACGGAATGATTGCTAAAACGTGGCAATTTTAACAATTAATCTATTGCATATTCAATCATTATAAGCCAAGACTAAGGTTGATCAACCTTGTACTTGTGTTGTGATATAAGATTTTACAAAAAAGAAATATCATCTGTGGGGTTATTTCATCAACTTGAACACACTCAAGTTTGACATAATATTTTAAACTCGTCCATAATAAAAGTATAACAATAAAAAATGTGTCAAGGCACATTACTTACAAAAATATATAGGAATCATCAATTCAAACAGGTTACATTATCTTAATAAACATTTTTGTAGATCAGTGTACTCGTAAGTCTTATATCAAATAATAGACAAATACTTTAAATGCAGTCTTTAGACCCTTATCATTAGTAGTAAAGTACATACATACATATAATCACACCTCTTTCCCGTAGGGGTAGGCAGACACCACTTCTTTCCACTTGCTACGATCCTTACATACTTGTTTCGCTTCGTCGACTTTCGTTATTCCCTTCATACATGCTCTACGGTTTAAGGTACTCTTGACCTGGCCTTTTTTTAAGACGTCCCTGTGTTTCAGTGTCTCAACACTTTCATTCACACTCGCCTTATACACTTTTTTCGTCAATCGTTCTTCATTCATTCTCTCGACATGGCCTATGGACTAGTAAAGTACACATTACAAATCTTAGACTGATTTTTAATCTCTTAGATTTTTTATCTAAGTAATAAATTTGTCGGTTTGACAGCTTTTGTATAAAAATATATATGTCAAACCTTCGTATTTTTTATTTAGATATGTTATCTGACCATTGCAAAATTAGTCCTTAAACAGAAATAAAAATTGATGCCAAAATAAAAACAAAAGCTACTTATTCAATATTGATTTCTTATATTTACGCGAACACTACACATTTAAATAAAACTAATTTTACGGATTTTATCGCGTATATTAACTTATTTTATATTCCCGACGTTTCGAGCACTTTTCAGCACCCATGGTCACGGGGGGGACTGAGGTGTATGACGTCCCAATGTCATAGTTAACCACGGCTACCTCCAGATTAAAAATTATTAATTTTAGTAGCCATGGTTAACTATGACATTGGGACGTCATACACCTCAGTCCCCCCCCGTGACCATGGGTGCTGTAAAGTGCTCGAAACGTCGGGAATATAAAATAAGTTAATATACGCGATAAAATCCGTAAAATTAGTTTTATTCAATATTATCATCTTCGACATCTATTTCTGGTATAGTATCTTTGACATTCTTAGTGGTTGCAAGACTGTAATATTCATTATAAAATATTTCAGGAAGTAAAGTAAAGTAAAAGTAAAATATACTTTATTGTACACCAAGAAACATATAACAAAATTTATATAGTTAAAGGGACATTCGTACAACAGGCGGCCTTATCGCTAAAACAGCGATCTCTTCCAGGCAACCTTAAGGCAGAGGATACTATTTTTAAAAGATAGCGGAAGGGGTGTACAGAATATAATATAGAAAGATAAATAGAAGAACATAAGAGATTAAAGGAAAAAAAAAAGGAAAAAAGTGAATAACGACAGGTAGTAACTTAAGAGGAAAGGTAATAAAGTTTTAATTTATTTTTAAATATAGGAAGAGATTTAGATTCTTTAATATGTAAGGGGAGAGAATTCCATAGTCGTATAGCGGTAACCGTAAAAGAATTAGAATAGAAGGAAGAGGAATGTCTAGGAGTACTTAGAAGGAGATTATTTTGAGATCGTAGAGGTAAGGAGTGTAAACTACTTAAATATATAAATCGGTCTTTCAAATAAGAAGGAGTGGTCGGATTGAACAGAATGCAGTAAAGAAGATGAAGAATGTGAGTATTCCTGCGAAGGCGAATCGGTAACCATTTGAGCTTATGGCGAAATTCGGATATGTGGTCATACTTTCGTAACCCAAATATAAACCTTATGCAATAATTTTGAAGCCGCTCAAGTTTATTAAGTTGTTCGACTGTTAGGTCAAGATAACAAGTGTCCGCGTAATCAAGGATCGGTAAAAGAAGAGACTGAGCCAGCGCAACTTTAGTAGGTGTGGGGAGAACATTGCGTAATCTTCGAAGTGAACCAACTGCGGCAAACATTCTTCGACTTACTTCACTCACTTGCGGTCCCCAAGACAAAGTCTGATCGAACATAATACCTAAATTCTTAACTTTGTCACTGTATGGGATAAGTGTCCCTTCGAATATGACTGGCGGGAGCAGCGACAAAGTTAACCGAGAGATTAATTTTGAACTCCCAATAATAATGGCTTGAGTCTTCAATGGATTAACTTTAAGCCCAAATGAATTACACCAATGAGAAATACGAATAAGATCTTCATTAATTAACCTAATTGTATTGGGAAGATCCGCAATCTTACATTGAGAGTAGATTTGTAAATCGTCTGCATATAGGTGGTAAAGAGAAGTAATGTGGGAACAGATCGAATTGATGAAAATAGAGAACAATAGAGGAGACAACACGCCACCTTGTGGGACGCCAGCTTTGACAGCAGACCAATCAGAAAACGTGTCTTGAATTTGTACACGTTGCCGGCGCCCTTGCAAGTAACTATGAAACCAACCAATTACTTCAGGAGATATTGGAATCACCTTTACTCGACAAAGTTTCAGTAAATCATCGTATTTTGCTTTAGATATAGGTAATTCAGATTTATAACACGCTGGCGGACTAATTTTGGTTTTTGATTGAACTTCGATTAAAAAAGTTTTTATCATTCTCATTCATGGGGTTCTTGATAGCAATTTCTGAATCCTTTTTCTTTCTGAATGTTACAACACGAATTTTACTGATTTTTCCCACTCAATTTGTTCCTGAAATCTTTTTTTCTTCTTTTTCTTTTCTTATTACCAGATCGTCACTCCATCTCGTGGGGGATCGCCCTACACTTCGCCTACCGGTACGAGGCTGCCACTCAGAACCTTTCTTCCCCGTCGGTTATCGGTTCTTCGAGCTATATGGCCGGCCCACTGCCACTTCAGCTTACTAATCCGTTGGGCTATGTCGGTCACTCTGGTTCTAAGTTTATCACGCAGAGAAACTCTGAACATAGCCCTCTCCATAGCTCGCTGAGCGACCTTGAGCTTCCTCATCCGGCCAGCAGTGAAAAACCACGTCTCAATTCCATATGTCATAACTGGCAACACGCACTGGTTGTACAATTTGGTTTTCAGATTTTGAGGTATGTCTAACGAGAAGATGTGCCGTAGTTTCCCGAATGCTGCCTAACCGAGTTGAATCCGTCGATTGACCTCTTAGTCGAAGTTAGACTTACCTAGTCGGACTATTTGTCTCAGGTAAACATACTCGTCAACAACTTCGAGCTTAGTGCTCCCAACAACTACCGGCATAGGAGTGACATGGACATTAAACATGATCTTTGTTTTGTCCATGTTCGTCTTAAGACCTATCCGTTGGGAAACACTATTGAAGTCATTGTGCATAGTGCTCGTCACTGTAGTCATTGTAGGTCCTCCAGCGATTCTGCCATAAGGACTACAATGTCGGTAAATCGAAGGTGAGTGATGTACTCGCCATTGATGTTAATACCGTATCCTTTCCTGTCAAGAAGCTTGAAAACGTCTTCCAATGCAGCGGTGAAGAGTTTCGGGGATATAACGTCACCCTGTCTTACACCTCTCTGCAATTAGATAGCGTTTCGTGCTGTGCTCGGACAGCCGTCGTAGCTCTACTGTACAAACACTTCAGCACTTCGATATACCGACAGTCAACTTGGCACCGCTGAAGGGACTGCAGCACCGCCCAAATTTCGACTGAATCAAAGGCTTCCTCATAGTCCACATACGCCAGACAGTGGCAAATTGTAGTCCTCGGACAACACAATTTGCCGAAGGGTATGTATGTGGTCTATGGTGCTAAAGCCTTTTCGGAAACCGGCTTGTTCGGGAGGCTGGAAGTCGTCAAATCTGCGCGCGAGACGATCCGTAATGCCTCTCGAAAAGAGCACGTAGACGCGGCTCAGAAGGGAAATCGGTCTGTAGTTCTTCAAGAGAGCGTTGTCACCTTTCTTGAAGAAAAAGACCACCGCACTTCTGCTCCACGCCTCCGGTGTAATGCCACCATGGAGGACGGAATTAAAGAGCTTCTGAAGGATTTCAAGTACCGGTTTTCCACACGCTTTCAGAAGCTCCGCTGTAATTCCATCCTCGCCTGAGACCTTACCGTTTTTAAGGTGCTGGAGAGCCATTCTAATCTCGCTCAGACTGACGTCCGGGATATCATCGGAATAGTGTCGGATAAGACTCGTTCTTGGATCGTTAGTCACACTTGCGTGTGGCTCCAACGATGACGTGTACAGCTGCCCATAGGACCTCTCAATCTCACTCAAAATCTCAGGTGTCCCGGAAACGATGCTGCCACACTCGGTCTTCAGCTTTAAGAGTTGGCTCCTTCTGGCAGACAGATCTCTAGCAAAGACTTTGCAAACTTGGTTCCGCTCGATCGCTTCTTCAATACAAGCAGTATTGAAGTTACGTAAGTCCCGCCGCATGCATTTGGAGATCTGTCTGTTCAGTTGCCTGTATGCTGTCAAATCTGTTGAAGACTGCAGCTTCATCTCCCGTCTAACAGCCATGAGATTAAGAGTGTGATCGGAGATTTTTTGTGTTCTTCTGCGGCGGGTCTTGCAGAACTTAGCTCCGACTTCATGGACAGTTTCCACGAGCTTGTCATTCATATCGTCCACTGCATTGCAATCTTTTAAGCACTAGAAACGGTTTCGTAGCTCTAGCTGAAAGGTTTCGGGATTTTGGCACGAGGGGGACGGAGCGTTGACTTTAAACTTACGTTTAGGTTCAGTATGCCTCTAACCATTCGGTGATCGCTGCCGGTTTTCTCTCTCGTGATCACTGAGACATCACTCAACAGTTGTCGTCTGGTAGTCATAATGAAGTCAATCTCATTTTTTGTCGAACCGTCGGGGCTCGACCAGGTCTTCGACATTTATTCGACAATTTTAATGTATTTATTAAGTATTGCCGCAATTTCGTTGGCTCATCTTTTTCCATTAGCTTCTTTCCAATAGAAACAATACATTTTACGCGTGCCATTTTCGTAAATACACAAATTATATACAGCTAAATATTACGACTGTAATATAAGAGCACGCTTTCCCCATAAGGGGTATTTTTTATTACCTTTTGTAGATCAAAACTAGCACATAATGTACTAGGGTCATGCTTGTGTATCTTTTGATGAGCTTTAAATCGCTTGTAACTCTCTGTCTTCTTTTTCATGTTGTTTCCTTTCTTCTTTTCGGAGCTATCTTTATTTTGTTGAAATTTTAGGCATTTGACACATTTGTCCTTTTTATGGACATGAAAACCTATGTTAAATCTCTAGATTTGGCGTTTGTTTCGCGGTCGTCTGAGCACTAAATGTTCACTGTGTGACCGTGACCTCCTTTGCTTCGAATGAATGAAAGAGATAACAGACGTTTTTAATTTTTGTTGCACTAGGTAAACGACAAATGCCGCGACACTGAATTAGGGTAAGTATACATTTTAGTTTTATCTGCTTATCTAACCACCACACTCGTTACAGTATCGCGAGGTAAAAAAGAATAAGCGGCAATTTATATTAAGTAAGTTTTTAGGACAATTTGTATTAGGCTCCTCCGTTAATTGGTAGAGTAACAGGGAAAATGACTGTAAACGCCTACCAAAATCACGGAAATATTGGCTTAAATATCTTAAATGACAATAATATTTTTCTAACAAACTTACATATTGTCGTAAAAGGAGTTTTAGAAAAAAAAGTTGAGGCAAAATGTGATAAACGTATCTTTATACATATTTTTTTTCTAGCCCATACCGGTTAAAGTACAAACAAGAAAATGTTTTAAAATGCCTCAATAATATAAGTCTCAGTTTCTAGCTATTTTTAGCTAACCATCAAAATTAAAAATATACCAAAATATGTGTCGTT